>JANAVB010037020.1:14744154-14857919 GCA_029216955.1 Iris pallida
CTAATTTTAACTTACAATATTCACAAGTTTTATATTTGCAGAAAATATAAACTCGTACAAATATTGGAATGACTACAACTCATCTATCTAGCTAGTCTCTAGGCTTTTCGTCTACAAGTACACCCGTATCTCCCAATGCTAAGTGAAGCCACAGCTAACCTAAAAAATATTGGTTTTCAGTCAGGAATGGAACGAGTACAATTCACTGAATGCAGTTTCAATAATTAAAAATGACTATTCAACAGAGGTTAGCCTTTAAATATATGATTTGAAAAATAACACAAAAGACAAATGAAACTAAATAAAGAAAAACAGTAAATAAATACAAAGACACTACTCACCGACTGACTGAAGTACCTTTGATATGTGATCGGTCTCGGGACAATTATACGACACTGTCTACACTGTATAAAGTTACACGGTCTACACTGTATAATATACACAGTCTACACTATATAAAGCAATAATGAAACACTATCTACACTGTATAAATTAATAATGAAACACTGTCTACACTGTATAAATCACGGTCTACACTGTATACACTGTATAAGGTCAGATCACACATCCTTGGTACTTCACCTCCCCGACACGATAAAATATATCAAAACATGAAAACGGAAACCACATATCTAATACTAACAATGATGTATAGTAAAGATTAATATCGAAAACAAACAATAAACTGTACTCGCCTGTGGTCCTCTGCTGGTAAAACCGATAATCCGAGCCATTCAGTGTGCCACAATAGTCAAAACTCATACATCAATCTTCAAATGCTGAAATAAATATTACCATTGTTCTCAGAATAGTCAAATTAGCTATGATTGCCTGTCCTTAGGTCCAATTCTGGACACAGGGGCAAAATGGTAATTTCGGATCAAAACGGTGTCCGCCGTTGGATCCGCTTTGCACCGAAAAGCATGCCAGAGTCAATGGTCTCTAAACTCATCAAACTACATGTCTACGAATTATTTTGATGATACAAACCCAACCGTATGTCCAAAGTTGGATTTCGGTGGCCCGTACACAAAATCACCCGTTGAGTAGGGCCCGCAAAACGGCGATCTGATCAACTGTCTCAGAATTGGACCAAACTTGGCATACAGGACCAGAAAAATGATACGGTTCTGTTGGCGTAAGTTACATCTCGATCTGACGAACGTGCACAATGTAATTGAGAAATTTGCACAGAGGCCGATACGGTGAATTTCGACGGATACGCATCAAATTCGTCGCGCACACGCAACCAATTTGAATTTCGTCAAAGCCCACACGTCCACGAAACCATTACGCACCTTTGTATGCTTCCGGTTCGCAACCACGTCGCCCGAATTGGCGGGACGTACGTCGTATCGAAGAGTTTTTCATAAATTCTACAGTTTTAAAAACAGGTTTTTCATGATTTTCGATGTTGAATAGCTTTCTGTAAACTAAATGAAAAATCAATCTATCAGAAGGGTTTCGATCCCCTATATGTTGTCTACAACTGTTACAAATTAGTTTTCAAGGATTCTACAGTTTTGGCTCGGGATTACCCTTCCAACACAGGGTGTTTGCTGCCTTCTTGTCCTGTTTTTGGACATTGATTGTCGAATTTTTCGAATCAATTTCCACAAGCTCTGTTCGATTCTTCCCTATTCTAATTAATAGGGTATGGAGGTGTATATGTTGGCTACACGTTTGGACATCTACTCGAACTTTTCATTGAACAGATTGCAAGAATAAGGCTCAGAATATAGAGTACCTGGACAACTTCTTCTTCTTCTTCTTAAACATAGTGCTCTATGTTTGCATGGTGTCCGGCATCTACTCCGGCGATACCTGGCGGCTACAGGCGGCCGCAGGTGGTCGGGCGCGCGCGCATGGGTGTTGGCAAGGTCGGGGAAAGTTGGATTTAGGGTTTTTGCTCGAACTCTCTCTTCTTTGCTTCGGTCGATACTTATACATACAAGATCGGGTTCGGCTGGGATGGTATCCCCCCGGGGTTCGCATGGGTTGTTTTGCAATTCATGTGGGCTGTAGGCCCGGGGCTTAGGCCGGAAGGCTGCTGGGTTGTTTAGTTTTTTAATCTTTATTATTATTCAATACTTGTTGTATACACCTGTTAGATCGACTTCTCGAATTACATGCATAAAGTTATTTATTAATAAAGATTCAAGAAAAACTGTATTTTCAAAACTAGAAATTCTAGAAAACTTCCCGATACGGCGTGCGCCCCGACAAACCGGGCGACGTAGTTGTACACTATACGCATCGAAAGGCGTGTATGGATGTTGCCGACGTGTGGGAACTGACGGGGCTCAATTTCGTCGCGTGTGTGCGACGAAATCAGTACGTATCTGTCAAGATACTCCCGTATCGACCTTTTGCAAACTTGGCCATAACTTCGTGTACCTTCGTCGTATCGAGACAAAATTGCGCCAATAAGACCGCATCAAAATTCTGGTCCTGTGTGCCAAGTTTGGTCCGATTCTGAGAAGGTCGACTGGAACGCCTATTTGGCGGGCCCGCGACACGATCCAACGGGCGAAATTGTACACGGCTCATCGGAATCTAAAATTGGACATACCATTGGGTTCGTTTCCTCAAACCGGATCTGTAGACATATAGTTTAACGACTTTAGAGATCGTAGGTTCTGGCACGCATTTCGGTGCAAAATGGGTCCAACGGTAGACATCATTTTGACCCAAAATTACGATTTTGCCCCTGTTCTAGAATTGGACTTTTGGACAGGCATTTTCTAGACATATTTTTTATTTCAAACACGTTTGTGGTGTTTATTTCAGCATCCGAGGACGTATGCAGGATTTGGCCTTCATCACTTCACTATTCTGACGGTTCGAGCTATTGGACGTCGCCCTTTTGCACACAACCTCAGACAAGATACCTTGCCATCTTTACTGCTTTCATTTAGCTGCATTTTAATATTCAGTTATTATATATTACTGTACTTTTATTTTTAGTTAATTATTTTCTTCTTACATGTGGACCTAGAGTTAAGGGACTACCGTCAATTTAGTGTGTCTCATTAACTTGTCACGATTGTACACGAGTTGTATGTGAGTTGTGAGTAACATATAGAGCTCACTTACATGTTGGCTGATCCCTCGTGCGCATGCGTTATAAATAACTGTCAATAGATGCATGTTAGAAGACTTGACAGTTATTAGGTATATTGGTGCGTCGTGGTTACGACGCATGTATAGTATCATTGGGAGGAGAGGACAGCTATTAGCGTAGGGGCTACATTTACTTTTACACACATTTTGGGCCGATAGCGACTCAGATGAGCGCTACTTACTGCCCATGGCCGATAGTGACTCGGATGAGCGCTACTTACTGCCACTTTTTATTTTCTCTGCTGATCCTACAGCCCCTGCGTAGAACGTTATCCTCAAAGTGCATAACACATAGACGGTTAGGGACCCAGTTGTGTTATAGTTTTATAGTATTTGCAATTGCAGTTATAATAGCATGTTCTTTATGTACCTTGTGTCACGCCCCCGAACCAGAATACTGGAGAGCGAAGGACAGACACAGCCAGCTACGTACATTGAAGTGTAACGCACCTCGATGTACGGTTATGGCTGTCTAGATGCATGAGGGTTTTACTACAAGCCAACAGTCACTTATGGTCAAGAATAAGCCTAGTGTCTCAATCTCAAGCAAGCAAGTAAATGTAATAAGATAGTAGATCATCAGACATATAAGTAAGACGTCCCATACATTACATATTCAGATGATCATGAAGCTAGTCATACAAAATGCGAAGACTAGCAAGAGTTTAAGTCAATCATGATCAACCCTAGGATTTGTCAATCATGTTACAGCCCTTAGGCAGACAGGAATGTAAATTTAACACGAGCCAACACTTGCTCGGCGGCTAAACGCCTCAATAGAATAATTTACAATAGAGTGGGAGAGCAAAATAAAACCCACTCGTTGCCAGGGTTGTGCCTAGTATTGACTATCTGGCTGGAAGGCTGGAAGATCCTCGGGTGCTACTCCGAAATCTGTCCATACAAAACCAGCTAGGTCAGACCCCAGAAAGAGCAAGTGCCACAAGGGAGGCTTCACTTAAGAACTAAAACCAGCATAATAGCACATAAAGACATATGTGATAACGAAAGACATGAATTAAAGGACACATGGTGATAAACGATAAGATAACTAAAGGACTATTCCAGTAACCAAGTTACAACCCGTAAACCAAACAAGGACCGGGATTGTAACCCTTCACCTGAACAAAACTTAGTCGCTAACCAATTATCGAACAAGTAAAGTATAACAGTAACGTGCTAAAATAACCATGTACTAGTCTTGCCTAGGCAAGACTAGACGGGACTCCATCAATCAATCACGGCCAAGCAATGAGTACGGCTTGATACTTTAACTAACTAGGGTTATCACAAGCTTAGTTACTAACGAGATGCATTGAGATGTTCCAACAGCCACAAGCCCTGCAGTCTTAATCCCGGTTATCCGGTCACAAGTTGAGAGATTTAGATTAGGTGACTTGGGAGTGCAACACATGACAGTGTGCTGAAAATGTACCCTACTCGACGGCAGGCTACAGGTCCAATTAGAGCACCCAGATAACGAGACTACCTGTAGCTGGAAAATCTCTTTATGGACTACTTGATCAATCTAGTCATTATCCTAGTCCGATTTAGTACGAATCCCTGACCGTAAAAATCAGGAATTCATGTCCTAGACATGATGTAAGACGAGACATGTAGCTTGTACCAATACCATCAAGAGAAATCATCCACGGTGTCAAGACGAGAGTTATATGTTACTTGTCGAGATTACATGTCATGTTATGCTACTTATCAAGTCAAGAGTGCGTCACAACGGACCACCATCAAGAATTATCATGTCAAGTTACTGGTCAAGAGTACACCACGACGGATCACTATCAAGAGTTATCATGTAAAGTCACATTGTCATGTCGTGTTCATGTAAGTGCACCACAGCGGGCCACTATTAAGAAGTTGTTAGTGAGTGTACGTGCCATACCAAGATCATGTTTAAATCTCAGAGTACATGTGCAACATGAAAATAACATTATAGGACTTAGTCAAGTAAAGAGTACAAACAAGGTTACAATTCACACTAAGGACCAAGGGGTGTTATGAAGAGCATGCACCCAAGATGGATGTGCTGAGAGTGGCATGCGCCCAAGGCTATGTGTCTAAGGGCATGCGCCCACATGAGTGAGGCAGGGTGTATGGTCTATGTGCCTACATACATGAGTGAGACAGGGGGTATCATGGAGAGACAATGGTTTTGGGAAGGCATGCGCCTGGAGCTATGCGCCCAGGGCTATGCGCCCACATGCATGCACCTACATGTATGCGCCCAAAGGGTAGAGTCAGGGTGTCTTAGAGAAAGTCAAGAGACTCACTCTATGACAAGTGCACGCATGACAGTGCCTATGCGCCCAAGAAAGGAGACATGATGCACTTGTGCGCATACAAAACTATACGCCCAAGACAGGAAGGGCCTTGGGGCTATGCGCCCACTAGAGGGAGTAAGGAAGAAAAGGGCACATACATATGGCTATGCTCCCAAGGAAGCATGCAGTGGGCGCATAACAAATCTATGCGCCCAGCACTGTGCTTCTTCCCCAACCCAAGAGCACAAGTTCATTGAACCTATGAACTTCTCAAGATCGTAAATCACTCAAAATAAATCAAAATACGGGTTTTCAAAGGTCAAACTTGAGTAAAATCGAATTCTCTACAACATAGAGCAATCAAAACTTGAAAACAAAGAAGTTTGTGAGATCAAAACCCAAAAAAAATCAAGTTTTGCATAAACTTAGATCTACAAAAACTAATCCTTCAAAACCAAAAATACCAAGTACTAAATAGCCTTAGAATCATGTAGGGAAGATAATGGAATAGCAAAAATGGAGTTCCTCCATGAAGCAAGCTAGCACTTGCCTTTGGAGGGGGAGATGTTTTAATTGAGAAGAAGAAGTTATGAGAAATAATGAAGAGAGAGAAAGAGTAGTTGGGTTATAAAGGGGTGGTTTCATCTTGAACCAAGTTGGTTCAAACCTAACCAAAATAACCCAAGTCAAGCTAAACCAAGACCAAACCAAGCCAATCCATGCTAGACAAGTCAAAATACGGGTCGAAAGTCCGTACACGTATACTAAAAATACGTATAACAGAAAACGGGAGTGACATCTTGTTATGTCCCTCTGAGGACCTGTTGAATTCTCCAAGTGTGTGCTTTTGTGTCTTTTCGCAGGGGTCCTAGCCAAGGTCATGGTCATCCCTTCTATATCGAGGAGGACTGCTCTTGGATTTTCTCGTACCATTTTTATCCATCATTTCCTTGTACAAGTCAAGCCATGCTAGACAAGTCAAAATACGGGTCAAAAGTTTGTATACGTATACTGAAAATACGAATAACAGAAAACGGGAGTGATATCTTATTATGTCTCTGTGAGGACCTGTTGAATTCTCTAAGTGTGTGCTTTTGTGTCTTTTTGCAGGGGTCCTAGCCAAGGTCATGGTCATCCCTTCTATATCGAGGAGGACTGCTCTTGGATTTTCTCGTACCATTTTTATCCATCATTTCCTTGTACTTTTCTTTTTATTTAAAATAATTGGTAGTGGATTTGTCTCCGCCCAACTACATGTATAAATGACAAATTTTATAGTTGATTTTTATTATTATTCTCTTATTTGGTGGATGCGATTTAGTTATCATGGTTTACTGCATTTCATAACTTATATATACATACGAGGTTTCCATATATTGGAGTATTCTACGTATGTGTGCAGCTGGCATGTCCACGTACTTAGTCTCAAGTATTTTGGGACTGTGGCATTACAGTATTAACTTTGTCAAAGACAAAAGTACTATAGTTGATAGCTCAACTGGTAGTACTATCTTTGAAGGTATTAGGGAAGATAATATATATGTTTTCTATTTGTTAGAAGATATTAACAAAGCAGGTAGATGCTTAATCTCCAAGAATGATGAGAGTCAACTATGACATATGAGACTATGTCATGCAAATTTAGACACAATTTCAAGACTATCCACGAAGAAATTGGTACAAGGTTTACCGGACATCACCTTCAAGAAGGATACGGTATGTAGTGAATGTAAAAAGAACAAAGCTATCCGATCCACATTTAAGTCCAAGAATACTGTAAGTACTATTAGACCTCTATAATTACTGCATATGAATTTATTTGGACCAAGTAAAATTGCTAGCCTAGGTAGTAAGTTATATGCTTTTGTAATAATAAATGATTTTTCTAGATACACGTGGGTATATTTTCTCGCATGCAAAAATGATGCATTATTTAAATTCATCTTCTTTTGCAAGAAAGTTCAAAATGAAAAAGAATTCATGATCACTCATATTCAAAGTGATCATGGCGATGAATTTGAGAATACAGAGTTTGAGCAATTTTGTGACACATACGGTTATCTGCATGAGTTCTCCTGCTCTAGGACTCCGCAACAAAATAGAGTTATAGAACGTAAGAATATGACTCTATCTGAAATAGATGGAGTAATGTTAAACCAGTTTAGTCTACCTAAATACTTTTGGGCTGAAGCTGTCAACACAGCTTGTTATGTTCTCAATAGGGTTCTAGTTCGACCTAAATCCATGAAGACTCTCTATGAGTTATGGTTTGATAGAATACCCGTAGTTTCTTACTTTAAAATCTTTGGATGCAAATGTTTTATTCTTAATACCAAAGATAATTTGGGAAAGTTTGATGAAAAGGTCGATGTAGGTATATTTTTAGGTTATGCAGTCAAAAGCAAAGGGTACCGAGTCTTCTACAAAAGGACCATGATCATCGAAGAGTCAATGAATGTCACTTTTGACGAACTAAATCAACAGACGATTAACGATGATGATGAAGACATTAGTATACCTAGCACAGCACCTACAGAACCACCAAGCAGAGCACGTACAGAACCAGAAGCCGGAATCAGCTACCTTGAGAGTCTGCCAAAAAGAATGAAGTTTATGGCTGACCATCCTAAGGACTTGGTAATAGGTGAGATTACCAGGGGTGTAAGTACACGTTCCTCTAACAGAGATATAGTTTCATGTATTGTATTTATTTCACAGCTAGAACCCAAAACTATTGAAGAAGCATGTAGTGATAATTTTTGGTTAGATGATATGCAAGATGAATTAAACCAATTTGAACGGAATCAAATTTGGGAACTTGTTCCTAAGCCTATTGATTATCCGGTCATTAGTACCCGCTGGGTATTACGAAATAAACTCAATGAGAATGGTTTAGTCACTCGTAATAAGGTCCGACTCGTAGCTCAAGGATACAACCAAGAGAAAGGTATCGACTACGATGAGATCTATCCCCAGTTGCGAGAATAGAATCCATTCGCATATTATGTGCATTTGCATGTTTTAATAATTTCAAATAGACGTAAAAAGTACATTTCTTAACGGCTTTATAAAAGAAGAAGTTTATGTAGCTCAACCTCCAGGATTTGTTGATTTCAAAAATCCTAATTATGTTTTCAAGTTGAAGAAAGCCTTATACGGTCTAAAACAAGTTTCTCGTGCTTGGTACGATCGTTTAAGCTCTTTTCTACTTGATAACGATTTTTCAAAAGACAAGGTTGATACTACACTATTTATAAAATATTAAAAGGAATTCTTCTTTTAATTCAAATTTATATTGACGGTATTTTTTTGGATCTACTGATGAGTCTCTTTGTCAAGAATTTTCAAAGTGTATGCAGAATGAGTTTGAGATGAACATGAAGGGAGAACTCAAATTCTTCCTTGGACTGTAAATCAAGCAAACTAACAATGAGACCTTTATTAATCAAGCCAAGTACACAAAAGATCTAATAAGGAAGTTCGATCTGGAAACCGTCAAACCTTTTGGCACTTCAAGGACAACTTCAACCAAGCTTGATATTGGTGAGCAAGGCAAACCGGTCGACATACATAAGTATTGAGGTATGATTGATAGTTTATATTATTTAACTGCTAATCGTCCTGATATAATGTTTAGTGTTTGCTTGTGTACACGTTTTCAAACTAACCCTAAGGAATCACACCTGTGCGCAGTTAAGCGTATCTTTCGATACCTTAAAGGTACTTCTTCTGTCGGCTTATGGTATCCCAAAACTACATCCTTTGACCTAACCGGTTACTTGGATGCTGATTTTGCTGAATGCAATATAGATAGAAAAAGTACTAGCGGCACGTGTCATTTCGTAGGTAAAACTCTAGTCTCATGGTTAATCAAGAAGCAAAATTATGTCACATTATCAACTACTGAGGTTGAGTATATCGCCGTAGGACGTTGTTGTGCACAAATTTTGTGGATGAAGCAAACCTTAGAAGACTTTGGTTTATAGTATTCACACATACCCATTTTTTGTGACAATACTAGTACTATTAATTTGAATAAGAATCATGTATATCATTTTCATACTAATCATATTGAGATTTGACATCATTTTCTTAGAGACCATCAAACAAATAGAGATATATATCTTGAATATGTAGACACAGAGAACCAATTGGCTGACATCTTTATAAAACTATTAGTGAAAGATCGTTTCAATTATTTACGTCGAAAATTAGGAATTTTAGATATCAATAATATTAATTAATTCTGTTTTATTAATTACTTTTCAATATGCAAAAACTATTTTCGAGACAAACCTACAAAGGGTTTGTCTGTCACCACGACTAAGGTCGAAGCAAAACGATACTTAAGCGTTCCTCTGTGAACCTCCGTTAGCTAGGACAGTACCCCGACAGCTAATCTGAGACAGTCACTACATAACAAAAAGTAATTCATAAAATAATATTAATTATATTACTTGAAATTTAAAATAACTAAACTTTGAATTAAATAATTGAAAAGGATTGATGAATACAAAGTAACATTTTATTTTATTTCTGTACAAAAATACCTCAACAGAACCTTAAGCAAACTCGCACCGAATTCGGCCCGAGTTCTATTGGTGGCGGGTGTTTTTATGTCAGATTTGAATGTGGCCCCTTCTATTCACTATCGTCCTCCTTCCAAACAGAGCGGCAGCCGCGGATGAGCTCCAAAACCCTAGATTTTTCAACTTTGATTTCTCTCAAATCCTTTGGAGTTTTCCATCCAAATTTTGGATTCGTGCGTGAAATCTCGTTCTCTTCTACATACTAAAATCTCAGAAGGTGTAATTTCCTCACTCTCGATTTCAATTTCTTAGATTTTTATACTTTTTTTTAGAAATTATGCCTAGAATCAACAACCCCTTCAAGAAAAAAAAAAGACGACGGCTAGCGAAGAAGCCTCATCTTCGGATCCTATCCAAGGATTGCTCTTTTCGTCTATCCAATCGGACGACGGGGCATTCAATGAGTTTTTCTTTGAAACTCTTTAACAACCCATATTATAGTATGCGAATTTCTCAGTTTACAATATATGCCCTGGCACACCGATCAAGTGGACAATCTTTCCGTCCCACAAGACCTACTTTGAAGCATTAGGATTGTACTATCTTGTCACTCACTCATTTTCTATTACAACTAATGCTATTCGATTATTTTACTGCAATTTCACCCTTGACACTTTCACTGTTAAGAGCCGTGTTACTGGAATTGATATTCAATTCAATGATGCCGACCTAGTAAAAATTCTAAACATTCCAAATGAAGGTGCTCCACTAGACGATATCACTGAATTTAATTTTTTTGGAGATACGACTTTAAATAATTTCAAGAATGAACTTTGTTCTCCTAATCAAGTTCGTTACGAAAAGTTCAAAGCTGCACATTTAAACTTATTTTTCTATGAATTGTACCGCATCGTCTACTCTACTATCTTGTCCAAATCCACTTTCAAAGACGATGTAACCACCCTTAAAATGTCGGCTTTATATCATATTCGTAAGGGGATTCCGTTTTTTGTACCTAAGATGATTATTCAGATGATGGACCGTTGTCGCGAAAGGCATAGGAACCTTGCTTATGTGATGATTCTTCCGATCATCTTTCAGCACTTTGACATTGACTTATCCACTTGTGCTCGTGACTCTGATCCCAAGTATCTTTTGCTCTCTCGTCGTAGCGTAGCTGTTCCTCCTACTGCACCACCTTAACCTCCTCACGATGATCCTATGACTTTTGAGGGTATCCACCAGTATTTATTTGATATACGGTGTGCTCAGCTGGATGAGCATAACTCTTTACGAGTGTTTGTTACTGACACATTGAGGGAATGTGAGTTTCGAGATGCTAGTCGGTTTTAGGCCCTGGCAAACTCCTTTGCGGATCTGTATTTTGCCTAGACTCGTCAGCATGCCAGTTCTCTTCCATGAGATCCTATTGTTTCTGGCTACCGCTATGAGGATGAGGCGGTTCGTCACTTCTTTAAGCCCGGTAATGCTTATGACTAGTACTGTGGTTCTGGTGCTACTCCACACCCTTCTCATGGAGCTGGCACTTCTGGAGCTGGTCCTTCTAGACATGGTGACGATGTTGATTGCGATGACGATGATGATTCTATTTAGTTGCTGAGGATTTTGATCTAGACGTTGTTGTATTTTGTCTAGTTGGTATCTGATTAGACTCTACTTTTGTTTATGTATGCTTGAAAATGCTCCAATATTCCAAGATATTACTTTATCTTTTATTTATATTATTAGCACTACTGAGACTGTTTGCTGAGTTGATGTATTTTAAACTCCTATTAGTATGCATTTTATTCGGTGTATTGTCCTCTTTTATTCTTAGTATGCACTTCTCATTCTATGCGTAGCATTATTTATCTTAGTTTATGCTTCCTTCATAGAACTGCCTGTGAAATATATGTTATTCTTTATATATTTTTCTATATTTCTTCAATGTTCATTTTTTCAGCTTGAATTGCAGGGGAGCTTCTCTATTTGCAATTATTTTGCTAAGTGACAACATGGTTAGATACAAGATTTTTTAAAGAGGAGACAGTACAATTTTGATTTAAAAAAAATCAAGATCGAGATGTTATATCGGTAAAGGTTTGTCAATTATCAAAATAGAGAAGATTGTTGGCTCATTGGTCATGGTCAAACCTGATTTTAATAATTGATCAAACATTGTCTCAATATAAGGGCTATTTGGACGACTGCTGAGAACTGTTACTGCTACCGTTCAAGACATGAAGCCGTTTTGCCGTATGAGTCTGTATTCCATTATCAATGTAATTTTCATAATTTATTGAGTCAAAGAATACAATGTACGCCGAGTCGTACTGGCAAATAGGCTACCCCAAAATAATTTTAAAATATCCCTTTGTTTTGAAAATAAGCCAATTTACAAAAGCTCATAACTGTTCGACTTTTCAAAAAGCCCAAAACCCAATTTGCAAAATCCTAACCAAATCAACTCTTGACCAACATAATTTGCCCTGAGTTTGGATCAAATTTACCCCGAGTTTGGTTAGTGCAACGTTGGATTTTTGAACCCAATCTTCCTGCAATTATGGATGTAATGGCTATTTGCCGAGATTATCTCAAAGAATTCTGTCCAAATTCTGCCTTTGGAAAACCTATAAATAGAGAAGAATTTCTACCATTTCAACACACCAATTCATTCTCTCTTCTCTTCTCTCTAAGCTTACTACGTTCTTCCAAAGTGTTCTAATCTTTTATTTTCAAATCCCAAGCCAGTTACAATTCTCTAGTCGATTTGCCAGTGCGGTACGGTATCGAAGTTTCCAGAGTGATTGTAATTAGAGGCTTGATTAAAGAAAGACACTTCACAATTGAAGTTGGTCGAGTACTTCGGATCAAAGCTCACGTTGTAGAAATTGCAAGAACTTTGTATGAAAACTTACATGGTTTTTCCATAGTGGATTTCAATTGAAAGCTAGAGTTCTTCCGATTGGACTAGTCCTCACAAGAGGGAAACTAGTATACATCCTTGTGTTTGTGTTTTCTCTCTGCTTTCTACTTCTACATTTTCATATATGTGATATATTTCTGTGATCTTGTTGCTAACGATTTTTTAATAGCTAATTTTCTGCTGCCTACTTTATTCACCCCTCCAGAGTATAGCGCTTTACATTTTGTTCCTACAGTTACAAGGCGCTTCAGTGTTTTCTAAAATTGATTTACGCTCGGGTTACCATCAACTGAAGATCAAGACGGACGATGTGTCAAAGTCAGCCTTCCGTACTCGATACGACAATTACGAGTTCCTTGTAATGCCGTTCGTCCTAACGAATGCCCCCGATGCCTTCATGGATTTAATGAATCAGGTGTTTTAACCCTTCATGGACAAGTTCGTAGTAGTCTTCATCGACGATATACTCGTCTACTCAAAGGACAAGCGGCAACACACTGAGCACCTGCGGACCGTACTTCAGACCCTTCATGAAAAGCAGTTGTATACGAAGCGGAGCAAGTATAAATTCTGGCTGAACAGCGTGTCATTCCTTGGTCACATGATTTCTACTGAAGGCATTACCATCGATCGAAAGAAAGTTGAAGCCGTTGTTGATTTGAAACGGCCTGCATCATTCGGCGATATTTGAAGCTTCCTTGGCTTGGCAGGATACTACAGACGCCTCGTGAAGGACATCGTGAAGATCGCATCGCCTCTGACTTGCCTCACTTAGAAAGAAGTCGCGTTTGAATGGTCAGACGACCGTGAAGCTTCCTTCCATGAGTTAAAGCAACAGCTCGTCTCGGCCCCGATACTTGTACTTCCAAAAGGGACTGAGGGATTCTAGATTTTCAATAAGGCTTCTGGTTAGGGTTTGGGGTGTGTGCTGATGCAACGAAACAAGGTGATATCTTTTGCTTCCCGACAGCAAAAGCCGTACGAGAAGAACTATCCCACCTATGACCTGGAGTTAGCGATGATTGTGTTCGCATTAAAACTATGGCGATACTACCTTTATGGTGTGGCATATAGGATTTACACATATCACAAGAGCCTTAAGTATTTATTCACTCAGAAGGAGCTAAACTTGCGACAAAGGCGTTGGCTTAAACTAATCAAAGATTACGACTTGACTATTGACTATACGTAGGGCAAAGAAAATGTTGTGGCAGACACTCTGAGTCAGAAGTATATTTCCTCGCTATCCATCGACAACTGATTGCTACGGGACCTAGAAGAGATGGACATTGACCTCCGGGTTCGATTCAGAAATGTGCAGTTGGCGCAGTTGCAGCTAGAGGTAAGCTTACGGGAAAAGATCAAGACCGCTCCAAAGGACGATCCGTACCTGAAAAAGATGTGGGAGCTAATCTCAACGGGTAGGACGATCGACTTTACGGAAGATAAAATCGGCATGCTTCGATTAAAGGGTAGGCTATACGTTCTGGATGATTCAGAACTTAGAAATAAAATATTAACAGAAGCGCACTATGTGAAGTACTCCTTGTATCTAGACAGCACCAAGATGTACAAGGACCTCCGTATGACCTTCTAGTGGCAGGAAATGAAGAGAGATGTGGCACTCTTCATGTCTCAATGTATGGCCTGTCAGCAGGTGAAAGCTGAGCATCAGTGGCCGGGCGGGAAGGTGCAGAACCTGGCGATTCCAGAATGAAAGTAGGAGCATATGTGCATGGATTTTATTGTTGGTCTGCCGAAGACGCCATGAAAAAATAATGCCATCTTGGTCATCGTCGATCGACTAACGAAGTTAGTGCATTTCATTGCTATCAAAGTTACTTGGAGCGTTGACCGCCTGGATCAGATTTATCATGACAAAATAGTATGGATGTACGGAGTTCCACTATCCATCGTCTCTGACTGGGATGCACGATTTCTATCATGCTTTTGGAGTAGCCGTCAGTCGGCTCTGGGTACGAAGTTGAACTTTAGCTCGGCTTACCATCCCCAGACCGACGGCCAAATGAAGCACGTGAATCAGATTCTCGAGGACATACTATGGCTCTACGTAATCAACTTCAAATCAAGTTGGGATGTCCATCTACCTCTGGCCAAATTTGTATACAATAACATCTATCAATCCAGCATTCAAATGATGCCGTACGAAGCCTTGTACGGACGAAAGTGCATATCACCCATTTGTTGGGATGAAGTCGGGGAGTGGCATTTTCTCGGTCTGGTGCTGGTGGAACAGACCGTGTAGAAAGTTCGGCTTATTCGAAAAAGACTAAAGACTGCACACAGTCGACAGAAAAGTTATGCTGATATCCATCATCGACCCCTCGAGTTTCTAGAAGACGATTACATATTCCTTGAAGTGACGTCCATGTGAGGAGTTACCAGGTTTGGTACAAAGGGAAAGCTGAGTCCGAGATTTATTGGGCCTTTTAAAATGCTCAAGCGAGTCGCCCAGTGGCCTATCAAATTACCCGGTCGCCAGTACTAGTGGGTGTGCACGATGTCTTCTATGTCTTCCAGTTGCAGAAGTACATGCACAATCCAAGCCACGTGGTAGATTTTGGTCAGCTAGAAATGAAGGCTGACTTATCATATATTGAAGTGCCTTCCAAATCTTAGAGCGCAAGGATAAGCTGCTTCGGAATCGAGCAATCCCTCTCTTTCGCGTACTATGGAGTAATTATTTTGTCGAGGAATCGACCTGGGAACTTGAATCGGAGATGAAGGAGAAATTTTCTTTATTGTTTTCTTAAAGGTAGGTTCTATTCTTAAGTTTCGAGGATGAAAATTTTTCTTAGTTGGTTATGGTGTAGTATCGCGTCCCTATATTGTGCCCCGTTTTCATCCACGGAGTACGCGAGAAAGGAACACTGTCGCTATCAATCCAGTCGGAACTGATAGATCGGGATTAATTAAATCGGTCGAATAGGAACGATTGAATTAAGATCCTTTTCTCGTTATAGAAAGGCTTATTCGGAATCAAGTTCCATATTCAACGGGTTGAGCCTCGAGGATAGACTCTGTGGCTGAGTCGGGAGAGACCTTCCGTTGCTCTGCTTTTCATGCCGCACTTGCTCTTTGGCTTTGGTTTTCGTGGATGTGTTTTTGTGAATGTTTTTGATGGTTTTTATAGCTTGCGTTTTCGAACTTCGCATTCATATTGAACTCCTTGAATGAGACAGTATTCTAATCAGTTGCTTATACGATTTTAGGTGATCGTGTAGGCAACCAGTCCCTCGCTTCATATAAGACTAAGGTGAGTGGCTGACCTCCTTCCCCTCGGCCCTCTGGTTTTAAATCAAACATGAAACTGATGCATGCTTTTTTATGCCATGTTTACTATAGATCTGTGCAAAATAAAAGACTGAATTGATTAACGAATTTTGTAATAATAAGGTGGCACACATTGAAAACTGGCTAACTCTCAGAGATTTCATAGACCATGCTCGAATAATTAATTTTAGTCTAGCACGGTCATGGACAACTTGTACACAAGGTTTCGCTTCCTCGAACGACAACCCGAGGCCATGGGGCCGTTTCGGCCTAGGGCGAATGCAAGGTAGCTGTGATGGATTCTAGCACGGGTCATTCAGAACTTTCAGCGGGGCTAGTTACCCGTACTGAAAGGGTCGCCGACTCGACCAAGCTATACGTCCAGGATGGCTTGAATTGCCAGTGACCCCTACTTGCACACTGTTTAGAAGCTTTTGTTATAAATTTGACAATAAAGAAAAATGGTATGTTACGCTACAATAGTACGCTCTACGTGGTAAGATTTATCGTAGTTATGTTATATTGCGTATTGAATGCTTGCCTCTTAACATTTTAACATGCAAATCGATCAGGATGGTTAGAAAGATCACAAAATAGCTAACATGTTTTATAAAACTGTCTGAACAAATAAGAACTTGGGTTTAATTAGCCACCCACCAGTACACGTGATTGTACTGACCCTCGCTCTCTACAGGTGCTATGAATCAGGAGAAACGTGCTAACCAAGGCGACGTTCGCATTTTGAATCTTCGACCGCGTATCGAAGACTCTCATTGCACAACTTTTGAAGACTCTCTGCAAACATTCCAAGAATATGTCTCAACTTCCATCCATCCCAGGTGGTTGGAATACTTTTGTTGTATATAGAGGAATGTAATGTATGGAATGACTATCTCATCGGCGTTCATTTTGTAATCGAGTCATGTTGTAAGCCCGCGCAACATGATTGTAATAGAGTCTTGTAAATGATGTTAATTATCAATAAAATACAAAATTTCTCTATCTCAATGTTTTGTTCAATTTCTCTATGTACTCTCTTAGATATTGTGTTTCGGATAACCTTATGACTATGCCTTGTGCGATCGCAACCTAGGTTCGTACGGTATCACGCACGGGGGACAACTATCGATTCTTCGAAAACGTTATCAATTCTTTGGGTTCGTACAGTATCACGCCCACTGGGTTCTATGGTGGCGTGGAGGAGCTGCTATTGCTGGTGGAGGCACAACAGAGACGTCAATGGCAGCGACGACCACTGGGTTCGGTGGTGGCGCGGAGGAGCTGTTAGGGCTGGTGGGGCACCGTGAAAATGTTAACGACGGCAGCGACCGTTGGGCCTAGTGGCAGATCAGCCCCCACAGGATTTGGACGGCTACTGATCGGTGGCGCTGGACGCACGCCGTGGTGGCGTGGCAGATGCTCAGGTAGCTGCTGATCCCTAGCGATTCAAGATGGAGAAAAGTTGTGATCGCGTGTAGTTATACAACCGTAATTGAGTTGCATTTGATCTCGTCCCTGTGATAAGTGCAACTATAAAGATGGGAACACCTGTGACTAGTTAGGAGCTGAAGGAGATACTGGTGGGAGTGGCTGTAGAAGCATGGAAAAAATTATATTACTTTTAGTCCTACATCGGAAAGGAGAAGAAGGAAAGTCTTATTCCACTCTATATATAGAGCCCCCTGCCTCCTTTGAAAAGGACACAAAAATAAGAAAGTAAAAGGAGTCCGTTGAATCCCAGGAGCCCATTCGAGCCACAAAAAGTGGCTGGGAAGCACGGTGAAGGCTGCCACTCCCAGGCTGTACGCCAGACGAAGGCGCAGCACAATAAAAAAGGCGCAGCACCCTGTCCGCACACGAAGATAGCTGCGCAGAAAATATCCTCTGTCTTTGACAGAAAATTGGACTTTGAGTACTATGCTTCTTTCGGGGATAGTATAAAGAAGTCCAAGGCTGCACACGCCTCGTGCGATCAACGTGCTACACTAATAGTTAGCCGAAAGCATGCGCCAACAGTAATATGCACAGCTGACGGCAAGCTGTACAGAACTAGTTCAAGTGCTTCGATGCCTCGAACGACACAGTTCTCGAAGTCCCCTATCACTTGGGTGCTCATGCGCAGGAACCAAGCCAGGGGCAAATACTGTAGGGATTATTTGCCATAAAATATAAAAGAACAGAACAATTATCGGAGGACCGGACTTTTACTTCACGTTACAAACTCGCTTGTACAAAGAAAGCCTAGGGACGAAAACCTAGGTACAACAGTCTAAGTACAATTGTTTATTTTAGTTTCTGGGGGGTGACGATAGAGGCTCAGGAAGGCGACGGCAGCCCGGCCTTACTCCTTGGACGATCGGTATGCAGCCTTGGCTCCTGTGACGAGATGGTTGGCGTTGATGAAGAAATGCTCTTCTTGCTCTCCCTCTGTTACTCTTCTGGCTTCTCTCTCTCTCTCTGTGTATTTTCTCTCTGATTATTGGGGGAGTCTCTCTGTATTCTCTCTCAAGGGAATAGCACCTTGCTTATTTATAGGAGTGAGGGCATCATTAGGGTTTGGATGATTACCCATTCTCAAAGCGGCGACGGCCTGATGTTTAATCAATCTGGACCATTAGTCTTAGGCGTGAAGGATCTGGACCATAAATGTGGATAGTATTGAATCCTGTGAATGATTAATGCTGATTGCTTTAAATCTTCATGATTGGTTGTGTCAAGCTCGGATCCCCCACCACGTGTCCCATTGGCTTGATCACGAGTGATATACCCTGATCTTATTAATTATAAGGATAACATTAAATATGGTTATTGGGATCTGGTAAATCGCTGATTGATTTAAAACCACGCATCCCATAATTACCCTGCTACCAGCTGTCAAGTCATAGGGGCAATTGAATCTCTACCACGTGTCTTAATGGTGGACCCTGCCAGAGCCGCATGATATCCATGAACCGCATGAGACAGCATTTCAGTGAGCCGCATAGGTATAGTACTTGCGAGCCGCATAGGATGGCTTCTTGATGAGCCGCATGAAGATGATTCCTGCCAGCCGCATGAAGCTGTTCTTCAATTGGGCCGCATGGAAATAGCCACGTGGCAATCTTGGATTGTGTCAGAGATTTTCTCCTGTTTCCGAAGAGCTTGTCATTATGACAGGACCATCATGGCACTTTATGCCAAAGCCGTCAGCTGTCAAATCAGAGCATTAAATAAGGCGATTACTTGATGGCCAGCTGTGTGAAGGGATCCCACGGGGACACGTGGTGTTGATCGAGCCGCATCTCTCAGTTGGTCGTTTGTGAGCCGCATATACTTCTGAGCCGCATGAGGCTGGGAGACTCTTTGAGCTGCATGGGACTGTCCCTATATAAGCCGTATGGATTCTCCTGCTCCGAGCCGCATGAGACTGAGAGTCTCTCCGAACCGCATGGGACTGCCCCTGTATGAGCCGTATGGAGTTCTCCTGTTCCGAGCCGCATGGAGCATCATTCTGATATTTTCCATGCTTCTACAGGACCCCCTTCAAAGTTTTCAATTTGTAAAATTGAAATACTTTGAATAAGAAGCATGGAAAGTAGATTTGTTTAGGCGTGGTAATCCAATCAGAGCTAGCATGGACGTGATAGGTTTGGGTACTTCCGCTGGGAATTTTATGTGGACTTATCATCCTTGGCGTACCTTGGTTTTAGGTACGGATAATAAGTTGAGAGAGGGAACCATCATATTTACTCAGAGGTGGTATGGACGTGGTAAATATAAGGTTGATGGTAGAGCTTTTCTAATCAGAGGTGATATGGACATGGTAGGAGTGAACTCGAATGAGGATACATAGAACAACTCAGAGGTGCTATCAACGTGGAAGTTCTATGCATTGGGTGAAAGAATGCTATAGAACAGCTGGACTCCGAAAGCATGTGATGATGAGAAAAGATGTGGATGTACTAAGGGACCTAGTACGGCATTTGTGGTCAGCAGAGGACATTTGTGGGCCTATTATTCTTGGCATACCTTGGTTTTAGGTACAGATAATAAGTTTGATAGGGATACTTAGAACAACTCCGCGGTAAGGCGAATATGGAGGTTCTTGGTATCGGGCGAAAGAATGCCATGGAGCAGTGATCAGTTTTCTGTTTTCTTTCACTGTTTTTCTTTTCTTTTTGTCAAGGGATGTGATCCCAGATGATGTAGTACTTTGAATCTTGAATAAACGAGCATGTTTCAACTCATCTTCTCTTTCTTGTACTTGTGGTGTTTGTGGAATCGGACCTGCTGGGGGATTATTTGTGGACCTGTTACCCTGGGCGTACCTTAGTTTTAGGTACGGATAACAAGTTTGGTCAGGATATCCGGAGCAGCCATGGCAAAGTGGTTATGGGTGCTCTCGGTATTGGAAAAATGAATACCGTAGAGCAGCTGGGCTCCCGGGGCATGGTGAGATGGTAGATTTATGCTAAAAAGCTTAGCAAGGGATATTTGTGGACCTATTATCCTTGGCGTACCCTGGTTCAGGATACGGATAATAGGATGAAAAGAAACCAACATATTTGCTCAGAGGTTATGAGGACATGGCAAGTATGAGGGTTTTACCGTGGAATCTTCCTGCTCAGAGGTAATGAGGACATGGCAGGGGAGACCTCACAGAAGATATTCGTAGTCAACAACGGACATTTGTGGTCAACAGAGGACATTTGTGGTCAACAGAGGACGTTTGTGGTCAACAGAGGACATTTGTGGTCAATAGAGGACATTTGTGGTCAACAGAGGACTTTATGGTCAACAGAGGATATTTGTGGTCAACAGAGGACATTTGTGGTCAACAGAGGACGTTTGTGGTCAACAGAGGACATTTGTGGTCAACAGAGGACGTTTGTGGTCAACAGAGGATATTTGTGGTCAACAGAGGACGTTTGTGGTCAACAGAGGACACTTGTGGGCCTATTATCCTTGGCGTACCCTGGCTTAGGATACAGATAATAGGATGAAAAGGAACCGACATACTTACTCAGAGGTAATGAGGACATGGCAAGCATGAGGGTTTTTGTTTCACCGCGGGATCTTCCTACTCAGAGGTAATGAGGACATGGCAGGAGGAAACTCAACGGAGGATATTTGTGGACCTATTATCTTTGGCGTACTCCGGTTGTGGGTACAAATAATAGGTTGAAAGGGAATCGACATACTTACTCAGAGGTAATGAGGACATGGCAAGTATGAAGTTTTCTTCGACGGAGCCTTCCCACTCAGAGGTAATGAGGACATGGCAGGAGTGGGCTCAATGAAGAGGGGTACATAGAACGATTCAGAGGTAATGAGGACATGAAAGTTCTTATGTAGAGGGGTGATTTATTTTTGGCGGAATTGAGACGACTCAGAGGTAGCATCGACATGGTCGTTTTGGGAATTTGTGGATCCGTTACCCTTTTTGTGTACTGGGAGTGCGGGTAGTGGATCATGAGGAAGGATCTCTTTTAGGAAGAAAGTTCAGGGGTATGTTTATACATAATGTTCTCCCTAAAAGAGTGACCGGGATGTAAGTTCAGGGGTACCAGCGGGTACATAACTCGACAATCCATAAATTTTGTGATCAAAGTGTAAGTTCAGAGGTACCAGCGGGTACATGACTTGGTAGTTTGGGATTTTTGTGGAAGGAGGAGGTGAGTTCAGCGCTACGAGAGGGTACATGACTCGAAAATCTAGAATATTGTGGATATGAGTTCAGCGGTACCAGCATGTACATGACTCGATGATCTGGAGAGAATGTGGATGTGAGTTCAGTGGTACCAGCGGGTACATGACTAGATAATCTGGAGTGGATGTGAGTTCAGCGGTACCGGGGGGGGTACATAACTCACCAATCTAGGAAATTTGGAGGCGGAATGTGAGTTCAGCGGTACCGGGGGGTAAATAACTCAATCATCAGGGATTTTTTTTTGGGTGTAATACTTCTTCAGGAAGTTGCCATTGATGGGCGACATGAGAAAGTCTCAGTGTGAGCAGCCACATACTTGGCCAGCTCCAACTCTTCTTCAGCCACCCCCTGTGTAAATGCAGACTGAGAGGATAATTTGGGCAACTTGATCATCAGGGGTTCTGTTGGTGGAGCCGAGCGGGGAGTTGTTGGCAAACTAACGACCCCCAGTTTGGTAGTTGATGCTGGACGGGGCGTTGTTGGCTCGCTAGAAGCCCCAGACTTTGCATCGGGGTGACGACCCTTCTTGGGAAGGCGTATCGTCATCGGCTTGTCGGAGGGATTGGGCTTCTCCGTTTGCGGCTGGCCGGCTCTCGGCAGCCTGATTGTCAGTGGCTCCGTTGTGGGTCTTGGCAATTGGCCGGACCTTGGCAGCCGGATTATCATCTGCTCTTCCCGCGCCGAGAGGCTGATCGCGTCTTTCCGCAGAGTGGTAGTAAGGGGTGCGGACCTTCCCGGTTTGCGAGCTTGGAGGTGGATCTTAGAGGCTCTTCTGATCCTGTGGCCGTCTCGGTATTAGCTTGTTTATTTCCTTCATCAAGGTGCCTCTTCGACTTTTCGTATAGGCAGGAGTCCGAGTAGTAAGATTCGACCCCTTTGAAGGGATCGATGTCAGTAAATTCCGTCTTCACGAAGCCGTGTTTGTCGACATATTTGAAGTACTGGTGTAGCTTGGAAGGCACGATCATATAATCGTGTATCCATGGGCGTCCCAAGAGGATGTTGTAAGAAGTGTCTGTATCTATGACGTAGCAGGTGACTTCGGATTGGAGGTCGCCAATTTGACACTTCAGACGAATCTTCCCAATAGGGTAGCTCCTGCCCGAATTGAAACCGCTAATGGCGGTGCTTGTAGGCGTCAGGCGATGCATTGGGATACGGAGATGATGTAGCAGACCCTTCGGGATGATGCTTATGGAAGAGCCAGGATCTATGTGCATCCGATCCACCTTCACATCGCCGATGTATCCCGTGTAGTATAGCGGGCGATCGTGTAGGTTGGTTTTGATGAGCATGTCCTGCGGAGTGAAGACGATGTTGGGCATTGCTCCCGTGCAGGCACTGTCTTGGAGATCCACGGGTGAGTCCTCCCCGGTGAGGTTGGATTGAGCCAGATAGACATCGACATTTTGGAGTGCTTCGCTTAATGTAATACAAACGTCCTTGGAGAGCCTTAGAAGTTTGTACAGTGACAACTTGGCCGGTGTGTTAGCCAATTGTGCTAAGATGTCAAAATTGTAGGGCCTCTCTAGCCCTTGGGCTGCCTCTTTTCGGAGGGATTTGTCGAAGCGAGTCTCCCTTGGCCTAGGCTTGTCGGTCGTCGAAGGCTGAGCCGGTCCCGGAGCATCAGTTGTAGTGGGTTGATGATTTTCAGCTGGATTGTCAACCACAGGTTGGGATTGTGCTCCGGACCGCGTGACGACGGCTGTAGCTTCCTCGTTGTCTGCCGAGATTGTGTGGCAGGTCCTGACTTTTCCACTTTTCTTTTTGTCGGTGGAAGATGGTGTGGACCGAGTCACTTCTGATACCAAGTCTGGATGGATCCACATGACCTCCCCTCGTGATGTGGTGAGGGGTACTAGACCGGCAGCCTGATCTCGGGGAGGTGGAAGATTGGTAATCTCCATTGTTGCTAGAGGGACGTGGACCACCCCGTCTTGAGTCTCCGTTAGAGGGAAGCGGCCGAATTGTACGGACACCATATTGGCCGCCACGGTTACTTCTTCAAAATCGATGGCCAGAGCGTTCGAATCGATGAGGTTTTGTATGTATTGTTTCAGCTGGTAGCAATCGTGTGTAGCATGATGGACATAGCGATGATAATGGCAGTACTTTGGATTTTCCATCTCTGCCGGCCGCGGTTCCCGTCGTGGTGGAGGAAGCTGAATCCTGTCCCCTTGTATGAGCATGTCCAAGATTGGCTTGACGTGACCGTCTTCGAAGGAGTAAGTGATTTACGGCCATTGTTTGTCTGCTGGCTTCGGCTCAGGCTTTTGTGCTGTATCGGCCACCATAGCCTGCTTTCCCTTGCTGTCCCGATTGTTGGAGGGGCTACCCCCATTATCGTTGTTGGGACGCTTGCCCTTGTTTTTTCCTTCCGAGATGTGCAATCCCAGTTGGCGGGCCTTCTTTAATCGTTCTTCGGCGCTCGTGGCGCTGATGATGAACGTCTTCCAATCTTTGAATTGACTTTTGCCCATCCAGAGACTGATCGTTAGAAGCAGTCTCTTTTGGCAAATTTCAATTAAAGAGGAATCTGGATTTCCGGAGGACAGCTTCATGGCGGTTTGGCGGAACCGCTCGATGTAGTTCCTTATCAGCTCCTTCTCCCCTTGGACGACGTTCATGAGGGTGGACATGGTGACATCCTGCCCTACTTCGTAGAATCTCTCCAAGAACATACGCTTGAAGCCGGCGAAGGAGTGGATGCAGTTGTCTGGCAGATTGCGATACCAGTCGAAGGCGACTCCTTCTAATGCCCCAATGAATAATCGCATGAGGATAGCATCATCATGGGGCAGATGGTCGGTGGTGACCTCGAAGTAAGTGATGTACCGACTTGCTGAGGTCTTGCCATCATACGGGTTAATATTGAACGGCTTATATCTTGGTGGGAATGGAACATCCCTCCATTTAGCAGGGTATGGTTGCCGAATTCTGAGGTCTTGAGCGCTTTCCCGGGCATGGAACATGGCTCGGAGCTCCTGAACCTCTCTTCTTACTTCTCGGGCCTCATCTGTCGCGGTAGGGGCTGTTATTTCGGGAGGATTGGTGCCCGGGTTCGGTGCCACCGAATTCGAGTTCGCATTGACCGCGGGACCCGCGCTTGTTTGGCCAGGCGTCCCTCCTTGCAGAGTTGGAAGGGCTGCTTTAATCTCGTCTACAGACTTGACCAAAGCAAGTAATATGGCTTCGAGATTGTCGATGCGCTGGGGATCACTGGAACCACTTTGATTGCTGTCTGTCATGAATACCGTCCTTGTATGATGAAAAACGGAAGGGACGGTGGGGGATGTATCCTCCGAGTCATACCCATGTACCGAGAAGTCATCAGGATCTGTGGGAATATTCTCTTCTGGTTCGGACTCGGAGGGAACAGTACCCCCAGCCTCAGAGCTTGCTTCGTCTTGTGAGTCATGGATGTCCTCGAAGACATCGGCGTCTGTTGTACCTGATGGGAGAGTTGTTTCCCCGGGCTCGTCTCCTTGAAATATCGGATTATTGTGGATGTTCGGAGGAGTGCTACCCCCAGTTCCCACGACCCCCAGCGATGTGGATGATGAATCTCCCATTGCAACGGATTTTGTCTTTGAACGGGTGTGTTGGAATACTCCGGTGGAGGACAACCGTTTAGACGGCAGTTTCTTAGCTGTAGTGGTTGATATCTTGGGGCTGGAGATGCTTGTCGTCTTCCCTCTCCCCTTGGCGGGGACTTTCTGAGTGGAATTACAGGAGACAACAGGAGGTGCCTCATCCTCTGAGCTCGGATGCTGTAGTCTTTGGAAGACTGACGGCCGGTCTTCCGTCGCTGCCGCGTTGTTGCAACAGCAGTTGACGATGATTTGGGTGCAGTGACGTCCATACGGGGACTCTTTGCACACCAAAACCCCTTCTTTTTCCTTGTGCTTGTGGAGGATCGCCTCACGCAGGTCAGAGGAACCACTTTGTCCTTTTGCCGCCGGGGGCTGGACTCGAGCGGTTCTATACAACTTTCCATCAGAGGCCCGCGTGATAGTCCACGGGACGCCCTGACAGTCAGAGGTTAGGGCAGCCGACTGGGCTTGATGAGCCCGCGCTGCCCTAGACTTCTTCTTTTTAGCACTTGCGGGTGCGTAATAGGAAGAGCCTAAGTTGAATACCACAGTGTCTGGCTTATCATCCAGAGAACTATCAGGGTCAGGGCCGTACGAGAGGCGGTCGAAGACTGATCGAGAAGAGCGTGGAACGGACGCCATGCGGCTAGGATTGGAAACCGTGCAGGCTGTCTGCATGCGGTTATCTTCTGTTGTCGGATGAGTTGTTCTTGTGCGACTGGAAGTCACGACCGTGCAGGCTGGCCGCATGCGGTTGGCAACTGTGGCCGCATGGGTTTTCCGCAAGCGGTTGACTTCAGTGACCGCATGAGTCTCATCCATGCGGTTGGCAACTGTAGCCGCATAAACTATGCGGCTGACATATGTGGCCGTATGAGTTTTCTTCATGCGGCTGGCGGATGCAGCCGCATGAGCTTTCTCCCTGCGGCTAATATCCTTATGCGGCTCGGATCGCATAGAGTTTCTCTCTGCCCCTGCCAGTCCAGCATCATAGTGTTTTCTTCTGCCGGACTTGGGGATAGCAGAGTTGTCTACGGTCTGAAGTAGGGCCGCAGAAGAGTCCTTCTCGCCGTCTTGAGCAACAGAGGGTATCCCGTCGAGGGCTTGGGGAGGAGAAAATGATTTTGGCCTCCATTCTTTGCGAGCCTTCGTCGTACGGGTGTGCTTCTGGATCGCGCCAGCGCTTCCTTCGGAGAGCATCTCTTCAAACGCCTGTTGGTCGAAGCGGACGACCATATTTTGTTACGTGGAGCCAAGTTTGGCTGCATCCGACTGCGTCACCAACTCCTCAGCCGTGGAGAAGTTTGTCCCCAGCAGAGTCGCCATCGTGTTTGCCATAAAATATAAAAGAACAGAACAATTATCGGAGGACCGGACTTTTACTTCACGTTACAAACTCGCTTGTACAAAGAAAGCCTAGGGACGAAAACCTAGGTACAACAGTCTAAGTACAATTGTTTATTTTAGATTCTGGGGGGTGATGATAGAGGCTCGGGAAGGCGACGGCAGCCCTGCCTTACTCTTTGGACGATCGGTATGCAGCCTTGGCTCCTGTGACGAGATGGTTGGCGTTGATGAAGAAATGCTCTTCTTGCTCTCCCTCTGTTACTCTTCTGGCTTCTCTCTCTCTCTGTGTATTTTCTCTCTGATTATTGGGGGAGTCTCTCTGTATTCTCTCTCAAGGGAATGGCACTTTGCTTATTTATAGGAGTGAGGGCATCATTAGGGTTTGGATGATTACCTATTCTCAAAGCGGCGGCGGCCTGATGTTTAATCAATCTGGACCATTAGTCTTAGGCGTGAAGGATCTGGGCCATAAATATGGATAGTATTGAATCCTGTGAATGATTAATGCTGATTGCTTTAAATCTTCATGATTGGTTGTGTCAAGCTCGGATCTCTCACCACGTGTCCCATTGGCTTGATCACGAGTGATATACCCTGATCTTATTAATTACGAGGATAACGTTAACTATGGTTATTGGGATCCGGTAAATCTCTGATTGATTTAAAACCACGCGTCCCATAATTACCCTGCTACCAGCTGTCAAGTCATGGGGGCAATTGAATCTCTGCTACGTGTCTTAATGGTGGACCCTGCCAGAGCCGTATGATATCCATGAACCGCATGAGACAACGTTTCAGTGAGCAGCATAGGTATAGTACTTGCGAGCCGCATGGAATGGCTTCTTGATGAGCCGCAGGAAGATGATTCCTGCCAGCCGCATGAAGCTGTTCTTCAATTGGGCCACATGGGAATAGCCACGTGGCAATCTTGGATTGTGTCAGAGATTTTCTCCTGTTCCCGAAGATCTTGTCATTATGACAGGACCATCATGGCACTTTATGCCAAAGCCGTCAGCTGTCAAATCAGAGCATTAAATAAGGCGATTACTTGATGGCCAGCTGTGTGAAGGGATCCCACGGGGACACGTGGTGTTGATCGAGCCGCATCTCTCAGTTGGTCGTTTGTGAGCCGCATATACTTCCGAGCCGCATGAGGCTGGGAGACTTTTTGAGCCGCATGGGACTGTCCCTATGTAAGCCGTATGGATTCTCCTGCTCCGAGCCGCATGAGACTGAGAGTCTCTCCGAACCGCATGGGACTGCCCCTGTATGAGCCGTATGGAGTTCTCCTGTTCCGAGCCGCTTGGAGCATCATTCTGATATTTTCCATGCTTCTACAGGGATAGAATTGTATGTCCCTTGGGTAAGGCCATGTTGGATTCTGAGTACTATGCATGTCACGTCCCGATTCCGTAGAATCGATAGTCGTCCCCCGGACGTGATGCCATGCGAACCTAGGTTGCGATTGCACATGGCATAGTCATAAGGTAATCCGAAACACAACATCTAAGAGAAAGAGCGCAGACAAATTGAATAACACATTAAGACATAGAAACTTTCTATTTTATTGATAATAGACATTATTTATAGTCTCTATTATAATTGTGCCTCGCGGGCTTATAACATGACTTGATTACAAAAGGAGTGCCGATGAGATAGCCGTTCTATACATACATCCCTTATTTACAACAAAAGTATTCCAGCCACCTGGATTGGAGGGATGCCGAGACATATTCTTTGGACTTGCAGAGAGTTTTCAAAAGTTGAGCGGCAGGGGTCTTCGACATACGGTCGAAGCTTCAAAAGCACTAACGTCGCCTTGCTCAGTTGGCGCGTCCCTCCTGATTTGTACCACCTGTAGAGAGCGAGGGTCAGTATGATCACATGTACTGGCGAGTGGCTGATTAAAATCCATGCTCTCATTTGTTCAAGCAGTTTTATAAATCATGTTAGTTATTTGGTGATCTTTCTAGTTATCCTAACCGATTTGTATGTTAACATGTTAAGAGGCAAGCATTCGATAGATACATAGCATATTAGGATAAATCTTACCTACGACCGAGCTTGTCGTTGTGGCGTAACTTACAATGTCCTTCCTTGTCAGATTTATATCGAGGCTTATAATTTATGTGCAAGTGTGGGTCACTAGCAATTCAAGCCAGCCTAGACATATAGCCTGGTCGAGACGGTGCCCCTTTCAACACGGATAGCTAGCCCCCGCTGAAAGTCCCGAATGACCCATGCTAGCATCCAACACAACTATCTTGCATTCCTCCTAGGCCGAAATGGTCCCGTGGCCCTGGGTTGCCGTTCGAGAAAGTGAAACCTTGTGCACAAGTTGCCGTTCGAGAGGACAACTATTAGCGTAGGGGCTACATTTACTTTTACACACATTTTGGGCCGATAGCGACTCAGATGAGCGCTACTTACTGCCCATGGCCGATAGTGACTCGGATGAGCGCTACTTACTGCCACTTTTTATTTACTCTGCTGATCCTACAGCCCCTGCGTAGAACGTTATCCTCAAAGTGCATAACACATAGACGGTTAGGGACCCAGTTGTGTTGTAGTTTTATAGTATTTGCAATTGCAGTTATAATGGCATGTTCTTTATGTACCTTGTGTCACGCCCCCGAACCAGAATACTGGAGAGCGGGGGACAGACATAGCCAGCTACGTACATTGAAGTGTAACGCACCTCGATGTACGGTTATGGCTGTCTAGATGCATGAGGGTTTTACTACAAGCCAACAGTCGCTTATGGTCAAGAATAAGCCTAGTGTCTCAATCTCAAGCAAGCAAGTAAATGTAACAAGATAGTAGATCATCAGACATATAAGTAAGGCGTCCCATACATTACATATTCAGATGATCATGAAGCTAGTCATACAAAATACGAAGACTAGCAAGAGTTTAAGTCATTCATGATCAACCCTAGGATTTGTCAATCATGTTACAGCCCTTAGGCAGACAGGAATGTAAATTTAACACGAGCCAACACTTGCTCGGCGGCTAAACGCCTCAATAGAATAATTTACAATAGAGTGGGAGAGCAAAATAAAACCCACTCGTTGCCAGGGTTGTGCCTAGTGTTGACTATCTGGCTGGAAGGCTAGAAGATCCTCGGGTGCTACTCCGAAATCTGTCCATACAAAACCAGCTAGGTCAGACCCCAGAAAGAGCAAGTGCCACAAGGAAGGATTCACTTAAGAACTAAAACCAGCATAATAGCACATAAAGACATATGTGATAACGAAAGACATGAATTAAAGGACACATGGTGATAAACGATAAGATAACTAAAGGACTATTCCAGTAACCAAGTTACAACCCGTAAACCAAACAAGGACCGGGATTGTAACCCTTCACCTGAACAAAACTTAGTCGCTAACCAATTATCGAACAAGTAAAGTATAACAGTAACGTGCTAAAATAACCATGTACTGGTCTTGCCTAGACAAGACTAGACGGGACTCCATCAATCAATCACGGCCAAGCAATGAGTACGGCTTGATACTTTAACTAACTAGGGTTATCACAAGCTTAGTTACTAACGAGATGCATTGAGATGTTCCAACAGCCACAAGCCCTACAGTCTTAATCCCGGTTATCCGGTCACAAGTTGAGAGATTTAGATTAGGTGACTTGGGGGTGCAACACATGACAGTGTGCTGAAAATGTACCCTACTCGACGGCAGGCTACAGGTCCAATTACAGCACCCAGATAACGAGACTACCTGTAGCTGAAAAATCTCTTTATGGACTACTTGATCAATCTAGTCATTATCCTAGTCAGATTTACTACGAATCCCTGACCGTGAAAATTAGGAATTCATGTCCTAGACATGATGCAAGACGAGACATGTAGCTTGTACCAATACCATCAAGAGAAATCATCCACGGTGTCAAGACGAGAGTTATATGTTACTTGTCGAGATTACATGTCATGTTATGCTACTTATCAAGTCAAGAGTGCGTCACAACGGACCACCATCAAGAATTATCATGTCAAGTTACTGGTCAAGAGTACACCACGACGGATCACTATCAAGAGTTATCATGTAAAGTCACATTGTCATGTCATGTTCATGTAAGTGCACCACAGCGGGCCACTATTAAGAAGTTGTTAGTGAGTGTACGTGCCATACCAAGATCATGTTTAAAGCTCAGAGTACATGTGCAACATGAAAATAACATTATAGGACTTAGTCAAGTAAAGAGTACAAACAAGGTTACAATTCACACTAAGGACCAAGGGGTGTTATGAAGAGCATGCACCCAAGATGGATGTGCTGAGAGTGGCATGCGCCCAAGGCTATGTGTCTAAGGGCATGCGCCCACATGAGTGAGGCAGGGTGTATGGTCTATGTACCTACATACATGAGTGAGACAGGGGGTATCATGGAGAGACAATGGTTTTGGGAAGGCATGTGCCTGGAGCTATGCGCCCACATGCATGCGCCTGCATGTATGCGCCCAAAAGGTGGAGTCAGGGTGTCTTGGAAAAAGTCAAGAGACTCACTCTATGACAAGTGCACGTATGACAGTGCCTATACGCCCAAGAAAGGAGACATGATGCACTTGTGCGCATACAAAACTATACGCCCAAGACAGGGAGGGCCTTGGGGCTATGCGCCCACTAGAGGGAGTAAGGAAGACAAGGGCACATACATATGGCTATGCTCCCAAGGAAGCGTGTAGTGGGCGCATAACAAATCTATGCGCCCAGCACTGTGCTTCTTCCCCAACCCAAGAGCACAAGTTCATTGAACCCATGAACTTCTCAAGATCGTAAATCACTCAAAATAAATCAAAATCCGGGTTTTCAAAGGTCAAACATGAGTAAAATCGAATTCTCTACAACATAGAGCAATCAAAACTTGAAAACAAAGAAGTTTGTGAGATCAAAACCCAAAAAAAATCAAGTTTTGCATAAACTTAGATCTACAAAACTAATCCTTCAAAACCAAAAATACCAAGTACTAAATAGCCTTAGAATCATGTAGGGAAGATAATGGAATAACAAAAATGGAGTTCCTCCATGAAGCAAGCTAGCACTTGCCTTTGGAGGGGGAGATGTTTTAATTGAGAAGAAGAAGTTATGAGAAATAATGAAGAGAGAGAAAGAGTAGTTGGGTTATAAAGGGGTGGTTTCATCTTGAACCAAGTTGGTTCAAACCTAGCCAAAATAACCCAAGCCAAGCTAAACCAAGACCAAACCAAGCCAAGCCATGCTAGACAAGTCAAAATACGGGTCGAAAGTCCGTACACGTATACTAAAAATATGTATAACAGAAAACGGGAGTGACATCTTGTTATGTCCCTCTGAGGACCTGTTGAATTCTCCAAGTGTGTGCTTTTGTGTCTTTTCGCAGGGGTCCTAGCCAAGGTCATGGTCATCCCTTCTATATCGAGGAGGACTGCTCTTGGATTTTCTCGTACCATTTTTATCCATCATTTCCTTGTACAAGTCAAGCCATGCTAGACAAGTCAAAATACGGGTCGAAAGTTCGTATACGTATACTGAAAATACGAATAACAGAAAACGGGAGTGACATCTTGTTATGTCTCTGTGAGGACCTGTTGAATTCTCTAAGTGTGTGCTTTTGTGTCTTTTTGCAGGGGTCCTAGCCAAGGTCATAGTCATCCCTTCTATATCGAGGAGGACTGCTCTTGGATTTTCTCGTACCATTTTTATCCATCATTTTCTTGTACTTTTCTTTTTATTTAAAATAATTGGTAGTGGATTTGTCTCCGCCCAACTACATATATAAATGACAAATTTTATAGTTGATTTTTATTATTATTCTCTTATTTGGTGGATGAGATTTAGTTATCATGGTTTACTGTATTTCATAACTTATATATACATACGAGGTTTCCATATATTGGAGTATTCTACGTATGTGTGCAGCTGGCATGTCCACGTACTTAGTCTCAAGTATTTTGGGACTGTGGCGTTACAGTATTAACTTTGTCAAAGACAAATGTACTATAGTTGATAGCTCAACTGGTAGTACTATCTTTGAAGGTATTAGGGAAGATAATATATATGTTTTCTATTTGTTGGAAGATATTAACAAAGTAGGTAGATGCTTAATTGCCAAGAATGATGAGAGTCAACTATGACATATGAGACTATGTCATGCAAATTTAGACACAATTTCAAGACTATCCACGAAGAAATTGGTACAAGGCTTACCGGACATCACCTTCAAGAAGGATACGGTATGTAGTGAATGTAAAAAGAACAAAGCTATCCGATCCACATTTAAGTCCAAGAATACTGTAAGTACTACTAGACCTCTATAATTACTGCATATGAATTTATTTGGACCAAGTAAAATTGCTAGCCTAGGTAGTAAGTTATATGCTTTTGTAATAATAAATGATTTCTCTAGATACACGTGGGTATATTTTCTCGCATGCAAAAATGATGCATTATTTAAATTCGTCTTCTTTTGCAAGAAAGTTCAAAATGAAAAAGAATTCATGATCACTCATATTCAAAGTGATCATGGCGATGAATTTGAGAATACAGAGTTTGAGCAATTTTGTGACACATACGATTATCTGCATGAGTTCTCCTGCTCTAGGACTCCGCAACAAAATAGAGTTATAGAACGTAAGAATATGACTCTATCTGAAATGGATGGAGTAATGTTAAACCAGTTTAGTCTACCTAAATACTTTTGGGCTGAAGCTGTCAACACAGCTTGTTATGTTCTCAATAGGGTTCTAGTTCGACCTAAATCCATGAAGACTCTCTATGAGTTATGGTTTGATAGAATACCCGTAGTTTCTTACTTTAAAATCTTTGGATGCAAATGTTTTATTCTTAATACCAAAGATAATTTGGGAAAGTTTGATGAAAAGGTCGATGCAGGTATATTTTTAGGTTATGCGGTCAAAAGCAAAGGGTACCGAGTCATCAACAAAAGGACCATGATCATCGAAGAGTCAATGAATGTCACTTTTGACGAACTAAATCAACAGACGATTAACGATGATGATGAAGACATTAGTATACCTAGCACAGCACCTGCAGAACCACCAAGCAGAGCACGTACAGAACCAGAAGCCGAAATCAGCTACCTTGAGAGTCTGCCAAAAAGAATAAAGTTTATGGCTGACCATCCTAAGGACTTGGTAATAGGTGAGATTACCAGGGGTGTAAGTACTCGTTCCTCTAACAGAGATATAGTTTCATGTGTTGTATTTATTTCACAGCTAAAACCCAAAACTATTGAAGAAGCATGTAGTGATAATTTTTGGTTAGATGCTATGCAAGATGAATTAAACCAATTTGAACGGAATCAAATTTGGGAACTTGTTCCTAAGCCTATTGATCATCTGGTCATTAGTACCCGCTGGGTATTACGAAATAAACTCAATGAGAATGGTTTAGTCACTCGTAACAAGGTCCGACTCGTAGCTCAAGGATACAACCAAGAGAAAGGTATCGACTACGATGAGATCTATCCCCATGCGAGAATAGAATCAATTCGCATATTATGTGCATTTGCATGTTTTAATAATTTCAAATAGACGTAAAAAGTACATTTCTTAACGGCTTTATAAAAGAAGAAGTTTATGTAGCTCAACCTCCGGGATTTGTTGATTTAAAAAATCCTAATTATGTTTTCAAGTTGAAGAAAGCCTTATACGGTCTAAAACAAGTTTCTCGTGCTTGGTACGATCGTTTAAGCTCTTTTCTACTTGATAACGATTTTTCAAAAGACAAGGTTGATACTACACTATTTATAAAATATTAAAAGGAATTCTTCTTTTAATTCAAATTTATATTGATGGTATTTTTTTGGATCTACTGATGAGTCTCTTTGTCAAGAATTTTCAAAGTGTATGCAGAATGAGTTTGAGATGAGCATGAAGGGAGAACTCAAATTCTTTCTTGGACTGTAAATCAAGCAAACTAACAATGAGACCTTTATTAATCAAGCCAAGTACACAAAAGATCTAATAAGGAAGTTCGATCTGGAAACCGTCAAACCTTTTGGCACTCCAAGGACAACTTCAACCAAGCTTGATATCGGTGAGCAAGGCAAACCGGTCGACATACATAAGTATTGAGGTATGATTGATAGTTTACATTATTTAACTGCTAATCGTCCTGATATAATGTTTAGTATTTGCTTGTGTACACGTTTTCAAACTAACCCTAAGGAATCATACCTGTGCGCAGTTAAGCGTATCTTTCGATACCTTAAAGGTACTTCTTCTGTCGGCTTATGGTATCCCAAAACTACATCCTTTGACCTAACCGGTTACTCGGATGCTGATTTTGCTGAATGCAATATAGATAGAAAAAGTACTAGCGGCACGTGTCATTTCGTAGGTAAAACTCTAGTCTCATGGTTAAGCAAGAAGCAAAATTATGTCACATTATCAACTACTGAGGTTGAGTATATCGCCGTAGGACGTTGTTGTGCACAAATTTTGTGGATGAAGCAAACCTTAGAAGACTTTGGTTTATAGTATTCACACATACCCATTTTTTGTGACAATACTAGTACTATTAATTTGAATAAGAATCATGTATATCATTTTCGTACTAATCATATTGAGATTTGACATCATTTTCTTAGAGACCATCAAACAAATAGAGATATATATCTTGAATATGTAGACACAGAGAACCAATTGGCTGACATCTTTATAAAACTATTAGTGGAAGATCGTTTCAATTATTTACGTCGAGAATTAGGAATTTTAGATATCAATAATATTAATTAATTCTGTTTTATTAATTAATTTTAAATATACAAAAACTATTTTCGAGACAAACCTACAAAGGGTCTCTCTGTCACCACGACTAAGGTCGAAGCAAAACGATACTTAAGCGTTCCTCTGTGAACCTCCGTTAGCTAGGACAGTACCCCGACAGCTAATCTGAGACAGTCACTACATAACGAAAAGTAATTCATAAAATAATATTAATTATATTACTTGAAATTTAAAATAACTAAACTTTGAATTAAATAATTGAAAAGGATTGATGAATACAAAGTAACATTTTATTTTATTTCCGTACAAAAATACCTCAACAGAACCCTAAGCGAACTCGCACCGAATTCGGCCCGAGTTCTATTGGTGGCGGGTGTTTTTATGTCAGATTTGAATGTGGCCCCTTCTATTCACTATCATCCTCCTTCCAAACAGAGCGACAGCCGCGGATGAGCTCCAAAACCCTAGATTTTTCAACTTTGATTTCTCTCAAATCCTTTGGAGTTTTCCATCCAAATTTTGGATTAGTGCGTAAAATCTCGTTCTCTTCCACATACTAAAATCTCAGAAGGTGTAATTTCCTCACTCTCGATTTCAATTTCTTAGATTTTTATACTTTTTTTAGAAATTATGCCTAGAATCAACAACCCCTTCAAGAGAAAAAAGACGACGGCTAGCAAAGAAGCCTCATCTTCGGATCCTATCCAAGGATTGCTCTTTTCGTCTATCCAATCGGACGACGGGGCATTCAATGAGTTTTTCTTCGAAACTCTTTAACAACCCATATTATAGTATGCAAATTTCTCAGTTTACAATATATGCCCTGGCACACCGATCAAGTGGACAATCTTTCCGTCCCACAAGACCTACTTTGAAGCATTAGGATTGTACTATCTTGTCACTCACTCATTTTCTATTGCAACTAATGTTATTCGATTATTTTACTGCAATTTCACCCTTGACACTTTCACTGTTAAGAGCCGTGTTACTGGAATTGATATTCAATTCAATGATGCCGATCTAGTAAAAATCCTAAACATTCCAAATGAAGGTGCTCCACTAGACGATATCACTGAATTTAATTTTTTTGGAGATACGACTTTAAATAATTTCAAGAATGAACTTTGTTCTCCTAATCAAGTTCGTTACGAAAAGTTCAAAGCTGCACATTTGAACTTATTTTTCTATGAATTGTACCGCATCGTCTACTCTACTATCTTGTCCAAATCAACTTTCAAAGACGATGTGACCACCCTTAAAATGTCTGCTTTATATCATATTCGTAAGGGGATTCCGTTTTTTGTACCTAAGATGATTATTCAGATGATGGACCGTTGTCGCGAAAGGCACAGGAACCTTGCTTATGTGATGATTCTTCCAATCATCTTTCAGCACTTTGACATTGACTTATCCACTTGTGCTCGTGACTCTGATCCCAAGTATCTTTTGCTCTCTCGTCGTAGCGTAGCTGTTCCTCCTACTGCACCACCTTAACCTCCTCACGATTATCCTATGACTTTTGAGGGTATCCACCAGTATTTATTTGATATACGGTGTGCTCAGCTGGATGAGCATAACTCTTTACGAGTGTTTGTTACTGACACATTGAGGGAATATGAGTTTCGAGATGCTAGTCGGTTTTAGGCCCTGGCAAACTCCTTTGCGGATCTGTATTTTTCCTAGACTCGTCAGCATGTCAGTTCTCTTCCATGAGATCCTATTGTTTCTGGCTACCGCTATGAGGATGAGGCGGTTCGTCACTTCTTTAATCCCGATAATGCTTATGACTAGTACTGTGGTTCTGGTGCTACTCCACACCCTTCTCATGGAGCTGGCACTTCTGGAGCTGGTCCTTCTAGACATGGTGACGATGTTGATTGCGATGACGATGATGATTTTATTTAGTTGCTGAGGATTTTGATCTAGACGTTGTTGTATTTTGTCTAGTTGGTATCTGATTAGACTCTACTTTTGTTTATGTATGCTTGAAAATGCTCCAATATTCCAAGATATTACTTTATCTTTTATTTATATTATTAGCACTACTGAGACTGTTTGCTGAGTTGATGTATTTTAAACTCCTATTATTATGCATTCTATTCGGTGTATTGTCCTCTTTTATTCTTAGTATGCACTTCTCATTCTATGCGTAGCATTATTTATCTTAGTTTATGCTTCCTTCATAGAACTGCATGTGAAATATATGTTATTCTTTATATATTTTTCTATATTTCTTCAATGTTCATTTTTTAAGCATGAATTGCAGGGAAGCTTCTCTATTTGCAATTATTTTGCTAAGTGACAACATGGTTAGATACAAGATTTTTTAAAGAGGAGACAGTACAATTTTGATTTAAAAAAATCAAGATAGAGATGTTATATCGGTAAAGGTTTGTCAATTATCAAAATAGAGAAGATTGTTGGCTCATTGGTCATGGTCAAACCTGATTTTAATAATTGATCAAACATTGTCTCAATATAAGGGCTACTTGGACGAATGCTGAGAACTGTTACTGCTACCGTTCAAGACATGAAGCCGTTTTGCCGTATGAGTCTGTATTCCATTATCAATGTAATTTTCATAATTTATTGAGTCAAAGAATACAATGTACACCGAGTCGTACTGGCAAATAGGCTACCCCAAAATAATTTTAAAATATCCCTTTGTTTTGAAAATAAGCCAATTTACAAAAGCTCATAACTGCTCGACTTTTCAAAAAGCCCAAAACCCAATTTGCAAAATCCTAACCAAATCAACTCTTGACCAACATAATTTGCCCTGAGTTTGGATCAAATTTACCCCGAGTTTGGTTAGTGCAACGTTGGATTTTTGAACCCAATCTTCCTGCAATTATGGATGTAATGGCTATTTGCCGAGATTATCTCAAAGAATTCTGTCCGAATTCTGCCTTTGGAAAACCTATAAATAGAGAAGAATTTCTACCATTTCAACACACCAATTCATTCTCTCTTCTCTTCTCTCTAAGTTTACTACGTTCTTCCAAAGTGTTCTAATCTTTTATTTTCAAATCCCAAGCCAGTTATAATTCTCTAGTCGATTTGCCAGTGCGGTACGGTATCGAAGTTTCCAGAGTGATTGTAATTAGAGGCTTGATTAAAGAAAGACACTTCACAATTGAAGTTGGTCGAGTACTTCGGATCAAAGCTCACGTTGTAGAAGTTGCAAGAACTTTGTATGAAAACTTACATGGTTTTTCCATAGTGGATTTCAATTGGAAGCTAGAGTTCTTCCGATTGGACTAGTCCTCACAAAAGAGAAACTAGTATACATCCTTGTGTTTGTGTTTTCTCTCTGCTTTCTACTTCTACATTTTCATATATGTGATATATTTCTGTGATCTTGTTGCTAACGATTTTTTAATAGCTAATTTTCTGCTGCCTACTTTATTCACCCCTCCAGAGTATAGCGCTTTACATCTCGTTCCTACAGTTACAAGGCGCTTCAGTGTTTTCTAAAATTAATTTACGCTCGGGTTACCATCAACTGAAGATCAAGACGGACGATGTGTCAAAGTCAGCCTTCCGTACTCGATACGACAATTACGAGTTCCTTGTAATGCCGTTCGGTCTAACGAATGCCCCCGATGCCTTCATGGATTTAATGAATCAGGTGTTTTAACCCTTCATGGACAAGTTCGTAGTAGTCTTCATCGACGATATACTCGTCTACTCAAAGGACAAGCGGCAACACACTGAGCACCTACGGACCGTACTTCAGACCCTTCATAAAAAACAGTTGTATACGAAGCGGAGCAAGTATAAATTTTGGCTGAACAGCGTGTCATTCCTTGGTCACATCATTTCTACTGAAGGCATTACCATCGATCGAAAGAAAGTTGAAGCCGTTGTTGATTTGAAATGGCCTGCATCATTCGGCAATATTTGAAGCTTCCTTGGCTTGGCAGGATACTACAGACGCCTCGTGAAGGACATCGTAAAGATCGCATCGCCTCTGACTTGCCTCACTTAGAAAGAAGTCGCATTTGAATGGTCAGACGACCGTGAAGCTTCCTTCCATGAGTTAAAGCAACAGCTCGTCTCGGCCCCGATACTTGTACTTCCAAAAGGGACTGAGGGATTCTAGATTTTCAATAAGGCTTCTGGTTAGGGTTTAGGGTGTGTGCTGATGCAACGAAACAAGGTGATATCTTTTGCTTCCCGACAGCAAAAGCCGTACGAGAAGAACTATCCCACCTATGACCTGGAGTTAGCGATGATTGTGTTCGCATTAAAACTATGGCGATACTACCTTTATGGTGTGGCATATAGGATTTACACATATCACAAGAGCCTTAAGTATTTATTCACTCAGAAGGAGCTAAACTTGTGATAAAGGCGTTGGCTTAAACTAATCAAAGATTACGACTTGACTATTGACTATACGTAGGGCAAAGAAAACGTTGTGGCAGACACTCTGAGTCAGAAGTATATTTTCTCACTATCCATCGACAACTGATTGCTACGGGACCTAGAAGAGATGGACATTGACCTCCGGGTTCGATTCAGAAATGTGCAGTTGGCGCAGTTGCAGCTAGAGGTGAGCTTACGGGAAAAGATCAAGACCGCTCCGAAGGACGATCCGTACCTGAAAAAGATGTGGGAGCTAATCTCAACGGGTAGGACGATCGACTTTACGAAAGATAAAATCGGCATGCTTCGATTAAAGGGTAGGCTATACGTTCTGGATGATTCAGAACTTAGAAATAAAATATTAACAGAAGCACACTATGTGAAGTACTCCTTGTATCTAGGCAGCACCAAGATGTACAAGGACCTCTGTATGACCTTCTAGTGGCACGAAATGAAGAGAGATGTGGCACTCTTCATGTCTCAATGTATGGCCTGTCAGCAGGTGAAAGCTGAGCATCAGTGGCCGGGCGGGAAGGTGCAGAACCTGGCGATTCCAGAATGGAAGTAGGAGCATATGTGCATGGATTTTATTATTGGTCTGCCGAAGACGCCATGAAAAAATGATGCCATCTTGGTCATCGTCGATCGACTAACGAAGTTAGTGCATTTCATTGCTATCAAAGTTACTTGGAGCGTCGACCGCCTGGATCAGATTTATCATGACAAAATAGTATGGATGTACGGAGTTCCACTATCCATCGTCTCTGACTGGGATGAACGATTTCTATCGTGCTTTTGGAGTAGCCGTCAGTCGGCTCTGGGTACGAATTTGAACTTTAGCTCGGCTTACCATCCCCAGACCGATGACCAAATGAAGCACGTGAATCAGATTCTCGAGGACATACTATGGCTCTACGCAATCAACTTCAAATCAAGTTGGGATGTCCATCTACCTCTGGCCAAATTTGTATACAATAACATCTATCAATCCAGCATTCAAATGATGCCGTACGAAGCCTTGTACGGACGAAAGTGCATATCACCCATTTGTTGGGATGAAGTCGGGGAGTGGCATTTTCTCGGTCTGGTGCTGGTGGAACAGACCATGTAGAAAGTTCGGCTTATTCGAAAAAGACTAAAGACTGCACAGAGTCGACAGAAAAGTTATGCTGATATCCATCATTGACCCCTCGAGTTTCTAGAAGACGATTACATATTCCTTGAAGTGACGTCCATGTGAGGAGTTACCAGGTTTGGTACAAAGGGAAAGCTGAGTCCGAGATTTATTGGGCCTTTTAAAATGCTCAAGCGAGTCGCCCAGTGGCCTATCAAATTACCCGGTCGCCAGCGCTAGTGGGTGTGCACGATGTCTTCTATGTCTTCCAGTTGCAGAAGTACATGCACAATCCAAGCCACGTGGTAGATTTTGGTCAGCTAGAAATGAAGGCTGACTTATCATATATTAAAGTGCCGGTCCAAATCTTAGAGCGCAAGGATAAGCTACTTCGGAATCGAGCAATCCCTCTCTTTCGCGTACTATGGAGTAATTATTTTGTCGAGGAATCGACCTGGGAACTTGAATCGGAGATGAAGGAGAAATTTCCTTCATTGTTTTCTTAAAGGTAGGTTCTATTCTTAAGTTTCGAGGATGAAAATTTTTCTTAGTTGGTTATGGTGTAGTATCGCGTCCCTATATTGTGCCCCGTTTTTATCCACGGGGTGCGCGAGAAAGGAACACTGTCGCTATTAATCCAGTCGGAACTGATAGATCGGGATTAATTAAATCGGTCGAATGGGAACGATTGAATTAAGATCCTTTTCTCGTTATAGAAAGGCTTATTCGGAATCAAGTTCCATATTCAACGGGTTACGCCTCGAGGATAGACTCTGTGGCTGAGTTGGGAGAGACCTTCCGTTGCTCTGCTTTTCATGCCGTACTTGCTCTTTGGCTTTGGTTTTCGTGGATGTGTTTTCGTGAATTTTTTTGATGGTTTTTATGGCTTGCGTTTTCGAACTTCGCATTCATATTGAACTCCTTGAATGAGACAGTATTCTAATCAGTTGCTTATATGATTTTAGGTGATCGTGTAGGCAACCAGTCCCTCGCCTCATATAAGACTAAGGTGAGTGGCTGACCTCCTTCCCCTCGGCCCTCTGGTTTTAAATCAAACATGAAACTGATGCATGCTTTTTTATGCCATGTTTACTATAGATCTGTGCAAAATAAAAGACTGAATTGATTAACGAATTTTGTAATAATAAGGTGGCACATATTAAAAACTGGCTAACTCTCAGAGATTTCATAGACCATGCTCGAATAATTAATTTTAGTCTAGCATGATCATGGACAACTTGTACACAAGGTTTCGCTTCCTCGAACGACAACTCGAGGCCATGGGACCATTTCGGCCTAAGACGAATGCAAGGTAGCTGTGATGGATTCTAGCACGGGTCATTCAGAACTTTCAGCGGGGCTAGTTACCCGTACTGAAAGGGTCGCCGACTCGACCAAGCTATACGTCCAGGATGGCTTGAATTGCCAGTGACCCCTACTTGCACACTGTTTAGAAGCTTTTGTTATAAATTTGACAATAAAGAAAAATGGTATGTTATGCTACAATAGTACGCTCTGCGTGGTAAGATTTATCGTAGTTATGTTATATTGCCTATTGAATGCTTGCCTCTTAACATTTTAACATGCAAATCGATCAGGATGGTTAGAAATATCACAAAACAGCTAACATGTTTTATAAAACTGTCTGAACAAATAAGAACTTGGGTTTAATTAGCCACCCACCAGTACACGTGATTGTACTGACCCTCGCTCTCTACAGGTGATATGAATCAGGAGAAACGTGCTAACCAAGGCGACGTTCGTATTTTAAATCTTCGACCGCGCATCGAAGACTCTCATTGCACAACTTTTGAAGACTCTCTGCAAACATTCCAAGAATATGTCTCAACTTCCATCCATCCCAGGTGGTTGGAATACTTTTGTTGTATATAGAGGAATGTAATGTATGGAATGACTATCTCATCGGCGTTCATTTTGTAATCGAGTCATGTTGTAAGCCCGCGCAGCATGATTGTAATAGAGTCTTGTAAATGATGTAAATTATCAATAAAATACAAAATTTCTCTGTCTCAATGTGTTGTTCAATTTCTCTATGTACTCTCTTAGATATTGTGTTTCGGATAACCTTATGACTATGCCTTGTGCGATCGCAACCTAGGTTCGTACGGTATCACGCACGGGGGACAACTATCGATTCTTCGAAAACGTTATCAATTCTTTGGGTTCATACAGTATCACGCCCACTGGGTTCTATGGTGGCGTGGAGGAGCTGCTATTGCTGGTGGAGGCACAACAGAGACGTCAATGGCAGCGACGACCACTGGGTTCGGTGGTGGCGCGGAGGAGCTGTTAGGGCTGGTGGGGCACCGCGAAAATGTTAACGATGGCAGCGACCGTTGGGCCTAGTGGCAGATTACCCCCCCACAGGATTTGGATGGCTACTGATCGGTGGCGCTGGACGCACGCCGTGGTGGCGTGGCAGATGCTCAGGTAGCTGCTGATCCCTAGCGATTCAAGATGGAGAAAAGTTGTGATCGCGTGTAGTTATACAACCGTAATTGAGTTGCATTTGATCTCGTCCCTGTGATAAGTGCAACTATAAAGATGGGAACACCTGTGACTAGTTAGGAGCTGAAGGAGATACTGGAGGGAGTAGCTGTAGAAGCATGGAAAAAATTATTTTACTTTTAGTCCTACATCGGAAAGGAGAAGAAGGAAAGTCTTATTCCACTCTATATATAGAGCCCCCTGCCTCCTTTGAAAAGGACACAAAAATAAGAAAGTAAAAGGAGTCCGTTGAATCCCAGGAGCCCATTCGAGCCACAAAAAGTAGCTGGGAAGCACGGTGAAGGCTGCCACTCCTAGGCTGTATGCCAGACGAAGGCGCAGCACAATAAAAAAGGCGCAGCACCCTGTCCGCACACGAAGATAGCTGCGCAGAAAATATCCTCTGTCTTTGACAAAAAATTAGACTTTGAGTACTATGCTTCTTTCGGGAATAGTATAAAGAAGTCCAAGGCTGCACACGCCTCGTGCGATCAACGTGCTACACTAATAGTTAGCCGAAAGCATGCGCCAACAGTAATATGCACAGCTGACGGCAAGCTGTACAGAACTAGTTCAAGTGCTTCGATGCCTCGAACGACACAGTTCTCGAAGTCCCCTATCACTTGGGCGCTCATGCGCAGGAACCAAGCCAGGGGCAAATACTGTGGGGATTGTTTGCCATAAAATATAAAAAAACAGAACAATTATCGGAGGACCGGACTTTTACTTCACGTTACAAACTCGCTTGTACAAAGAAAGCCTAGGGACGAATACCTAGGTACAGCAGTCTAAGTACAATTGTTTATTTTAGATTCTGGGGGGTGACGATAGAGGCTCGGGAAGGCGACGGCAGCCCTGCCTTACTCCTTGGATGATCGGTATGCAGCCTTGGCTCCTGTGACGAGATGGTTGGCGTTGATGAAGAAATGCTCTTCTTGCTCTCCCTCTGTTACTCTTCTGGCTTTTCTCTCTCTCTCTGTGTATTTTCTCTTTCATTATTGGAGGAGTCTCTCTGTATTCTCTCTCAAGGGAATGGCACCTTGCTTATTTATAGGAGTGAGGGCATCATTAGGGTTAGGATGATTATCCATTCTCAAAGCGGCGGCGGCCTGATGTTTAATCAATCTGGACCATTAGTCTTAGGCGTGAAGGATCTGGGCCATAAATGTGGATAGTATTGAATCCTGTGAATGATTAATGCTGATTGCTTTAAATCTTCATGATTGGTTGTGTCAAGCTCGGATCTCTCACCACGTATCCCATTGGCTTGATCACGAGTGATATACCCTGATCTTATTAATTATGAGGATAACGTTAAATATGGTTATTGGTATCTGGTAAATCTCTGATTGATTTAAAACCACGCGTCCCATAATTATCCTGCTACCAGCTGTCAAGTCATGGGGGCAATTGAATCTCTACCACGTGTCTTAATGGTGGACCCTGCCAGAGCCGCATGATATCCATGAACCGCATGAGACAGCATTTCAGTGAGCCGCATAGGTATAGTACTTGCGAGCCGTATGGGATGGCTTCTTGATGAGCCGCAGGAAGATGATTCCTGCCAGCCGCATGAAGCTGTTCTTCAATTGGGCGCATGGGAATAGCCACGTAGCAATCTTGGATTGTGTCAGAGATTTTCTTCTGTTCCCGAAGAGCTTGTCATAATGACAGGACCATCATGGCACTTTATGCCAAAGCAGTCAGCTGTCAAATCAGAGCATTAAATAAGGCGATTACTTGATGGCCAGCTGTGTGAAGGGATCCCATGGGGACACGTGGTGTTGATCGAGCCGCATCTCTCAGTTGGTCGTTTGTGAGCCGCATATACTTCCGAGCCGCATGAGGCTAGGAGACTCTTTGAGCTGCATGGGACTGTCCTTATGTAAGCCGCATGGATTCTCCTGCTCCGAGCCGCATGAGACTGAGAGTCTCTCCGAACCGCATGGGACTGCCCCTGTATGAGCCGCATGGAGTTCTCCTGTTCCGAGCCGCATGGAGCATCATTCTGATATTTTCCATGCTTCTACAGGACCCCCTTCAAAGTTTTCAATTTGTAAAATTGAAATACTTTGAATAAGAAGCATGGAAAGTAGATTTGTTTAGGCGTGGTAATCCAATCAGAGCTAGCATAGACGTGATAGGTTTGGGTACTTCCGCTGGGGATTTTATGTGGACTTATCATCCTTGGCGTACCTTGGTTTTAGGTACAGATAATAAGTTGAGAGAGGGAACCATCATATTTACTCAGAGGTGGTATAGACGTGGTAAATATAAGGTTGATGGTAGAGCTTTCCTACTCAGAGGTGATATGGACATGGTAGGAGTGAACTCGAATAAGGATACATAGAACAACTCAGAGGTGCTATCAACGTGGAAGTTCTATGCATTGGGTGAAAGAATGCTATGGAACAGCTGGGCTCCGAAAGCATGTGATGATGAGGAAAGATGTGGATGTACTAAGGGACCTAGTACGGCATTTGTGGTCAGCAGAGGACATTTGTGGGCCTATTATCCTTGGCATACCTTGGTTTTAGGTACGAATAATAAGTTTGATAGGGATACCTAGAACAACTCCGCGGTAAGGCGGATATGGAGGTTCTTGGTATCGGGCGAAAGAATGCCATGGAGCAGTGATCAGTTTTCTATTTTCTTTCACTGTTTTTCTTTTCTTTTTGTCAAGGGATGTGATCCCAGATGATGTAGTACTTTGAATCTTGAATAAACGAGCATGTTTCAACTCATCTTCTCTTTCTTGTACTTGTGGTGTTTATGGAATCGGACCTACTGGGGGATTATTTGTGGACCTGTTACCCTGGGCGTACCTTAGTTTTAGGTACGGATAACAAGTTTGGTCAGGATATTCGGAGCAGCCATGGCAAAGTGGTCATGGGTGCTCTCGGTATTGGAAAAAAGAATGCCGTAGAGCAGCTGGGCTTTCGGGGCATGGTGAGATGGTGGATTTATGCTAAGAAGCTTAGCAAGGAATATTTGTGGACCTATTATCCTTGGCGTACCCTGGTTCAGGATACGGATAATAGGATAAAAAGAAACCAACATATTTGCTCAGAGGTTATGAGGACATGGCAAGTATGAGGGTTTTACCGTAGAATCTTCCTGTTCAGAGGTAATGAGGACATGGCAGGGAAGACCTCACGGAAGATATTCGTGGTCAACATCGAACATTTGTGGTCAACAGAGGACATTTGTGGTCAACAGAGGACGTTTGTGGTCAACAGAGGACATTTGTGGTCAACAGAGGACATTTGTGGTCAATAGAGGACATTTGTGGTCAACAGAGGACGTTTGTGGTCAACAGAGGATATTTGTGGTCAACAGAGGACATTTGTGGTCAACAGAGGATGTTTGTGGTCAACAGAGGACATTTGTGGTCAACAGAGGACGTTTGTGGTCAACAGAGGATATTTGTGGTCAACAGAGGACGTTTGTGGTCAACAGAGGACATTTGTGGGCCTATTATCCTTGGCGTACCCTGGCTTAGGATACGGATAATAGGATAAAAAGGAACCGACATACTTACTCAGAGGTAATGAGGACATGGCAAGCATGAGGGTTTTTGTTTCACCGCGGGATCTTCCTACTCAGAGGTAATGAGGACATGGCAGGAGGAAACTCAACGGAGGATATTTGTGGACCTATTATCTTTGGCGTACTCCGGTTGTGGGTACAAATAATAGGTTGAAAGGGAATCGACATACTTACTCAGAGGTAATGAGGACATGGCAAGTATGAAGTTTTCTTCGACGGAGCCTTCCCACTCAGAGGTAATGAGGACATGGCAGGAGTGGGCTCAATGAAGAGGGGTACATAGAACGATTCAGAGGTAATGAGGACATAGAAGTTCTTATGTAGAGGGGTGATTTGTTTTTGGCAGAATTGAGACGACTCAGAGGTAGCATCGACATGGTCGTTTTGGGAATTTATGGATCCGTTACCCTTTTTGTGCACTGGGAGTGCGGGTAGTGGATCATGAGGAAGGATCTCTTTTAGGAAGAAAGTTCAGGGGTATGTTTATACATAACGTTCTCCCTAAAAGAGTGACCGGGATGTAAGTTCAGGGGTACCAGCGGGTACATAACTCGATAATCCATAAATTTTGTGATCAAAGTGTAAGTTCAGAGGTACCAGCGGGTACATGACTTGGTAGTTTGGGATTTTTGTGGAAGGAGGAGGTGAGTTCAGCGCTACGAGATGGTACATGACTCGAAAATCTAGAATATTGTGGATATGAGTTCAGCGGTACCAGCATGTACATGACTCGGTGATCTGGAGAGAATGTGGATGTGAGTTCAGTGGTACCAGCGGGTACATGACTAGATAATCTGGAGTGGATATGAGTTCAGCGGTACCGGGGGGGGGTACATAACTCACCAATCTAGGAAATTTGGAGGCGGAATGTGAGTTCAGCGGTACCGGGGGGTACATAACTCAATCATCAGGGATTTTTTTTAGGTGTAATACTTCTTCAGGAAGTTGCCGTTGATGGGCGACATGAGCAAGTCTCAGTGTAAGCAGCCACATACTTGGCCAGCTCCAACTCTTCTTCAGCCACCCCCTGTGTAAATGCAGACTGAGAGAATGATTTGGGCAACTTGATCATCAGGGGTTCTGTTGGTGGAGCCGAGCGGGGAGTTGTTGGCAAACTAACGACCCCCAGTTTGGTAGTTGATGCTGGGCGGGGAGTTGTTGGCTCGCTAGAAGCCCCAAACTTTGCATCGGGGTGACGACCCTTCTTGGGAAGGCGTATCGTCATCGACTTGTCGGAGGGATTGGGCTTTTCCATTTGCGGCTGGCCGGCTCTCGGCAGCCTAATTGTCAGTGGCTCCGTTGTGGGTCTTGGCAATTGGTCGGACCTTGGCAGCCGGATTATCATCTGCTCTTCCCGCGCCGAGAGGCTGATCGCGTCTTTCCGCAGAGTGGCAGTAAGGGGTACGGACCTTTCCGATTTGCGAGCTTGGAGGTGGATCGTCAGAGGCTCTTCTGATCATGTGGCCGTCTCGGTATTGGCTTGTTCATTTCCTTCATCAAGGTGCCTCTTCGACTTTTCGTATAGGCAGGAGTCCGAGTAGTAAGATTCGACCCCTTTGAAGGGATCGATGTCAGTAAATTCCGTCTTCACGAAGCCGTATTTGTCGACATATTTGAAGTACTGGTGTAGCTTGGAAGGCACGATCATATAATCGTGTATCCATGGGCGCCCCAAGAGGATGTTGTAAGAAGTGTCTGCATCTATGACATAGCAGGTGACTTCGGATTGGAGGTCGCCAATTTGACACTTCAGACGAATCTTCCCAATAGGGTAGCTCCTGCCCGAATTGAAACCGCTCATGGCGGTGCTTGTAGGCGTCAGGCGATGCATTGGGATGCGAAGATGATGTAGCAGACCCTTCGGGATGATGCTTATGGAAGAGCCAGGATATATGTGCATCCGATCTACCTTCACGTCGTCGATGTATCCCGTGTAGTATAGCGGGCGATCGTGTAGGTTGGTTTTGATGAGCATGTCCTGCGGAGTGAAGACGATGTTGGGCATTGCTCCCGTGCAGGCACTATCTTGGAGATCCACGGGTGAGTCCTCCCCGGTGAGGTTGGATTGAGCTAGATAGACATCGGCATTTTGGAGTGCTTCGCTTAATGCAATACAAACGTCCTTGGAGAGCCTTAGGAGTTCGTACAGTGACAACTTGGCCGGTGTGTTAGCCAATTGTGCTAAGATGTCAAAATTGTAGGGCCTCTCTAGCCCTTGGGCTGCCTCTTTTCGGAGGGATTTGTCGAAGCGAGTCTCCCTTGGCCTAGGCTTGTCGGTCGTCGAAGGCTGAGCAGGTCCCGGAGCATCAATTGTAGTGGGTTGATGATTTTCAGCTGGATTGTCAACCACAGGTTGGGATTGCGCTCCGGACCGCGTGACGACGGCTGTAGCTTCCTCGTTGTCTGCCGAGATTGTGTGGCAGGTCCTGACTTTTCCACTTTTTTTTTTGTCGGTGGAAGATGGTGTGGGCCGAGTCACTTCTGATACCAAGTCTGGATGGATCCACATGACCTTCCCTCGTGATGTGGTGAGGGGTACTAGACCGGCAGCCTGATCTCGGGGAGGTAGAAGATTGGTAATCTCCATTGTTGCTAGAGGGACGGGGACCACCCCGTCTTGAGTCTCCGTTAGAGGGAAGCGGCCGAATTGTACGGACACCATATTGGCCGCCACGGTTACTTCTTCAAAATCGATGGCCAGAGCGTTCGAATCGATGAGGTTTTGTATGTACCGTTTCAGCTGGTAGCAATCGTGTGTAGCATGATAGACATAGCGATGATAATGGCAGTACTTTGGATTCTCCATCTCTGCCGGCCGCGGTTCCCGTCGTGGTGGAGGAAGCTGAATCCTGTCCCCTTGTATGAGCATGTCCAAGATTGGCTTGACGTGACCGTCTTCGAAGTAGTAAGTGATTTGCGGCCATTGTTTGTCTGCTGGCTTCGGCTTAGGCTTTTGTGCTGTATCGGCCACCATAGCCTGCTTTCCCTTGCTGTCCCGATTGTTGGAGGGGCTACCCCCATTATCTTTGTTGGGACGCTTGCCCTTTTTTTTTCTTTCGAGATGTGCAATCCTAGTTGGCGGGCCTTCTTCAATCGTTCTTCGGCGCTCGTGGCGCTGATGATGAACGTCTTCCAATCTTTGAATTGATTTTCGCCCATCCAGAGACTGATCGTTAGAAGCAGTCTCTTTTGGCAAATTTCAATTAAAGAGGAATCTGGATTTCCGAAGGACAGCTTCATGGCGGTTTGGTGGAACCGCTCGATGTAGTTCCTTATCAGCTCCTTCTCCCCTTGGACGACGTCCATGAGGGTGGACATGGTGACATCCTGCCCTACTTTGTAGAATCTCTCCAAGAACATACGCTTGAAGCCGGCGAAGGAGTAGATGCAGTTGTCTGGCAGATTGCGATACCAGTCGAAGGCGACTCCTTCCAATACCCCAATGAATAATCGCGTGAGGATAGCATCATCATGGGGCAGATGGTCGGTGGTGACCTCGAAGTAAGTGATGTACCGACTTGCTGAGGTCTTGCCATCATACGGGTTAATATTGAACGGCTTATATCTTGGTGGGAATGGAACATCCCTCCATTTAGCAGGGTATGGTTGCCGAATTCTGAGGTCTTGAGCGTTTTCCCGGGCATAGAACATGGCTCGGAGCTCCTGAACCTCTCTTCTTACTTTTCGGGCCTCATCTGTCGCGGTAGGGGCAGTTATTTCGGGAGGATTGGTGCCCGGGTTCGGTGCCACCGAATTTGAGTCCGCATTGACCGCGGGACCCACACTTGTTTGGCCAGGCGTCCCTCCTTGCAGAGTTGGAAGGGCTGCTTTAATCTCGTCTACAGACTTGACTAAAGCAAGTAATATGGCTTCGAGATTGTCGATGCGCTGGCGATCACTGGAACCACTTTGATTGCTGTCTGTCATGAACACCGTCCTTGTATGATGAGAAACGGAAGGGACGGTGGGGGATGTATCCTCCGAGTCATACCCATGTACCGAAAAGTCATCGGGATCTGTGGGAATATTCTCTTCTGGTTCGGACTCGGAGGGAACAGTACCCCCAGCCTCAGAGCTTGCTTCATCTTGAGAGTCATGGATGTCCTCGGAGACATCGGCATCTGTTGTACCTGATGGGAGAGTTGTTTCCCCGGGCTCGTCTCCTTGAAATATCGGATTATTGTGGATGTTTGGAGGAGTGCTACCCCCAGTTCCCATGACCCCCAGCGATGTGGATGATGAATCTCCCATTGCAACGGATTTTGTCTTTGAACGGGTGTGTTGGAATACTCCGGTGGAGGACAACCATTTAGACGGCAGTTTCTTAGCTGTAGTGGTTGATATCTTGGGGCTGGAGATGCTTGTCGTCTTCCCTCTTCCCTTGGCGGGGACTTTCTGAGTAGAATTACAGGAGACAACATGAGGTGCCTCATCCTCTGAGCTCGGATGCTGTAGTCTTTGGAAGACTGACGGCCGATCTTCCGTCGCTGCCGCGTTGTTGCAACAGCAGTTGACGATGATTTGGGTACAGTGACGTCCACGCGGGGACTCTTTGCACACCGAAACCCCTTCTCTTTCCTTGCGCTTGTGGAGGATCGCCTCACGCAGGTCAGAGGAACCACTTTGTCCTTTTGCCGCCGGGGGCTGGACTCGAGCGGTTCTATACAACTTTCCATCAAAGGCCCGCGTGATAGTCTACGGGACGCCCTGACTGTCAGAGGTTAGGGCAGCCGACTGGGCTTGATGAGCCCGTGCTGCCCTAGACTTCTTCTTTTTAGCACTTGCGGGTGCGTAATAGGAAGAGTCTAAGTTGAATACCACAGAGTCTGGCTTATCATCCAGAGAACTATCAGGGTCAGGGCCGTACGAGAGGCGGTCGAAGACTGATCGAGAAGAGCGTGGAACGGACGCCATGCGGCTAGGATTGGAAACTGTGCAGGCTGTCTGCATGCGGTTATCTTCTGCTGTCGGATGAGTTGTTCTTGTGCGACTGGGAGTCACGACCGTACAGGCTGGCCGCATACGGTTGGCAACTGTGGCCGCATGGGTTTTTCGTAAGCGGTTGACTTCAGTGACCGCATGAGTCTCATCCATGCGGTTGGCAACTGTAGCCGCAAAAACTATGCGGCTGACAGATGTGGCCGTATGAGTTTTCTTCATGCGGCTGGCGGATGCAGCCGCATGAGCTTTCTCCCTGCGGTTAATATCCTTATGCGGCTCGGATCGCATAGAGTTTCTCTCTGCCCCTGCCAGTCCCGCATCATAGTGTTTTCTTCTGCCGGACTTGGGGATAGCAGAGTTGTCTACGGTCTGAAGTAGGGCCGCAGAAGAGTCCTTCTCGTCGTCTTGAGCAACAGAGGAAATCCCGTCGAGGGCTTGGGGAGGAGCAAATGATTTTGGCCTCCACTCTTTGCGAGCCTTCGTCGTGCGGGTGCGCTTCTGGATCGGGCCAGCGCTTCCTTCGGAGAGCATCTCTTCAAACGCCTGTTGGTCGAAGCGGACGACCATCTTTTGTTACGTGGAGCCAAGTTTGGCTGCATCCGACTGCGTCACCAACTCCTTAGCCGTAGAGAAGTTTGTCTCCAGCAGAGTCGCCATCGTGTTTGCCATGAAATATAAAAGAACAGAACAATTATCGGAGGACCGGACTTTTACTTCACGTTACAAACTCGCTTGTACAAAGAAAGCCTAGGGACAAAAACCTAGGTACAACAGTCTAAGTACAATTATTTATTTTAGATTCTGGAGGTGACGATAGAGGCTCGGGAAGGCGACGGCAGCCCTGCCTTACTCCTTGGACGATCGGTATGCAGCCTTGGCTCCTGTGACGAGATGGGTGGCATTGATGAAGAAATGCTCTTCTTGCTCTCCCTCTGTTACTCTTCTGGCTTCTCTCTCTCTCTGTGTATTTTCTCTCTGATTATTGGGGGAGTCTCTCTGTATTCTCTCTCAAGGGAATGGCACTTTGCTTATTTATAGGAGTGAGGGCATCATTAGGGTTTGGATGATTACCTATTCTCAAAGCGGCGGCGGCCTGATGTTTAATCAATCTGGACCATTAGTCTTAGGCGTGAAGGATTTGGGCCATAAATGTGGATAGTATTGAATCCTGTGAATGATTAATGCTGATTGCTTTAAATCTTCATGATTGGTTGTGTCAAGCTCGGATCTCTCACCACGTGTCCTATTGGCTTGATCACGAGTGATATATCCTGATCTTATTAATTATGAGGATAACGTTAACTATGGTTATTGGGATCCGGTAAATCTCTGATTGATTTAAAACCACGCGTCCCATAATTACCCTGCTACCAGCTGTCAAGTCATGGGGGCAATTGAATCTCTGCCACGTGTCTTAATGGTGGACCCTGCCAGAGCCGTATGATATCCATGAACCACATGAGACAGCGTTTCAGTGAGCCACATAGGTATAGTACTTGCGAGCCGCATGGGATGGCTTCTTGATGAGCCGCAGGAAGATGATTCCTGCCAGCCGCATGAAGCTGTTCTTCAATTGGACCGCATGGGAATAGCCACGTGGCAATCTTGGATTGTGTCAGAGATTTTCTCCTGTTCCCGAAGAGCTTGTCATTATGACAGGACCATCATGGCACTTTATGCCAAAGCCGTCAGCTGTCAAATCAGAGCATTAAATAAGGCGATTACTTGATGGCCAGCTGTGTGAAGGGATCCCACGGGGACACGTGGTGTTGATCGAGCCGCATCTCTCAGTTGGTCGTTTGTGAGCCGCATATACTTCCGAGCCGCATGAGGCTGGGAGACTCTTTGAGCCGCGTGGGACTGTCCCTATGTAAGCCGCATGGATTCTCCTGCTCCGAGCCGCATGAGACTGAGAGTCTCTCCGAACCGCATGGGACTGTCCCTGTATGAGCCGCATGGAGTTCTCCTGTTCCGAGCCGCATGGAGCATCATTCTGATATTTTCCATGCTTCTACAGGGATAGAATTGTATGTCCCTTGGGTAAGGCCATGTTGGATTCTGAGTACTATGCATGTCACGTCCCGATTCCGTAGAATCGATAGTCGTCCTCCGGACGTGATGCCATGCGAACCTAGGTTGCGATCGCACATGGCATAGTCATAAGGTAATCCGAAACACAACATCTAAGAGAAAGAGCGCAGACAAATTGAATAACACATTAAGACAGAGAAACTTTCTATTTTATTGATAATAGACATTATTTATAGTCTCTATTATAATTGTGCCTCGCGGGCTTATAACATGACTTGATTACAAAAGGAGTGCCGATGAGATAGCCGTTCTATACATACATCCCTCATTTACAACAAAAGTATTCCAGCCACCTGGATTGGAGGGATGCCGAGACATATTCTTTGGACTTGCAGAGAGTTTTCAAAAGTTGAGCGGCAGGGGTCTTCGACATGCGGTCGAAGCTTCAAAAGCACTAACGTCGCCTTGCTCAGTTGGCGCGTCCCTCCTGATTTGTACCACCTGTAGAGAGCGAGGGTCAGTATGATCACATGTACTGGCGAATGGCTGATTAAAATCCATGCTCTCATTTGTTCAAGCAGTTTTATAAATCATGTTAGCTATTTGGTGATCTTTCTAGTCATCCTAACCGATTTGCATGTTAACATGTTAAGAGGCAAGCATTCGATAGATACATAGCATATTAGGATAAATCTTACCTACGACCGAGCTTGTCGTTGTGGCGTAACTTACAATGTCCTTCCTTGTCAGATTTATATCGAGGCTTATAATTTATGTACAAGTGTGGGTCACTAGCAATTCAAGCCAGCCTAGACATATAGCCTGGTCGAGACGGTGCCCCTTTCAACACGGATAGCTAGCCCCCGCTGAAAGTCCCGAATGACCCATGCTAGCATCCAACACAACTATCTTGCATTCCTCCTAGGCCGAAATGGTCCCCTGGGTTGCCGTTCGAGAGAGTGAAACCTTGTGCACAAGTTGTCCATGACCATGCTAGTCTAAAATTAACTTTTCAAGTATGGTCTATAAAATCTTTGAGAGTTAGCCAATTTTTAACGTGTGCTGCCTTATCGTTGCAACATTCGTTATAGCAGTTCGATGCCAAAACTATTTTGCAGATCATAAAATAATCGTCTCTCTTTTCTAGAACCTTAAACTTTCTCTTTTTGGTTTGAAACTTATATTTTCAGATTAAATTACTCTAAATTGATATAGTTATTCGAGTTCTTGATTTGAAACAAAGGTCGAGGTGAAGAAGGTCAGCCACTCAACTTAGTCTTTGCTTTCGGCGAGGGACTGGTTGGCTGCACTTAGACATCGCCTACTCGATCACCTGCAATTGCATAAGCAACTGATTAGAATAATGTGCTATTCAAGAAGTTCGATACGAATGCAAAGTTCGAAAATGCAAGCCATGTAAACCCTCAAAAATATTCACGAAAACACATTCACAAAAACCAAACCCAAAGCCAAAGCAAATGCGACATGAAAAACAGAGCAACGAGAGGTCTTTTTCGACTCAGCCGCAGAGCCAATCCTCGAGGCACAACCCGCTGAATATGGGACTTAATTCTGAAAAAGTCTTTCCACAACGAGAAAAGGATCTTAATTCAATTGTTTCCGTTCGACCGATTCAACGATCCCGATCTATCGGTCACTACTGAATCGGTAGCGACAATGTTCCTTTCTCGTGCACCCCGTGGACGAAAACGGAGAACGATATAGGGACGGGACACTACACCCCAACCAACTAAGAAAAAGTATTTTCCTCAAAACTTAAGAATAGAACCTACCTCTACAAGAACGATGAAGAAAATTTCTCCTTCATCTCCGATTCAAGCTCCCAGGTCGATTCCTCGACCGAATGATTGTTCCAGAGCACACGGACGAGAGGGATCGCTCGATTTCGAAGCAGTTTATCCTTGCACTCTAAGATTTGGACTGGCACTTCAACGTACGATAAGTCGGACTTCAGCTCTAGCTGACCAAAATCTATAATGTGGCTTGGGTCGTACACGTACATCCGCAACTGAGAGACGTAGAGGACATCGTGCACATCGACTAGCACTGGCGGTAGGGCAATTGATAGGCCATTGGGGCGACTCACTTGAGTATTTCGAACGACCCAACAAATCTCGGACTCAGCTTTCCCTTTGCACCAAACCTGGTAACTCCTCGCATGGGCGACACTTTAAGAAATACGTGATCACCTTCTAGAAACTCGAGGGGTCGACGATGGACATCCGCATAACTTTTCTGTCGACTATGCGCAGTCTTTAATCTTTCGCGAATGAGCCAAACTTTCTGCACAGTCTTGTAACCCCTATTTTTCCAAAAAAATCATTAAATAAAAAATAATTCGAAAATTGTCCCAAATTAGTTCTAAAATGTTCTAATTATTTTTTTAATTAATTTAGGATTTTTTTGCAATTTATTTGGGCTCGTTTGGACACCGTTTGAATTTTCTTTGATTTTTGATAATGCTAAAGTAATTGCAGTATTTCCCGTAGTCATAACAAACTTGTAATTTCTGTAGACAGGGCTGGAATAGTAAGTTTCTTAGGTCAGTTTTCCCTAATAATGTTTTTCTATAAATATCACTCTTTCCCAAAAAGAAAAACATAGAATTTCTAATCATTTTAATTATTGGTACTCTTATCCCAAAAATAATTATTTTAAAAATCATCCATGTTCCTGTGCTGTTCACGACGGAAGCTCGCCACCGACAAACTTCTCCGGCGACCCCGTTCTCCACACCCTGACCCCGTCATCAACCGTCGAAACCATCGACGAGTCGTGGTCGACGTGCTGGACGCAGCGCCGCCGACCAAGCCCGCCGCCGACCACTGCAGCATCGACCAAGCTGCAGCCAACCATAGGTAATCCCATTCTCTCTTCATTTATGCGTTAATCACCGACCCATGACCATGGACGTGTTCGTCTCATCGAGACAGACCGTTTGACGTTAGCCTCGACCCCTCTCGACCACCCCGTGTCGAGAAATTACAAACCCTAGATCTAGAGTTTCGGACACGACACGAGTTTGTGTCAATAGGACACGAAACCCATTCCAGTGTATCGAGAACGATATGACGAACTCGATGATAGGTTCAGACACGAGAAATCGTGTGAAAACCCCCTTGGACACGGCTGGGACATTTTTTTCCCCAAGTGTCCGGGTGCACAGGACACGAAGAAGGTGACCCTTAACGGGTCGGGATCGGGTCAGAACCCAACCCATTATATATATATATATATATATATATATATATATATATACATATATATATACATATATATACATATATATATATATATATATATATATATATATATATATATATATATAATGCCTAATCCTTTACCAACGGGCCTCATAGGCCTACTGGTTAGGCCGAGCTGTTTGCAACCTCCTTTTTTGAGGTCTGGTGTTCGATCCCCTTAGTCTGTGCTTTCTTGTATTTTTTTTGTATGTTTGTATTTGTATATATGTATATGTGTACATATATCTATGTTATATATGTATTGTATAAATACTTATATATGTTGTAAATATGGTGGATTGTCCAATGCCCATTTGTATTCTATAACTCATGTAACTCATGGCCCTTGGTTTCCATAACCTATGGCCTTTGGATTTCCTAACCTATGTCCATTGGTATTACTTGTAAGCCTATAAATGGGCTATTATTTAGTTGAATGAACACAAGTAAAAAATACATTTCTACATCTTCTATCTTATACTCTCTACTTTACAACACGTTATCAGAACGAGTTTGCTCTAGAAAAAAAGGTAAGTCCAAATAATAAGTCCAACTTCCATCATTCTTTTGATTTAATTTTTTTAAATTAAGTATACTGTATTTCATTTTACTACGGTTCAGACTTACTATTTTTTTGGTAACAATGATGCATCAAGCGGTTGGAATAGTTTGATTTTAGTAAATATATTTTACTCTTGTCATATTAATACTTGTCACACAAGGAGAACAAGCTTATGACTCGTAAAGTAGGTTGTTTGCTTTTTGATTTATTGCCTTAACTTATGGATCTATTCTTGTCACCAACTAAATTATTTCTGTTTGTAGACTTTGATTTGAACTCTTGTTACTCTATTATTTGAATAATGAAGTAGAGGATTTAAGAAAAGTTTATTTAACAAATTTGTTTTTTTAACTAAGTTTCAAGTGGTTATAGTTTATATATTAAAAATTTTAAGTTCTGGTGTATTATATGTTTTGGAAAGCACTGAGAACCACAAACTCTTTAAGAAAGAAAAATCATAACTCCCACCCTACTGGATCACAGCCATTCCCTGAAGCGAATGCAAATAGCTATAGACAAGGACATGGTCGCGATCGCGGTCATGGTTGCGGTCGTGGTCGTGGTCACGGTCGTGGTTATAGTCATGGTAAAAATCAAGATCATGGTGGTCCTAATTATCATGCCTTCAACAAGAAGGTTGTGCCATACCACTTGAAGTGGAACAAAAATGGCAGAAAACAAGATGAAGGAAAGGGTGTGAAAGTAGTGTCTCCGAAGAATTATGAAGAGGCTTGCTATAGGTGTGGAGCAAAACGGCATTGGTCTCGTACCTGTCGTACACCAAAGCACCTAATTGACCTTTACCAGGCATCTATCAAGGGTAAAGGAAAAGAGAGAAATCAATCTTGCAGATTTCAGTAAAATTGATGAAGATGAAAATGATCTAATGGAATTTACTCATCTGGATGTTGATAATTTCTTAAACGAGCCAAATGAAGGAATCAATGGGATTAAGTTTTGGGATGATGATGCTAATGATGTAAATAGAAAGAACTAAATAATTGTGTTGAAATTTAGACTATTTGAACTTTATTTTCCTAAGTTTAACTTTTAGTTCAATGCTTGTATTATCATGTTTCTAAGTCTTTGCTATTATAATGTCGAATTAATAAATTAAGTTTCATAATGTTTCTTACTTCATTTTTTTTAATTTATAGAAATATGAAAAATATAGACGCAGTAAACAACTCCAACGGTGGAGATATATGTCTGGTTGACAGTGGATCAACGCACACAACTCTTCAAGATCGAAAGTACTTCACGAACTTAAAATTGGCAAAAGCAAATATTAGTACAATTTCTGGTACTACAAAACTAATTGAAGGCTCCGGAAGAGCGAATATTATATTACCGGGTGGAACAAATATTTTGGTGAAAGAGGCTTTATATTCTAGCAAGTCAAAAAAATTTGTTAAGCTTCAAAGACATACGTCTAAATGGTTTCCATATCGAGACTATGAATGAGGGGAATATGGAATATCTATGTATTACATCCAGTAATTCATGCCAGAAGCACGTAAAAGAAAAGCTCTCAGTTTTTTCATCAAGATTGTATTATGCAAACATAAGTGCCATAGAATCTAACACTACAATGAACAAGAAGTTCAATGATCCAAAACTTTTCATGCTTTGGCATGATCGACTTGGCCACCCTGGATCTCGTATGATGCATCGAATAGTTAGAAACTCACGTGGGCATCCTCTAAAGAACCAAAAGATTCTTTTACCTCGTGATTGTGTGTGTGCTGCATGCTCACAAGGAAAATTAATTATAAGACCATCTCCAATGAAAGTTAATCTTGAGTCCCCTATGTTTTTACAAAGAATACAAGGGGATATTTGTGGACCTATTGACCTACCTTGTGGGCCATTTCGTTATTTTATGGTCTTGATTGATGTATCATCTAGATGGTCACATGTAAGTCTACCGTCAACACGAACCGTTGCTTTTGCCAAACTTCTTGCTCAGATTGTAAGACTAAAGGCTCAATTCCCAGATTACTCCATCAAGACTATCCGTCTTGACAATGTCGGTGAATATACATCTCAAGCATTTGATGATTATTACATGTCAATGGGCATTAATGTCGAACATTCAGTTGCACATGTGCATACTCAAAATGGACTTGCAGAGTCTTTTATTAAAAGGTTGCAATTGATTGCCAGACCGTTACTTCTAAGGTCAAGTTTACCCACTTCTCTGTGGGGACATACAATATTACATGCAGCTGCATTGGTCCGTATTCGACCAAGTTTATTTCATCATTATTCACCATTGCAACTTGTTTCTGGCCAGCAGCCTGATATTTCAAACTTAAAAGTTTTTGGTTCTGCTGTTTATGTCCCTATTTATCCACCTAAACAAACAAAGATGGGACCACAAAGACGTCTTGGAATTTATGTTGGTTTTGATTTTTCGTCTATAATAAAATATATTGAGCCTCTGACGGGCGATTTATTTAAGGCAAGGTTTGCTGATTACCATTTTGATGAATCTATTTTCTCGCCGTAGGAGGAGATAAAATATCATTTCCTGTAGAATGGCGTAAAATTACATAGAATTTACCATCTTTTATTTATCCACGCACAAGTAGATGTGAGCAAGAAGTAAAAAGGATCATTTATTTGTAAAATATTGTAAATCAATTGCCAGATGCATTCACTGATATTAAAAAAGTGATAAAATCTCATGTACCGGCTATAAATGTACCAATACAGATTGATATCCCTGAAGGACAACATGATGACACACTAAAATCGTGCATGAAACGTGGACGCCCTGTTGGCGCTAAAGACAAGAACCTTCGAAAGAAAAGGGTACAAGTAATTACTCCAGAAAAGAAACATGAAAGCACTATAGAAAATTTGACTGATCAGTCTAAACTAGCTCCTGGAGAGACACATGACAATGAACAAATTTTAGAAGAAATCTCTTTAAATTATATGTGTACACGGAAAAGCTGGGATAGAAAAAATTACTATAGATAATATTTTTGCTTATAGTGTCGCACTTGATATAGTAAATGAGAATCCTGAACCAAAATCCATTGAACAATGTCGACATAGAAATGATTGGCCAAAATGGAAAGATGTGATATAAGCTGAATTAAAATCCTTAAAAAATCGCAAAGTACTTGGGCCAGTAGTTCAAACTCCTGAAGGTATGAAACCTATTGGATACAAATAGGTATTTGTACGAAAGCGTAATAAGAAAAATGAAATTGTGAGATATAAGGCACGACTTGTTGCACAAGGTTTTCACAGAGACCTGGAATCGATTATGATGAAACATATTCCCCTGTGATCGACATGATCACATTACGATACTTGATCAGTTTAACAGTAAAAAAAACTTGATATGTGGCTTATGGATGTTGTTACCGCATATTTATATGGGTCATTGGATAATGTCATTTATATGAAAATTCCAGAAGGATTCAAATTGCCTGAAGCAAATAACAAAAGTTATAATGGGTTATACTCAATCAAATTACAACGATCCCTATACAGATTAAAACAATCTGGAAGAACGTGGTATAACCGTCTTAGCGAATACCGTGTTAGAGAAGGATATATAAATAATCCAATTTATCCATGTATTTTTCTCAAAAGATCTAAAAATGGATTCTCAATTATTGCGGTATATGTTGATGACTTAAATCTTGTAGGAACTCCCGAAGAGCTCACCGAAACCACTCATTATCTGATGAAAGAATTTGAGATGAAAAATCTTGGGAAGACAAAATTTTGTCTCGGCCTGCAGATCGAGCATTTATCAAATAAAATTTTTATTCATCAATCTACCTATGCAAAAAAGGTTCTAAAAATTTTTTATATGGATAAAGCTCATTCACTGAGTAGCCCCATGGTTGTTAGATCGTTAGATGTAAAAAAGATTCATTCCGTCCTCGAGAGGATAATGAAGAATTATTAGGTCCAGAAGTACCATATCTTAGTGCTATTGGAGCTTTGATGTATCTTGCAAATTGTACAAGACTTGATATAGCATTTTCAGTAAACTTACTGGCAAGATATAGCTCGACACCAACAAAATGACATTGGAATGATATTACACACATATTACGTTATCTTCGTGGAACAACCGACATGGGCTTGTTTTACTCAAAAAATTTAGAATTACAAATTGTGGGTTATGCTGATGCCGGTTATCTATCTGACCCACATAAAGGAAGATCTCAGAGTGGATATGTATTTACTTGTGGCAGTGCTACAATATCTTGACGTTCGGTGAAGCAAACATTAGTAGCTACTTCTTCTGATCACTCATAAATTCTGGCACTGCATGAAGCAAGTCGAGAGTGCATATGGTTGAGAACAATGGTTCATCATATCCGAGAATCATGTGGGTTACCTTCAGCAAAAGATACTCCGACGGTATTGTATGAAGATAATGCTGCTTGTATTATACAAATTAGAAATAGCTACATCAAAGGTGACAGAACGAAGCATATATCACCTAAATTTTTCTACACTCACGAGCTACAGAAGAATGGTGACATTGATGTTCGGCAGATCCAATCGAGTAATAATTTTGCAGATTTATTCACTAAAGTATTGCCAACCACAATATTCAGAAAGATGATTCAGAATATTAGGATGCGTCAGCTAAAGGAACTCTTGTCAGCATCAGGGGGAGCATGATCACTAATATTTCACACTGTACTCTTTTTTCTTCGTCCAAGTTTTTATCCCACTGGGTTTTTCTTGGCAAGGTTTTAACGAGGCAGTTTATCACGCTTACTATTTTGTATAATATGTACTCTTTTTTCTTCGGCCAAGTCTTTATCCCATTGGGTTTTTCTTGGCAAGGTTTTAACGAGGCATATTCTATAAATATTGGACATCCAAGGGGGAGTGTTGTAAATATGGTGGATTGTCCAATGTCCATTTGTATTCTATAACTCATGTAACTCATGGCCCTTGGTTTCCATAACCTATGGCCTTTGGGTTTCCTAACCTATATCCCTTGGTAGTACTTGTAAGCCTATAAATGGGTTATTCTTTAGTTGAATGAACACAAGTAAGAAATACATTTCTACATCTTCTATCTTACACTCTCTACTTTACAACAATATAAACTTGCTGTATTAATACTGTATAAATATTGCACTTCTTTTTATATTAATTATTATATAAATATTTACTGTTATATATATATATATATATATATATATATATATATATATATATATATATATATATATATATATATATATATATATATATATATATATAAGAAGAATATTTAAGATATAAATATAGTATTCTTATGCCTTGATTTTCTTTTGTGATTTTTTTATATATAAGAAAATGTATATCATACTACATGTATATATTTAAATTTTTGTCATTTAAATTCACGTCATTTAATTTTATGTCTTTTAAATTCAGCATTCAATTATGTCAATAAAAATACAGTACCTATACTGTAATATATAAATAAATACAGTACCTATACTGTAATATGTATTCTATAAATACAGTGCCTATACTGTAATATTTATGCCTTCAATTTCGTAATTTAATTTATTAATTATGCATTTATTATGCCTATGTATTTCAATTCGTATTTTTACGTATTTTATTAATTGTGGTCATTTGAGACCAAACCTAGCGTGGGTTTCATGGACCCAAATGAGTTTAAAAATATTTAAAGTCTGTACGAGTCATATCGGACTTGATTCATGTCCTTGGGTCCCGTATCTGGACTTCGGTTCAATTTCGTATACGTGGACAAAATATACTAAATAATTAATTATTATTTATTTTTCAGAATCTATACTTTACTGTATTTGAATTTTTAAGCAGCTTTTAAATATTGTAAAATTCTGGAAAGTTTTTAATTAAATACTATGTTAATTTATCTAATTTAATATAATTTTTTCAGAATTTAAATTACATACTTGCCACTATCTAAGCATAGGAAAACAGAACTCATTTCCAAATCATATATGTAAACTGATTTTTAGTAAATATCTACAGTAGTTCATAAATCACAAAAAATTATAATAAATTACTATAATTAACAAGGATAACAGTATTATTTTATTTCATATTTATTGGAGCTTTATAAATATTTTAATAATTGTTGGAACATAGTGTACAGTCTGAATTATTAATAGTAATATTGTCTTGTGTGTTGATTTGTGCTTTTGGGGTAATTTAGTATTGGGACCTTGCCCTACCTTAGTGTAGACATACTTAAGTGTTGGTCTAGATGTTGTAACACCCCACTTTGTACTTCTATAGCATCAATTAGCTAGTGTCCAATTAGGAGCCGTGTCACACTACTAGTGTAAATCCTGAACATAGCTTAGAACTGAGATTATATATCATTTTGACAGGACACCGGATATCTATAGCTATATATTCTTATCCTTGCTTTGCTCGAGGCAAGTACCCCTATAAACTTTATTTACTGCATATGATAATGAACTGTAAATGAATCATGTTAAAATACTGTTTCTTAAACTGCAAGTCATATCTTCACATGCTTTATACTGCTCTCAGTACCCACCATATTTTATACTGCTTTCAGTATCACTCACATGTTGTAATCTGGGTTATAGAAAAACTGCTAGCTGAGTACGTGATCATGCCCTCTTCTACCGAATTTGAGCAAGGTCGCATTCTATATGCAAACCTTGCCGTAGGCACTTATCCAGCTGTATTTGTGCGTATGTACATCTATCGCCTTTTCACTTGTACGGAATTACATTTTATTTACATGTGCCACAGTACATTATACACCTGTTGACGATCACGTACATGCTCCAGTTTTAAACATTATATATACATATGTCGCCATGACAAATGTATCCTTAACATGATCGATTATGATATGCCATGATTTTATGTTATTACATCTCTTTTATTTTGTCTACACTGTCTACACTGTCTAAAGTTACACTGTCTACATTGTATCAAGTTACACTTCCTACATCAAATAATGCAATAAAGAAACATGGTCTACTTTGCAATAATAAATCGTTGTTTACACTGTCTAATTGCAATAATAAATTACTGTCTACACTGTCTAATTGCAATAATAAATCACTGTCTACACTGTCTACTTTGCAATAATAAATTACTGTCTACACTGTCTACTTTGCAATAATAAATCACTGTCTACACTGTCTAAGGTCAGATCACACATCGTTGGTACTTCACATTTCCGACTCAACAATTTATAATAGAATATAAAAATCACATAATCAATGGCTAATCAATGAAGTATAGTGAAGATCAATATCGAAATACAGACAACAAACTGTACTCGCTTGTGGTCCTTTGTTTGGTGAAACCGATAATCCAAACCACTCAGTGTGCCACAACAGTCAAAACTTGTACAACAGTCCCCAGATGCTAAAATAGACAATACCAATGATCTCAGAATAGTTAAATTAGCTAGGATTGCCTGTCCTTAAGTCCAATTCTGGATACAGGGGCAAAACGGTAATTTTGGGCCAAAACGGTGTCTACCGTTGGACCCGCTTTGTACCGAAAAGCGTGCCAGAGTCAACGGTCTCTAAAGTCATCAAACTACATGTCTACGGATCCCGTTTTTTGATATGAATCCAACCGTATGTCCAGAGTTGGATTCCGGCGGGCCGTGCACAAAATCGTCCGTTGAACTGGATCGTGGGGCCCGCGAAACGGCGATCCAAATCAACTGTCTCAGAATTGGACCAAACTTGGCATACAGGACCAAAAAAATGATACGGTCCTATTGGCGTAAGTTTCGCCTCGATCTGATAAGCGTACACAAAATAATTAGAAAAATTTTACAGAGGCCGATACGGTAAATTTCGACGGATACATATCAAATTCGTCGCGCACACGCGACCAATTTGAATTTCGTCAAAGCCCACATGACCACGAAGCTGTTACGCACCTTTCGATGCTTTCGGTTCGCGACCACGTCTCCCGGATTGGCGGGACGCACGTCGTACCGGAGGAATTTTTTAATATTTTTAATATTCTAAAACAGATTTTTCGTCAAATTCAGAATCCGATTTTTCGACGCACAGTCGACGAAATCCGATTCCACAAAAAGGGAATTGAAGCCCTATAGGTTGTCTAGGACTGTCTTGAATTAGTTCTCGAAATAACCTAATGGTCTATCCAAAATCTTCCTTCCAAAACAGGGTTTGAGACTAGTGTTTTGCCCTATTTTTAACAGATTTTTGTCGATCTTCATCTCAAATTTCTGAGCGATCGGGTTTGCCATCACTGATTCTACCTACTGGGGTCTCAAAAGGGTCAACTAGGCATCGTACAAGAATTTACGGAGTCGGATTTGATCTAGTATACACGAAGAAATTGTGATGGAAAAGGCATACCTGTGCCCGCATATTGCTGTCAAGCTTGCGCCTGTGCGCTGCACTGTGTTCCTGGCCGGCCGTCCTCCGGCGGCTCTCCGGTGACCTCGCGCGGCCGCGCGCGGTGGTCCAGGGCGGCGTGCCACGTCGGGGCTGGGGGTGGTGAATTGTGTAATGGTCGTTAGGGTTTAGGTGTTCTGTTTGTCGATGGAAGCTCCCCCCCCTCGCGCGTATATATAAGAGAGGAGGTCGGGATTCTCGGGTTGGGCTTCTTTCCAGGCTCGGGTTCACAAATCTACTGTAGCGTAGCTACAGTAGCAACTCTCTTTCCTTTTTTTTCTTTTTTTTAACTAATCATTTATACCTATATAACTATTCATTTATATATATCTATATATATATGTACTCTTAAAAAAAATATACTCTTATATAATAAATCTCCATTAAAACTAATAAATATATATTTTTAATAGAAATGCAAATCTCGATATTATTTATTCTTAGTGTAGGGCCTATAAATATAAATACGAATATACGTATATATAATATTTACTTGAGAAATATAATATAACCAATAATAATAGTATTATATAATAACAACGTCGATAAATATAATAATAATAATATAATAATAATAATAATAATAATAATAATAATAATAATAATAACGAAATTTAACAAAACAATAATGGTGTATATATACCAGTATATGCAGTCTAATAATCACAAAAAGTACAATGACCTATTATATACCAATATTCTCGAATATCCACCAATAACGATATTTATAATATTTAATTAAGAATACTTAAAAATATCCATTAATTCATTAAAATGAAGTACAACACCCTCATACCAAATTCTATCTACTCGAATGTCATTGGACGTGCCGCCTGACTACATGGGCTTGGGCTCAGTTCGGGTCCAGTCCGGGCTAAATGGTATAACCGATTTCCCTAAAATTCAATAATATAATTAATGAATAAATAAACCTTCGGTAAGGGCTAAGTCGCAACTTGGCCTAGTTTTCCTAGTTAGGACATCGCTATGACTCGGCCTTCCCTACCAGGACTAATACCCTATTCAAAGTACGCCATTATACGGTCCGTGCCACGATTTCTAGTCACCTTTTACTCCAAAACTCCATCATGGCTAAGATCATCTACCGTAATAATTAACTAAATAATTATTTATTAAAAATCTAAAAATCTCTATTTAATTCAAATAAATAAATAGAATATATTATCGAATTTCGGGAAGAGGGGTTACAAATCTACCCACCTTAAAATAATTTTGTCCTCAAAATTCTAATTTGTAACTATTCCTTAAGTTCAAAGAGGAAATCTACCATTACCTTAATCTCCTCGAATTTTTATTCCTCAAAAATAGTTTATATCCTCCTCCTAGCCATTTTGTAACTACGAAACTCCGAGAACTTCTACCCACCTTTGGTCACACTACTCCCTCAATCTCATGTCACTAAAACTTTGATATCTTCCAACTACTTACTAAAATTTCTACCAATAGATATCTACTGCTTATGGCCACTATAATCATCTCCTATTTATCAAGCAACCCAAAATCTAACATGCAACAAATTTACACAAGTACTAAGAAATATTGCTGAATTCTACTAAGCGTGACCATTCGTCACTCTGAAACAGGAAGGACAGGAAGATAGGGAAGAAAAATCGAGAGCATTTATAAATTTCCAAGAGCGGTAGAGAGTACCCGATGATGCAGATAGAAAGAAAGTCTATGAACCATTGACTTATTTGCTAGAGTGGGCTACTCTAGTCCAGTCACTTGCTAAATCGAAGAACCCTTCATTTCTTAGAGGGGCTTGCAATCCGTGTAATACAGAAGTCCCATTCTCGAAATTCTAAACAAGGTTCTATAATAGAATGGAATTTTGAGAAATCAAGATTGTGATCTTTCCTGTGGTTATTTAAACACACAAACAAGGGATATAAATGCAATACAAGATCGTATCGCGTCTTCTAGGTAGATAGAATAAGGGTTACGAATGGCTTCACCTTTTAAGAGGTGGAGGCTACATAATCGGTATATGGACTTATCTCAAAATAGTTCGGTTTTATATTCCAAAAATGGTGGTTTGTATGGATGGGTTTAACTGGGTCTTAACGGGTTCCTGATTGGACATCAATCGTTGGTTGGATGAACCTTGAATTTCAGTCTTTATTGACTGGTCTAGATCCCAATGATTATACTACTTCTACTAGGTTAGGGTAACCTAGAATAGTTTTCCACCCAAGAGGTTGAGCTAGTTGCCAGTCAGGTTGGTTAGCTAGGTCCTTAAAGCCCAAAACTGTGCCTTCAGTGACTTTTGTGTTTAAGTAGCACGAGAAGACACATTTGCGTGGCACTCTAGTGACATGTGCGTAGTGGGCTTCGAGTAGATCACAACCATATATTGGGTCGAAAGGTTTGATCCAAGGTTGACTCTCTAGTTGTAGTCGGGAAGTTTACCGGTATTATGGTAAGGATTATAGCTAGTCCTTTTGACCTGAAAGTCATACCCTAAAAATAGAGTACAAGGGGACGTGTTCAAGTGGGACAAGATATACCTAGATGAAGGCGGACTCGTCTAGATCTTGCATATGAAATTTGTTGGAAGGTAACAGCTAGTCTCGTGCTCCGAATATTAATAACACGACCGGTTACAAAAATGATCTAAATGGAAAGTGGAAGTCCCTGGGGCACTAATTATCATCCTAATAAAATTATTCTAATCAATCAGTATTCCTCGTATATCCCAAAATTTTAGAAAGCTTACAGTCTACCCGCCTTAGAGGCTAGGACATGGTTTTAGGACTAATAAGGTTAGAAGAATTCCAAAGTCCGGGTATCGTACCTCGACTCTCGTTTAATAAAGAATAAGGCACGGAGTAACGGGATACGATAGATATAAGTCAAGTCAAGGATCGTTCCTCAATAAATGGAAAACGAGTGTGTATAATGACACATGGTCGATCAAATAGAATGGTCTACTCGTCCATAGTATACAAGAGCTATCGACGGGATAACCAATCTCGGGATGAGTGTCTACCATAGTCATGGTAAATGATTGTCCTTACCCTTGTCTACTCATCTCATGTCTAACTATGGGCTTTGGGTCGATGAAGGGTTAGGTTCAGGTTTAAGGGTTGCTAGTTAAAGCAAGTTTCAAGCAAATAATTAGAGACTCGCAACATTTGCTTTCTTGAGAATATATCGTCTCCTAGGTTGACAATTTGACTAAGGGTAAACCCTAATCATTCTCAAATTCAGATGGCTTGAAAGTCCCAATAGTAGTTTGGGGGTCGAGAGGAGAATGAGTAACTCAAAGCAAGGTTCTAGTCACATGGCTGGCCGATGGTAGCTACACTTGTGTATACAACTATCATAGCCATGGAGATACTCTGTATCTCGCTACCAATTGTGAACTTTCGTCTTTCCAAATCAGTGAAAGACAAAAACAATAAAGAGTTCAAGGGAGATGTCACTGAATACAATTTCGTGTTTCAAAGGCAAATGCATAATTCAAGAGGAATTGTCAATGCAATCGCGGATGAGATCATAGATACCTCGATATCTCAAACCATGTGGGATAATCAAAGAGAGAGCGAACCGAGTGCACTAAGGTTGATCAGACCGTAGTACATCGACTCTGATTAGACAATATGTTAGTGGACGTCCCCAATAAACATATGTCTTGAATCAAGCTCGATAAAAGAGTAAGCTTGCAAAACTAGGCTGTAATAGCAGCATTGGTCAAGATAGTCAAAATACAAGTATGCGAGATTTTTGAAAGGAGGCACAGGTAGTTCGAGTTTTGTGAGAATCAAAACCTTACCTGGTGTTCTTGCTTACATAGTCATCCCACTATCTTCTTGTTCATAAGACCTTGGTCAACCAATGGGTTATGGACTTCTAAATTCCATATTCCAGGTAAACCTATTAGTGTCAGTCAATTACCTCGTCAATAAGTCACAAGGACTACGGAATGCTAGGTCGGGAGACATGCTACCCAACTTACAAAACTTCCACTAATATTGGCTTTGGATCTTATGGGACATACATGGCATTGTCCTATTCTCCACAGTATCCTAAATTTGTAATCACGTCTGAAATCATTTCACCGAGGATTATGTCCCATACGTATACTCTGGTCGTGGTAAACCCTTAGTTTCGTGATTCAGATGTGATATGCTATCCGATACTCTACCTTATATTGACACAAGGGTGACTATGGTCAAAAGAGGACCACTAGCTACAGTTTTAGCAATATTCTATAACCTATATTCTCTTAAACTAATTTCGACTCTAGGGGTCGTGCCTCGCTAGTGCGCTGCTGGCTGCAGTGAATCCATAGTCTCCATAACTCAAATAAATGTGACAGTGCGTTGCTGTCCTACCATTATGAGTTAACTACCATCCCTTTAGCTATATCTGTAAAAATTCATGAGCTTCTAGAGATTCAAACTAGTGGCTATGAAATAAAACGTAAGTATTTGTCCTATCGTTCACAACCCTTTAAAATAAAAGATTGAACAGGGAGAAAATAACTGAGGACAAAAGAAATACGACATTCTAATATCTATTCCATGTGTATTCAAACCACAGAGGAAAACCTTTGGATCGAAACTAACTTGAGGTTCGTATGGGTATAACAATAATCAGAATTTTATACAAAATAATAATTCCTAGGGCAAATAGAAACTACACAGGCAATTCGACAAGATATGAGAATGATATCTAAGCGGCAAAGAGAAGGATTTGCATAATTCATCTGGGTTAGCTCATTGATTCTATAAAGCCCTGTCCCACCAAGTGAATAACCTATCCACATTGGATCATATCGTCATATCAAGAGGTAATAGTGTACCTATGGGGATCTGACAACTATCAAAAATTAATAATTCCTCATCTATATTGCATGGCCTAGACTACCCATCGATAATTTTGTATAAGGGACTCCTAGTCCTAGTCATTCTCTTAAATTAAATTAATTCCTAATTCGTGAATGAGCATTTCCTAGTCGTAGGCTCGTAATAGTACGACTAACTTAAGTACTATCATAAGTTCGCATGGTTTGCCAAAACAGACCTGCATGGGCCACCACAAAAACTTGTCACGACCCACACCCATTTTTTTTAAAATGGACACGAGACGTGTCCAAGCCAGCCTACGCCGCAGTGTCGACGGTAGAACGCTGTCACAGCCATGAAGATCAGAATCACAAATAATGCTCATTCACAAAATTAATTTAATTTATAATGATCACAAGTTTTACATTTGCAGAAAATATAAACTTGTACAATTATAGAATGACTACAACTCAACTATCTAGCTAGTCTTTAGGCTTCTGGCTGCAAGTATCCCCGTATCTTCCATGCTAAGTAAATCCACGGCTAACCTAAAAAATATTGGTTTCCAGTCAGGAATGGAACGAGCACAATTCACTGAATGCAATTTCAATAAATGAAAATGACTATAAAACAAAGGTTAGACATCACTCATGAGTTTTGAAAATAAACAGTAAAGACGGAAAATTAGTAATAAATAAATAAACAAAATACCTTCCCAATCGTAGAAGTACCTTTGATATGTGATCGGTCTCAGGATAATTACACGACACTGTCTACACTGTCTACATTATATCAAGTTACACTGTCTACATCAAATAATGCAATAAAGAAACATGGTCTACTTTGCAATAATAAATCATTGTTTACACTGTCTAATTACAATAATAAATCACTGTCTACACTGTCTAATTGCAATAATAAATCACTATCTACATTGTCTACTTTGTAATAATAAATCACAGTCTACACTGTCTACTTTGCAATAATAAATCACTGTCTACACTGTCTAAGGTCAGATCACACATCGTTGGTACTTCACATTCCCGAATCAATAATTTATAATAGAATATAAAAATCACATAATCAATGGCTAATCAATGAAATATAGTGAAGATCAATATCGAAATGCAGATAATAAACTGTACTCGCCTGTGATCCTTTATTTGGTGAAACTGATAATCCAAACCACTCAGTGTGCCACAACAGTCAAAACTCATACAACAGTCCCCGGATGCTGAAATAGACAATACCAATGATCTCAGAATAGTCAAATTAGCTAGGATTACCTGTCCTTAAGTCCAATTCTGGACACAGGGGCAAAGTCAACGGTCTCTAAAGTCGTCAAACTACATGTCTACGAATCCCATTTTTCGATACAAATCCAACCGTATGACCAGAGTTGGATTTCGGCGGGCCGTGCACAAAATCGTCCGTTGAATTGGATCGTGGGGCCCGCGAAACGGCGATCCAAATCAACTGCCTCAGAATTGGACCAAACTTGGCATTCAGGACCAGAAAAACGATACGGTCCTGTTGGCGCAAGTTTCGTCTCGATCTGATGAGCGTGAACAAAGTAATTGGAGAAATTGTACAGAGGCCGATACGGTGAATTTTGACGGATACGCATCAAATTTGTCGCGCACACGCGACCAATTTGAATTCCGTCAAAGCCCACACGACCACGAAGCTGTTACACACCTTTCGATGCTTTCGGTTCGCGACCACGTCGCCCGGATTGGCGGGACACACGTCGTACCGGAGGAATTTTTCAATATTTTTAATATTCTAAAACAGATTTTTCGTCAAATTCGGAATCCTATTTCTCGACGCACAGTCGACGAAATCCGATTCCATAAAAAGGTAATTGAAGCCCTACAGGTTGTCTAGGACTGTCTTGAATTAGTTCTCAAAATAACCTAATGGTCTATCCAAAATCCTCCTTCCAAAATAGGGTTTGAGACTAGTGTTTTGCCCTGTTTTTAACAGATTTTTGTCGATCTTCATCTCAAATTTCTGAGCGATCGGGTTTGCCATTACTGATTCTACCTACTGGGGTCTCAAGAGGGTCAACTAGGCATCGTACAAGAATTTACGGAATCAGATTTGATCTAGTATACACGAAGAAATTGTGATAGAAAAGGCATACCTGTGCCCGCATATTGCTGTCAAGCTTGCGCCTGTGCGTGTGCGCTGTGTTCCTGGCCGACCGTCCTCCGGCGGCTCTCCGGCGACCTCGCGCGGCCGCACGCGGTGGTCCAGGGCGGCACGCCACGTCGGGGCTGGGGGTGGTGAATCGTGTAATGGTCGTTAGGGTTTAGGTTTTCTGTTTGTCGATGGAAGCTCCCCCCCTCGCGCGTATATATAAGAGAGGAGGTCAGGATTCTCGGGTTGGGCTTCTTTCCAGGCTCGGGTTCACAAATCTACTGTAGCGTAGCTACAGTAGCAACTCTCTTTCCTTTTTTTTTTCTTCTTTTTTTTAACTAATCATTTATACCTATATAACTATTCATTTATATATATATATATATATATATATATATAAAAAAAAAAAAATATATATATATATATATATATATATATATATATATATATATATATATATATATATGTACTCTTATATAATAAATCTCCATTAAAACTAATAAATATATATTTTTAATAGAAATGCAAATCTCGATATTATTTATTCTTAGTGTAGGGCCTATAAATATAAATACGAATATACGTATATATAATATTTACTTGAGAAATATAATATAACCAATAATAATAGTATTATATAATAACAACCTCGATAAATATAATAATAAAATAATAATAATAATAATAATAATAATAATAATAATAATAATAATAACAAAATTTAACAAAACAATAATGGTGTATATATACCAGTATATGTAGTCTAATAATCCCAAAAAGTACAATGACCTATTATATACCAATATTCTCGAATATCCACCAATAATGATATTTATAATATTTAATTAAGAATACTTAAAAATATCCATTAATTCATTAAAACGAAATACAACACCCTCATACCAAATTCTATCTACTCGAATGTCATTGGACGTGCCGCCTGACTACATGGGCTTGGGCTCAGTTCGGGTCCAGTCCGGGCTAAATGGTATAACCGATTTCCCTAAAATTTAATAATATAATTAATGAATAAATAAACCTTCGGTAAGGGCTAAGTCGCAACTTGGCCTGGTTTTCCTAGTTAGGACATCGCTATGGCTCGGCCTTCCCTACCAGGGGTAATACCCTATTCAAAGTACGCCATTGCACGGTCCATGCCACGATTTTTAGTCACCTTTTACTCCAAAACTCCATCATGGCTAAGATCATCTACCGTAATAATTAACTAAATAATTATTTATTAAAAATCTAAAATCTCTATTTAATTCAAATAAATAAATAAAATATATTATCGAATTTCGGGAAGAGGGGTTACAGTCTGTATTTGAGGACCTGGCCTTAGTTCCAGAAGAGGCCCCAGCGGGGAACCTTGCTTAGTTACCATCTTTCTTGCTTGAGACTTAGACTTTTGGTTATTATTAAACTTATATTTGGTTACTGGACTTTGTCTCCAGTTTCATACTTTGGAAGTGTAATAACCTATAAAACTTGTTTGCTTTCGCTTATAGATGCTGTGTTGTGAGGAACTTTTAAAATGTTATAAATAGATTTGCTTAGAACCATATTTTCTATCTCTGAGAATAGCTTACTACGTTTTAACTTAAGCGTAGGCTGGACATGGCTCGGCCTGGCCCAACAATTTGGGTAGCGGGTCATGACATGTTTTTAGTGATGGCCCATACAGGCCTTGACTTAAGTTGTTTGGTTACGTTATTGTACCAAGCATTCCTGCAATTAGGAACTTAAGATAACTAGATAATACTAGGAATAACATTTAGAACACCTAGAGGATTACTAGGATTGCAACATAGGAAAACTTATCACAGCATAGGTCCGTTAATCGTAATTAGACTTTTGTTTGTGATTGTTGCTTAAAGTCCTTATAGTTCCTTTGTCTTCCAAATAGATGGTGCACACACGTTCGACCCAGTTTGTCGCCTCTGATGACGGTGCACTTTCTGCTCAACCCACAGACTCGATGGCTGTGACAGTAGTACTTCCACCCCCTCCACCTACACACCCTACCATACTTCCTTACGCCACTATTCTTTCGACCCAGATACCTCCACCACCTCCTACCCAACAAACCCAGATACCTCCACCACCTCCTTCTCAGCACGCCCAACAGACCGAGATGCCTCTACCACCTCCCACACCACAGCTTCAGCAGGCCCCGATATTTCTACCTCCACCCATTATCCTACCTGCTCAGACCACCGTCACTATCGACGGGAACTAGCTGTTTGCTTTATTCCAGGGGTTCCTGACAACCCAGCAGGAGCAGTCCGCCTTCATTCGCCAGAGTATGGAGTTGGCTCGAGGCATAGAGGATCGTCTACATTCCTGCAAGAGACCAACCGAGAGAGAGCCATCTATTTCCGCTTGATACCTTAGATGTTAGCCTTAAACGTTGTTTTAGTTATTGTTTGATGTTGCTTGATATGTTAGGTGTTTGTTGTGTCTTCAACCCTTTATAAATTTCGGGGACAAAATTTTTCAAGGAGGAAAGATTTGTAACCCCTATTTTTCTAAAAAAATTATTAAATGAAGAACAATTCCAAAATTGTCCCAGATTGGTTTTAAAATGTTTTAATTATTTTTTATTAATTTTAGAATTTTTCTGCAATTTATTTGGCCTCGTTTGGACACCGTTTGAATTTTCTTTGATTTTTGATACTGCTAAAGTAATTGCAGTATTTCCCGTAGTCATGGCAAACTTGTAATTTCTGTAGAGAGGGCTGGAATAGTAAGTTGCTTAGGTCAGTTTGCCCTAATAATGTTTTCTATAAATAGAACTCTTTCCCAAAAAGGAAAACCTTGAATTTCTAATCTTTTAATTATTGGTACTCTTATCCCCAAAACAATTATTTTAAAAATCATCCCTGTTCCTATGCTGTTCACGACGGAAGCTCGCTGCCAACGAACTTCTCCGGCGACCTCGTTCTCCACACCCTGACCCCGTCGTCAACCGTCGAAACCATCGACGAGTCGAGGTCGACGTGCTGGACGCAGCACCGCCGACCAAGCCCACCGCCGACCACTACAGCGTCGACCAAGCCACATCCGACCATAGGTAATCCCGTTCTCTCTTCATTTATGCGTTAATAACCGACCCACGACCATGGACGTGTTCGTCCCATCGAGACGGACCGTTTGACATTAGCCTCGACCCCTCACGACCACCCCGTGTTGAGAAATCGCAAACCCTAGATCTAGAGTTTCGGACACGACACGAATTTGTGTCAATAGGACACGAAACCCATTCCAGTGTATCGAGAATGACATGACGAACTCGATGATGGGTTCAGACACGAGAAATTGCGTAAAAACCCCCTGGACACGGCTGGGACATTTTTCCCCAAGTGTTCGGGCGCACAAGACACGAAGAGGGTGACCCTTAACGGGCCGGGATCTGGTCAGAGCCCAACCCATTGTGTATATATATAATGCCTTATCCTTTACCAATGGGCCTCATAGGCCTATTGCTCAGGCCGAGCTGTTTGCAACCCCCCTTTTCTGAGGTCTGGGGTTCGATCCCCTTAGGCTGTGCTTTCTTGTATTTTTTCTATGTTTGTATTTGTATATATGTATATGTGTACATATATCTATGTTATATGTGTATTGTATAAATACATATATAAAACCTGCTGTATTAATACTGTATAAATATTGCACTTCTTTTTATTTTAATTATTAAATAAATATTTACTGTTATTTATATTTATGGGTATATATATATATATTATATATATATATATATATAATATATATATATATATATATATATATATATATATATATATATATATATATATATATTTATATATATATATAATATATAATATATATATATATATATATATATATAATATATATATATATATATATATATATATATATATATATATATATAAAATATATATATATATTTTATATATATATATATATATATATATATATATATATATATATATATATATATATATATATATATATATATAATTATATATATCCTAAATATTCTTCTTATATCCTAATATATATATATATATATATATATATATATATATATATATATATATATATATATATATATATATATATATATATATATATATATATATATATATATATATATATATATATATCCTATATATATATATATATATATATATATATATATATATATATATATATATATATATATATATATATATATATATATATATATATATATATTTTAATATTTAGGATATAAATATAGTATTCTTATGCCTTGATTTTCTTTTGTGATTTTTTATATATAAGAAAATGTATATCATATTACATGTATATATTTAAATTTTTGTCATTTAAGCTCACGTCATTTTATTTTATGTCTTTTAAATTCAGTATTCAATTATGTCAATATAAATATAGTACCTATACTGTAATATATAAATAAATACAGTGCCTATACTGTAATATGTATTCTATAAATACAGTGCCTATACTATAATAATTATGTCTTCAATTTCGTAATTTAATTTATTAATTATGCATTTATTACGCCTATGTATTTCAATTCGTATTTTTACGTATTTTATTAATTGTGGCGATTTGAGACCAAACCTAGCATGTGTTTCATGGACCCAAATGAGTTTAAAAATATTTAAAGTGTGTTCGAGTCATATCGGACTTGATTCATGGCCTTGGGTTCCGTATCTGGACTTCGGTTCAATTTCGTATACATGGATAAAATATACTAAATAATTAATTATTATTTATTTTCAGAATATGTGCTTTACTGTATTTGAATTTTTAGATAGCTTTTAAATACTGTACAAATTCTGCAAAAGTTGTATTTAAATACTATGTTAATTTATCTAATTTAATATAATTTTTCTAGCATTTAAATTACATATTTGCTACTGTCTAAGCATAGGAAAACAAAACTCATTTCCAAATCATATATGTAAACTGATTTTTAATAAATATCTACAATAGTTCATAAATCACAAAACAATTATAATATATTACTATAATTAACAAGGATAACAATATTGTTTTAATTCATATTTTTTTGAGCCTTATAACTATTTTCATAATTGTTGCAACATAGTGTACAGTCTGAATTATTAATTAGTAATATTGTCTTGTGTTTTGATTTGTGCTTTTGGGGTAATTTAGTATTGGGACCTTGCCCTACCTTAGTGTAGAGACAGTAAGTGTTGGTCTAGATGTTGTAACACCCCACTTTGTACTTCTATAGCATTACTTAGCTAGTGTCCAGTTAGGAGCCATGTCACACCACTAGTGTAATTCTTGAACATAGCTTAGAACTAAGATTGTGTATCCTTTTGACAGGACACCGGACATAGCTACATATTTTTATCCTTGCTTTGCTCGAGGCAAGTACCCCTACAAACTTTATTTACTGCATATGATAATGAACAGTGAATGAATCATGCAAAATACCGTTTCTTAAACTGCAAGTCATATCTTCATATGCTTTATACTACTCTCAGTACCCACTATGTTTTATACTGCTTTCAGTATCACTCACATGTTATAATCTGGGTTATGGGGAAATTGCTAGCTGAGTACGTGATCATGCCCCCTTCTACTGAATCCGAACAAGGTCAAATTCCATATGCAAACCTTGCCGTAGGCACTTATCCAGCTGTATTTGTGCGTATGTACATCTATCGCCTTTTCACTTGTATGGAAGTATATTTTATTTACATGTACCACAGTACATTACACACCTATTGACGATCATGTACATGCTCCAGTTTTAAACATTATATATACATATGTCGTCATGACAAATGTATCCTTGACATGATAGATTGTGATATGCCATGATTTCCTGTTATTACATCTTTTTTCATTCCATGCTCAGTTTATTCTGTTTGTAGTACCAGTACTTACTCCCGTCCTAACGGGATAACGTTATAGGTACACTATTCGAGGAGGAAATGTTGTGTGATACCTACTATGAGGCTGTATTTGTGGACCTAGCCTTAGTTCCAGAAGAGGCCCTAGCGGGGAACCTTGCTTAGTTACCATCTTTCTTGCTTGAGCCTTAGACTTTTTGGTTATTATAAACTTATATTTAGTTACTGGACTTTGTCTCCAGTTTCATACTTGGAAGTGTAATAACCTATAAAACTTGTTTACTTTCGCTTATAGATGCTGCGTTGTGAGGAACTTTTAAAATGTTATAAATAGATTTGCTTAGAACCATATTGTCTATCTCTGAGAACAACTTACTACGTTTTAACTTAAGCGTAGGCTGGACATGGCTCGGCCCGGCCCAACAATTAGATAGCGGGTCGTGACAGTCTGTTCCACCAGCTCCAGGCCATGAATCTGTCACTCCCCGCCTTCATCCCAGCAAATGGGTAACCTGCACTTTCGTCTGTACAAAGCTTCATACGGTGCCATCTGGATGCTGTATTGATATCTATTGTTGTATACAAATTCAGTCTGAGGTAGATGAACATCCCAACTCGACTTAAAGTCAATTGCGCAGAGCCGTAACATATCTTCGAGAATCTGATTCACACGCTCCATTTGACCGTCGGTCTGGGGATGGTAAGCTAGGCTGAACTGCTACTTGGTACCTCGAGCTGACTGATGGCTACTGTAGAATCCTAGATAGAAGGGGGTGAATAGGGAAATAAAATAATTTAAACACAAGAAGCTATATTCTTCAATTAAAACGAGAGAGTGTGAGAAGATCAAACACGCAATGTATCCTGGTATCCTCCCTAGAGGCAATCCAGTCTCGAAACTCTCTCCGACTTAAATCCACTATTTAGTAAAATAGTACACACGAGTTTGGATCCGAAGAACTTGCCAACTTCTTACACACGAGTTTTCTTACGAAGGCTCGCCAACTTCAAAAGGAAAGGAAGAGAACTGTTGATCTTCTAACACTTGAGGATCGAAAAGTACAACTCTTGAATACTCTAGCACTTTGGGAATGGATGACAATTAAAAGCTTGTGTAGAGAGTAATGGTGGAGCTCTTGGTTGTTGGAAAATTTATGACTAAAGTGGATGAACCTTCAAGAGAGAGAAGGCATCCATTTATAAAGAAACCAAGAGTAGGTAGCATTTAATGCTCCAGGATATAGCCCAGACGGCATACCGTCGGTATGGACCGGCATGTCGTCGGTATGTCGTTCTGAACAGTAACGATAATAATTATATCCGTTGGAGAGCATTTAATGCTAGCAATTAATGCTGCTATCGTCCATTCAAAATCAAATTCGATGAACCGGTATACCGTCGGTATGCTGCGGTATACCGACGGTATACCGTTGTTTGTCACAGAATATTTTGTGGCTAACAAAACGGTATACCGTCGGTATGCCGTAGTATACCGTCGGTATGCCGATGTTTTGTCACAGAACGTTTTATGGCTCACAAAACGGTATACCGTCGGTATGCCGTAGTATACCGTCGGTATTCCAATATTTCTCACAGAACATTTTTATGGCAAGCAAAATAGTATACCGTCAGTATGCCGTAGTATACCGTCGGTATGTCAACATTTGTCACAGAACGCTTTGTAGCCAATAAACGGTATACCGTCGGTATGCCGTAGTATACCGTAGGTATGCCGTTCTTTAAGACATTGATTTTGACTGAAAAATAGAAAGCTTTTAGTTTTTTCATCCAACCTTAAGTGTTTACAGAAAGACCTAGACCTTGTACAGACTCAAAATCTTGAAGTGTTGAGAGGCGTCTTTTAAGGATCGCCGGTCTTTTCTTCAGTCTACAAGGCTTTGATGACTTGTCTTGAATGGACAGACTTTACGTAGTAGAGCTTCTGAAATAATATCAATATGGAAACAAAGAAAACTAGACTACGAAGATGCTGTTAATGTTATCAAAATAAACTGTGTCAACAATCTCCCCCATTTTGATAATTGACAAAACAGAGAGATAGCATCTTCAGGGAGTGACTCCCCCGTAGGTAGACAACTCCCCCTCAATACGTTTTCTCTCCCTTTGTCACTTAGTCAAAGATGGGAAATAAAACAAATATAGCAATAAATATGGAAAACAGTATGATAGACAAAAGCATGCATATATTAAAATTTGGAAATTAGGTACATACTGGACACTACATAAAACAAGATAAAACTCTCCTCCATGAGAGTTAGCAAGACAAGATGAAAACATATAACTAGTCCCCGTAGGACTGCACACAACAAACCAACAAACAACTGGTCCCCGAAGGACCTCAAAGGACACACACTAGAATGACAACCATTTATTCCACTACCATCAACAACCGGAGGCCGCAAACTACTCATCCGCCGGATCATCGTCATTCCTACCCTGAGCATGGTGAAAAGCGTCGAAAGGATCCACGCCGTTCGGGTACATGAAGTCGTAGGCGTTGGGGTCAGAAAAGCGGGAGCCTTGGTACATAGGATCCTGAAGGTTGAGATCCAGATAGGCATTTCGGTCTTGGAGAGTGCGCTGAATGAAGTAGGCCTGGTCATGGAAGCGACTCTGGATAAGGTTCCTAAGGCCACGAGTGTTGGCCCTCATCTGCTCCTCCGCCTGAGCCATGCGCATGTCAAAATACTGCTGGGTCAGCGGCATGAAATGCCCGGAGGCAGGAGGAGTGGAAGAGGGCGCAGCAGGAGCAGTGGCCGACGGTTCCTGGGAGGAGGAAGCACGAGACATGGAGGCAGCAAGGGCGGAACGAGAGAGAGCAAGGTAAGATGGGACGCCATCGACTGGCAGAGGGAGAGATCCATATTCTTCACCTCCAGTATGAGGGTGATGAAGGGACCATAGTAAAGAGACTGCTTCCCCGCGGGCAGGACGCCGAAAAAGACATTAAGAAGAGTCTTGGGAAAGGACCAAGTCTTCTTAGAATAGAGATAGTACATGCAAATGAGGGCGAAAACGGTGATTGCATCGTAGTTGCCGCCCTTGGGGTAGATGGTGTGGCAGACGATCCGATGGAGCTCGTAGTAGAACGGCTCCAACTGCGAGGAAAAGGACCGGAATGGCCGGAGGATTGGGTCCCTTGCAAATGATAGCACAAAACTCGTCAAAAGAGACCTCAACAGAAGGATAGAGAGCAGCCAAGGCCGGCAGAACATCTCCTTTGTCAGGGACTTCAAGAATGCCGACAATATCTCGAGCCGTCAGGCGGAAGTAGCGATCGTTCACCATGGTCTCAATGGCGTTGTTCTAGATGTCGGGAAGGAGACTGCAGTAGAACATGCGCACCGCCGCGGGGTAGACAGGCACCTGACGCTGAAGAAGATATGAGAGACCGACCGACTCGAAGAGGAAAAGATGGTCGAAGAAAAGATTCCAGTTGATGGCACGGCCCTTGTAGACGTTGTGGTTCACAAAATGCTGGAACCACGCGTCGACAGCCAAGACGGAGGTAAAGATTTTTGGGTCGTAGCCATAGGGGAGAGGCACGGGAGTGAACGGATTGGCAGTGGTGGAGGAGGAGCGATGACGCTTGTGGGTGGCCATAGGAGAATGGAAAGCATTGAAGGAGAATAGATGAAGAGTGAAGAGGAGGAAGAAGAAAATGGTGGAGTTTATAAAAAAGATTGGAAAGATGAGAGGGTTTTGAGGAGGAGTGATGGAGGAATAAATAGGGGGAGTTTTTGAAAAAGTAATGATGAAAGTGGTTAAATGAGGGAAGTGGAAGGGGTGGGATGGGATGGGAGTTTATGGGGAAGATGAGTAGAATAGATGGGTAGTTAATGAAGATAGGGGTGATTGGATAGGTAGTTAATGGAGGAAGAGGGAAAAAGGAGAAGTGGAAGAGGTGGTGGGGCCCGATGCAGAAGTGACATCTGCAGTCCGCCTCGAAACAGCATACCGTCGGTATGCCGACGTATGCCGACGGTATACCGATTTTTGGCACAGAAGATAATTCTGAACCAAAATCGTCATGCCGTTAGTATACCGCCGTATACCGTCGGTGTGCCGTTGGAGATGAGCTAAGTATCGAAATGAATGATGCCCAATTCTTGGCAAAGAAAAACGAAACGATCCTCCGGGAGTGGTTTGGTGAAAATATCGGCTAACTGATAAGTAGTGTCAATAAAGTCAAGGCGGATATCCCCCTTTTGTTGATGGTCACGAAAAAAATGGTATCTAATTTCAATGTGCTTCGTGAGTGAGTAACAAATCGGGTTTTTCGTGAGATTTATCGAGCTAGTGTTATCACATTTAATAGGTGTGCAAGTATTTGAAATGCCATAGTCTACAAGTGTTTGTGACATCCAAAGAATTGTGCACAACAGCAACCGACCGCTATATACTCGGCCTCAGTGGTTGAAAGAGTAACAGAGTTTTGTTTCTTACTAAACCACGATACCAAGGATTTTCTAAGGAATTGACATGTGCCGCTAGTACTTTTCGGTCAATTTTGTATCCGGCAAAATCTGCATCCGAAAAGCTGTGAAGCTCAAAGGATAAAGATTTGGATACCAAAGGCCCATATTAACGGTGCCTTTGAGATATCGAAAAATATGCTTTACAGCACATAAGTGCGATTCCTTTGGATTTGCATGGTATCGTGCACAAAGACATACACTAAAAATGATATCAGGTCGGCTAGCAGTTAGATACAGTAAGCTACCGATCATACCTCGATACTTACGAATGTCGACCGAAGTGCCATCTTCATCATGTCAAGCTTTGTCATTGTGCCATAGGAGTCCTCATTGATTTGGATGAGTCAAGTTCGAATCGCTTGAGGAGAGTATATTTTGCTTCATTTATGAAGGTTCCTTTGGGTCCTTGTTTGATTTACAAGCCCAAAAGAATGATAGTTCCCATCATGCTCATTTCAAATTCATCCTGCATTACTTTAGCAAATTCTACACAAAGTGCATTGTTAGTAGAACCAAAAATAATGTCATCGACGTAAATTTGAACCAATAAAAGAGTGCCATTAAGGGATTTGAAAAAACGTCGTGTCGACTTTGCCCTTAGAAAAATTATGTGAAATAAGAAAGGAACTAAGGCGCTCATACCAAGCACGAGGAGCTTGTTTGAGGCCATAAAGGATTTTATGTAGTTTGAAAACGTGATGAGGAAATTGAAAATCTTCAAAGCCAGGAGGTTGTTTAACATAAACTTCCTCTTAATAGTACCATTCAAAAAGCACTTTTAACATCCATTTGAAAGAGTTTGAAATCATTAAAGTAAGTAAAAGCACATAGCATACGAATGGATTCAAGACGAGCAACCGGAGCATAGGTTTCATCGTAGTCAATGCCTTCCTTTGGTTATAGCCTTGAGCAACCAATCTGGCTTTGTTACGAGTCACTAACCCATCTTCATTAAGTTTATTTCGAAACACCCATTAGTTCCAATAATAGGGTGGTTGTTAGGTTTAGGGACAAGTTCCCAAACCTTGTTTCGCTCAAATTGATTTAGCTCTTCTTGTATTGCTATCTTCCAAATTTATCATGAAAAGCATCATTAATATTTTTAGGCTCTATTTGAGAAATAAAAGCTATGTTTGCACAAAGATCACGAGTGGAGGATCTAGTACTAACACGGAAAGAAGGATCCCAATGATAAGCTCCTTAGGATGATTAGGGACAAATCTCCATTCTTTTGGGAGATCCTTTTGAGGAGGCTCGAGTAGCGGAGAATCTTTTATTGGAGGAGTCACAATTTTATGTTAGATGAAGAAGGACGAGGATCTCCAATAGAAGAGTTCTCCAAACCAATCCTTTTGAAAGGGATATTGGAAGGATGAGGAGGATGTAGAAGAGTTAAGTTCATCAAAACGAGGTCTAGTGGTACTCACAAAGTTGATGGATTTGAAGGATGACTTGGTCAACTTACTTTTTTTGCATTCTTCACACACCATATCCTTTTTGAAAGGGATACTTGGAAGTCCTCGTACAAGCTTCTTGGTAGCAAGACGAGAAATGGTATCCATGTTGGCGTGTCCAAGCCTCATGTGCCAAAGCCAACTTTCATCGTTCCTTGCAACTAGGCACCTGTCATTGTTAGTACCTTCAACAAGATATAGAACATAGATATTTTTTCTCTAATGCCTTCATATACTGTAGATCCACTAGAGCTATTGGTAATGAAGCTTGAGTTTAACAAACTTAATATCTTATCGATAGGATGACTAATACTAAGAAGATTGTGTTTGAGATTTGTAATAAGACAAACATTCTTAATACAAGGATAAGGAGAATAACCGATATTACCATTTCCTATAATATGACCTCTTAGATTGTTACCAAAAGAGACGTGTCCTTTTTTCTTCATCGATAGCGTTGTAAAAAGTGAAGCATCACCTGTCATGTGCCGTGAACAACGCTATCGAGGATCCACTTGCTTCTAGCATGAGAAGGATTCTTCACCTACAATATAAGTTGAAGATGAACATTTTGGTACCCATGATTATTTGGGTCCTTGATTGTTAGTCTTAGGAACCCATTTATAAACTTTCATATCCACTTGTTTCCTTGTCAGACAATAATTAGAAGTATGTCCAAGCAAGCCACAATAGTTGCACATCATAGAGGATTTTGAAGAAAATGTGTGAGTGTTATGACATATGAAGCTTTAGTGCGAGAAGTTCTATCATGAGTGTTATGATGATGATAATAGAAAGCATGATGCGAGGTGTTCTTCTAACAACCGATCCTTTTCTTGTATTAGGATAGGACTTGTGTGTTGTGTTCTTGTTCATGTAAGAAATTGACTAGTATTGTGATGAGTGTGGGGGTGTCTTGGAGCATGTGTGTGAGTAGTGTTCTTATTACCTAGTTTCTTACTCTGCACAAGAAGATCATTATATTTAGTAGAGGTGTCATATTCTCTCTATTTGCATTTTAAACTTTATGCATGGCAAAATCATAATCCCTTCTGAGGGATTGAATCTCATCATCCTTTTTCTTGATGATAGATTGAGATTCTTGTAACTTGAGTCGCAAAGACTCTATCTTATCCATGTCGGAAGCAGGAGATTTCCCTTTACATCAATAATAATGTTAGAAAGTCTTTCTACTTCAAGTTGAAGTGCATCAACCTCTTTTAGAGATTTCTTGTACTTTTCTAACACCTTTGTGTTCCTCGTGTAGTTCAAGAATAGCATTTTCCAAGTCATCATAAGTAAGAGTATTTAAAGAGAGATCATCGAGTATCTCATCGGTTGCCATGAGACAAACGTTTGCATTGTGTTGCACTCTTTGTCGTTGTCTGAATCGCTATCATCGCTCTCACACCAAATGCTTGTGTTGGCGAATTTTCTGGAGGACGAGCTTCCTTTGCTAGGCTTCTCGTATTTACTTGAGTCTTTTCTTGTCATAGGACAATCTCTCTGATGTGACCGGTTCTTCTGCATTGGTAGCATGCGAATCTTCATCGTTGTCCCGTCTAAAGCGGTTGGCTTTGTTGAATTTCAGGAACTTTCGGAAGTGCTTAGCTGTGAGAGCTATTTCTTCATCGTCCGACTCGTTGTCGTCGAAGCTATCCTTTGAGTAGGATTTTGTAACTTTGAGAGCCAGAGACTCTCTTTCTCTTTGGCCTTCTCCTCTCTTTTCTTGCATGGAAGATTCTCTTGATCTTTCATGTCAAGTTCATGAGTCGTAAGCTTCACCATGAGGGTCTCAAGGTTCATGACTGTCAGGTCGTTCCTTCAATGATGGCGGTAGCTTTAGGACTCCATCCTTTGGTCAATCCTTTGAGAATTTTCCTGATCTTTTATGAGCAGGATATTCCTTACCAAAAGAAGAAAGATGATTAATGATATCACCAAAACGAGTAAACATGCAAGTAATAGACTCATCTTGTTCATCTTAAAAGACTCATATTCTTGTGTGAGTCTACTAATCTTTGATTCTTTTACTTGTGAGGTACCCTCGTGTGTGACTTCAAGCAACTTCCAAATCTTATTAGAAGTCTTGCAAGTAGAGATTTTATTGAATTCAATGCTATCGAGAGCACAGTAAAGAGCGTTCATAGTCTTGGCATCTCGACTAGCAAGCTTCTTGACATTCTCAGTGAGTTTGTCTCTAAGGGTGTTAGATACAACATCCTCAATAACTCCGGAAGGAGTAGGGAGACCATTTATCACACAATCCCATAAATCGAAATCTATGGACTTCAGATAAATGCTCATCCTAATCTTCTAATAGTTATAGTTGGTTCCATCAAATAAAGGAGGCCTATTTGTGGAGTGTCCCTCATTGTGGAAAGTGTTGATACTAGGGTTAGTGGCCATGGATTACTCCAAGGGTGTAAATCCAAATCAAGAGAACAAAGCTCTGATACCAATTGTAGAACCCTAGAGGGGGGTGAATAGGGAATAAAATAATTTAAACACAAGAAGCTATATTCTTCAATTAAAAAGAGAGAGAGGAGTGAGAAGATCAAACACACGATGTTTCTGGTATCCTCCCTAGAGGCAATCCAGTCCCGGAACTCTCTCCGGCTTAAATCCACTATTTAGTAAAATAGTACACACGAGTTTGGATTCGAAGAACTCGCCAACTTCAACACGTGTTTGGATCCGAAGAACTCGCTAACTTCTTACACACGAGTTTTCTTACGAAGGCTCGCCAATTTCAAAAGGAAAGAAAGAGAACTGTGATCTTCTAACACTTGAAGATCGAAAAGTACAACTCTTGAATACTCTATCACTTTGGGAATGGATGACAATTAAAAGCTTGTGTAGAGAGTAATGGTGGAGCTCTTGATTGTTGGAAAATTTATGGCTAAAGTGGATGAACCTTCAAGAGAGAGAAGGCATCCATTTATAAAGAAACCAAGAGTAGGTAGCATTTAATGCTCCAGGATATAGTCCAGACGACATACGTCGGTATGGATCGGCATGCCGTCGGTATGCCGTTCTGAACAGTAACGGTAATAATTATATCCATTCGGGAGCATTTAATGCTAGCAATTAATGCTGCTATCGTCCATTCAAAAATCAAATTCGATGAATCGGTATACCGTCGGTATGCCACGGTATGCCGGCGGTATACCATTGTTCGTCATAGAACATTTTGGCTAACAAAATGGTATACCGTCGGTATGCCGTAGTATACCATCGGTATGCCGATGTTTTGTCACAGAACGTTTTATGGCTCACAAAATGGTATACCGTCGGTATGCCAAAGTATACCGTCGGTATTCCGATATTTCTCACAGAACATTTTTGTGGCAAGCAAAACGGTATACCGTCGGTATGCCGACATTGTCACAGAACGTTTTGTAGCCAATAAAACGGTATACCGTCGGTATGCCGTAGTATACCGTCGGTATGCCGTTCTTTAAGACATTGATTTTTGACTAAAAAATAGAAAGCTTTTAGTTTTTTCATCCAACCTTAAGTGTTTACAGAAAGACCTAGACCTTGTACAAACTCGAAATCTTTAAGTGTTGAGAGCGTCTTTTAAGGATCGTCGGTCTTTTCTTCAGTCTTTAAGGCTTTGATGACTTGTCTTGAATGGACAGACTTTATGTAGTAGAGCTTCTGAAATAATATCAATCTAAAAACAGAGAAAACTAGACTACGAAGATGTTGTTAATGTTATCAAAATAAACTGTGCCAACAGCTACTCAGAAGTGCGGTAGAAATCATCCATCTCGATCAAAGACGATGGATACAGGGACTTCGTGCAACCGTACCTCATCAAGATAAATCTAAGCCAAGCGATCAACGCTCAAAGTAACTTTAATGGCAATGAAGTGCGCTGACTTGGTTATTCGATCAACGATGACTCATATGGCATCATTTCCCTGCGGCATCTTCGGCAGACCAACAATAAAATCCATACATACGTGCTGCCACTTCCATTCCGGAATCGCCAGATTCTGCATCTCCCCGCCCGACCTCTGATGCTCAGCTTTCACCTGCTGACAGGCCATGCATTGCGACACGTAGTTAAAATTATCTAAAGATTATCAAAAATTCCAGAAAATTCAAAAATTCTAAAATAACATGTTTGGACTATCTAAGTACCATAGAGACCATATATAACCAAATGTTAGCATCTCACCTATAAACTTAGGTTCATACCATTGCGATATCAAAATCAAATTCCCATAAAATTCCTCGTATTTTCTATTTATTTAATTATTAATCAAATAGAAATTTTGGTAGCGGATGCTACATGACTTGACCTATGTACTTAAATAAGGATATTGTTATTGGCGTTGACTATACTTGACCACTCTCAATCGTTGGCAACCACCGGGCTGCGATAGAGACTTACTATAGGTTGTTAGCAACCATTGAGCTGCAATAGGGCCGTTAGCCACCACCGGGTTGCGATTTACCCTAATTGACTTGTAGTCACGTTTATTAGCAAAATTTCGATGGCATGCTACTTTTTCATGTTCTCACTCTTGTACTGTGTATTTCTCTGTCTTTATTTCTCGTACCATTTTATGTCTTTTTATGCATGTTATTACTGTCAAATTAGGCTTGTATATTACGTATTGCTATGTCCCCTGAGGACCTGGTTATGTCCAAGGTATAGACAATGAGAGATACCCTAAGGTTTACGGGTCAGGAGCCGAGACGAGCCTTACCTTCGCAGGACGGTAGAAGCATAAAAAAGTACAGCGTCTACAAAGTGCAGGCAACACAAAAGTCACTGCGCACCTCAGAACAGAAAGCACAGAAAGCATAAGTACATGAAGAAGATTTTTTATTTATTTACTCATGATTACACGAGTCTATTACATATTCTTCATGATTACATATAAAGTTATCTACTCAGTATATAAAAGTGTAGCTCAGCGTACAAAAGCAGGACACAAAAATGTGCAGCACATATAAGCGCATGGGCGAATCACTTCCTCGTCAGAGCGAATCATTTCCTTGTCAACGAGCGAATCTCCTTCTTATTTCAGCCAACATGTGGTTCTTCCAGCATAATGAAGGATGGGCAATCAACCCAAACCCTGTAGTCAACATCATGATGTTCCAAAGCTGAACCCAGTCAAGATGTTGTTCAGGTTCAAGTCCATCATGCCAGGCGCTCAAGTGCATCTCAAATCTCTAAAGGAGTTCTTCACCAAGACTATGACTTTTTTGAACAAAGAGATCTGCAACTAACAGTCGACTTATATGCCAAAGAAGAGGCCTATGGCCATCCAAAGCTAAGTCGGGGTCGAACATAATGGAATGAACAATGACTCCTCGAGAAGTTCCTATTTATAGGTGTGTGTGGTCTAACCCACACGCCAAGTGACAGTTGGTCAAAGGCCCCGAATTAGTGAATGAACCTAGAATTCATCACAATAAATATCATTTAATGAAATATTGACTAAGTTTGCAGTCACCACTTTTTGAGCCCCATAAAGTGGAAAGAATTAATGAGTTGTTGACTCAAACAAGCCCCAAAAGCACAGTGGTCCAACACAAAAGCGCAGCACCTTGGAGACCCAAAAGTGCAACGCCCAGAACACAGTACATGTTTTGAGCATCACTTCAACATTGATGGCACAGTGAATAAATGTCAGAAGACAGCTGTTTGACAGCTATCAACCATCAGATGTCATATAACAGTTGTCAGACGACAGCCAAAATTATGGCTTCCAATACAAGCTTCAAAAGCATAACCATTTTGATGCTCCAAGAAGCGCAGTGCCTCAGAGCTCTTCGATGTCTTAGAGCGCAGCCTCAAAATGTCCAAAAGCGTAGTCTCTTCAGAAGTGCAGCTTGTCACGACCGCTACCCAAATTGTTGGGCCGGGCCGAGTCATGTCCAGCCTACACTTGAGATAAAGCGCAGTAAGCTGTTCTAGAGATAACAAGATAAGACTAAAATGTGCTAACAGTTCTATAAGTAATAAAGAGTCATAAATGCTCCAAACACAAAAGTCATCTCATAATAGTAAGTCTAAGTACAAGTCCGAAATGTAAAACGGGATACAGGTCCAGGTACAAAATACATAGTCTAATACATGACTACTCTAAATATCCCAAGCAACTACACAACTAGACGAGTTTTCCCACAGGTACATCCTCGTAAGACAAATCCTGGTCCTCGGCAGTAACTCCAATATATGAGTCACAGAGCAACTCCTCCTCAGTGAGAATACCTACAACGTTATCCTGTCAGGACGGGAGCAAGTACTGATTCTAGAAAAACATATAATACTGATCATGTGATGAAAAGAAATGACATAACATGTTTGTTCAGTTTTAGGTATATTTTATCATGGCAATATATATTCATTTTAAAGTTTAAAACTGTAGTAGGTGAGTGATCAGTCAATAGGTAATCAGGATGTACAATGGTACATATCAATTTTCTGAAGCGTACATACGTACCCTTAACGGCATCGGTGTATGTCCATACCAAATGCAGGAGCAGACATACGACAAAGTTATATATATATAACGTGCTCGATAAATACATACAAAAAAGGGGGCATGATCACGTACACTACTAACAGTTTTCCCTTAACCCTTGTTAAACATGTGAGAGAGATATGAAAACTGTCCTAAGCATGGTAGATACTGAAAGTAATACAACATGTAAAGTTTTAACTTGCTACCCCAAGGATCAGCATTTAACATGGTTGGAATTCGCAGTTTATGGTTATAGCAGTATGTAAAGTTTATAGAAGCACTTGCCTTTAGCAAAGCAAAGCAGCGATAAATGCTATAGATGCCTGGTAACTCGTCACTGTAGAGATAAATACATAAACTTAGTTTTTATACTAAGTTAACACTAAGACACTAGTGGTACAACACGACTTTCTGACTGGACACCTAGCCAAATGGTGACTTTAGCATAGGAGACCAATGTGGGGTGACACAATACTCAAACCAACTTTCTAGGGTCTTTACACTAGTGCGGGGTGAGGTTCAATACGACTATAACTCAAAATAACACAAAAAGTTGCAAGTCGTAATTATGTCATAATTAAATCAAACTGTACACTATGATCCAACAATTTTGAGATAGTCAAAATGCTCAATTTATATAAAGTAAGTACCAAAATTATCCTTGTTAATTATAGAAATTTATACTAATTTTTTGGAATTTATAAACCCTCATAAATATTTATTAAAATCAGCAAACATAAATATACTGAAAATGAGTTCTGTTTTCCTATTTTTATAAAATAACAACATACATAATAAATATGGAAAAATTATAATAAATTGTATAAATTAACATAGTATTTAAATACAATTTTCCAGATTTTTACAGTAATTAAATAATATAAAAAATTCAAACAGAAAGCAACAGTTTCTGGAAATTAATTAATTATTATTTACTATTTTTGTCCATGTATTCGAATTGAACCGAAGTCCAGATACAGGACCCAGAGCCATGAATCAAGTCCAATATGACTTGTACAGACTCTGAATGTATTAGACACAATTGGGCCCAAAAATCTATGCTAGGCTTGGACATCAATTGGCCATAACAAATAAAATACAGAAATTTAAATATAATAATATATTTTAAAGTGGTAAAAATATACAAGTCACAAAATATATAATAAAATAATCTTGTAAAATTTACATAACAATATTTGTACAAGGTAGAATTTGAAATACATATATAAACATATAACTACAATATTATTATTATACATATAAATAATAGATATTTATTAATACTAATGGATATATATACATATATTAAATATACATATATATATAAGAAATACTAAATATAAAAAATATATAGACACAAATATTGTATACATAGATAAATAATAAAATAAATATATATACACATGAACATATATAATATATATATATACACAAAACACAGAACATATATATACATATAATATATATAGAAATATATATATTATATATATATATATATATATATATAGATATATATAATCTATATATATATCTATATAAAATATATAATATATATATATATCTAAATATATAAAAGATATATATATATATATATATAATATAGAATATATATATATATATTATAATATATATATATATATTATTATATATAAGATATATATATAATATATATATAAAATTAAAATATATATATATATATATATATATTATATATATATATATATATATATATATATAAATATAAAATATATATATATATAATATATTATATATATATATATATATATATTTTTTTTTTTTTTTTTATATAAAATATATATATATATATATATATATATATATATATATATATAATATATATATTATTATATATAATATATATATATATAACAAAAAATATATATATATATATATACAAATACAGTATATATAACATATAGTATATATACTGTATTTGTATATATATAATATATAATAGATATATATAGATATATATAGATATCTATATATATATATATATATATATATATATATTAATATATAGATATATATATATATATTATTTTTTTTTTATATACATAAATATATATACATGTATACATGTATATGTATACATGTATACATAAAAAAAATATATATATACATGTATACATATATACATAAATATATATACATATATAAATAATAAAAATAAAAACAAACATAAAACAAATAACCAACAAACAGGGGGATTGAACTCGGCCCAGAGGGGTCGAGTTCTTGGGCTTGGTCGGGCTAGCCAGGGGGTCAGCCCGAGCTGTGTGTTAGAGGTTAGGTTCGGGTTTTTTTATTTAGGTTTTTAGGTTAATGGGTTTAAACCCGATAGCACTTGGTCTCTGTGTCCTGACAGTTAAGGACACACGAGTCTCGTGTCCGTGCTATGCACGACACGTACGGGTCGAGTTTTATGTGTCCAGACTTACCCCTAGGTTGCTCGTGTCCAGGCGAACGCTACGCGTAAAATCGAGACACGCACGACACGAACTCAGGTCTGTTACCTGCATGTTCGACGTCGGGAGGGGAGTCGAAGGCGCTGGACGGTGGAGGAGACGTCGTGGACGCGACGCTCGGGTGGCGCTGGACTCAACTCGGTGGGGCGAACACGTCGGTGGGGTTTATTGGTGGTGTGGATGGCTGGAGAGGTGGCGCTGGGTAGCTGCCGGAGTTAGGGTTAGGGTTAGGTTCTCGTCAGGGACGAAGGGGTCAGGGTGGTCGATGGTGAACTAGGGTTAGGGCTTAGGACTGGGGGGGACTTATAGGGGGTTTAGGTCGGTCGGGGTGGGATAGATCGGTCGTACGGTGGCAGTCACCGCACGTCGACGGTCGTCGGGGGTAGGTGAGTACGTGGAGGGGGGAGGTGACGGCCAATTTGCAGTCGGGTCCCTAGAATTTAGGATTTTACAGATAGGTCCAAACCCTAACAAAATGCAAAAATAAATTTGCAGAACCTAATTAAAATAATTCATAAATTTGCAAACTGCTATAATAACAATTTGACAAATTGCATAATGATTAAAACTATTCTAAATATTACAAATCGATATTAAAACATTTAATTAATTACAAATTGATATATTTTGATTTAAAAACTATTTAAAAATCATTTAAAAATTCTAGAAAAAGTCCTAAAAATTATAATAAATTATTTTAAAGCTAAATAGGTCATTAGCAACTAATTAACACTAATTAAATTAAATTTAAAAAATAAGGGCTGACAAGTCTCCCCTCTTGAAAAATTTCGTCCTCGAAATTCACAAGGATTGAAGACCCTACAATTTTCTAACATAACAAGCAATGCAACAAATGACTAAGGCTACGATCAAAACTAACTCTAAGGTATCAAGCGGGAACGGTGGTTCCCTCGCAGCGGTTGGGTCGAACAAGTAAGGATATCTCTCCCTCATGTCCGACTCCCCTCCCAAGTAGATTCACCCGGAGAGTGACGGCTCCAAGCTACTCGTACAAAGGGTATGACTTTGTTCCTCAGCCTCTTCTCCCTCCTGTCTAATATCTCCACTGGCTGCTCAGTAACTACAAGGCTCGGTCCGATCTCCAACTCTGAAAGATCTAGCACATGGCTGGGGTCCGGAACATATCTCCTCCGATGAGATACGTAAAAGACGTCGTGAACTCCTACTAGGTTGGATGGAAGTGCAACCCTGTAAGCTACCTCTCCGATCCTGCCAAGTATCTCGAAGGCCCTATGTATCTGGGGCTCAGCTTCACTCCTCGTCCGGACCGGATCATCCCTCTAGTAGGTGATATCTTCACTAGCACCATATCTCCGTCAGCGAACTCCATCGATCTGCGACTAGCATCGACCCAGTGTTTCTGCCTGTCCTGAGCTACTCTGAGCCTGTCTCTGATCATCCCGACCTTCTCTGCTATCCGTGATCATCTCTGGCCCAAGCATAACTCTGTCCCCAACATCATCCCAAAAGAGCGGTATACGACATCGTCGTCCACATAGTGCCTCGAAAGGAGACATACCGATGTTGGCTTGGTAGCTGTGTTGTATGAAAACTCTACCAAGTGCAGATGGCTCTCCCATGATCCGCCAAAGTCCAGCACACAAGTCCTCAGCATGTCCTCTTGCGTCTGTATCATCCTCTCGGACTGCCCATCTGTCTGCGGGTGGTACGCCGTACTGAACTTGAGCCGACTGCCCAACTCCTCCTGTAAGCTCCTCCAGTAGTGGGACATGAATTTGCTATCTCTGTCCGACATGATGTTCACTGGTACTCCGTGCAAGCGAACTATCTGCTGCATGTATAGCTCTGCCAACTTCTCGGTGAAAAGCCCCACCTTGAAGGATATGAAGTGCGCATACTTTGTCAGCCTGTCCACGATGACCCAAATGGCATCCTTTTTCCTTGGGAACAAGGAAGCCCTGAGACGAAGACCATCGTAATGTGTTCCCACTTCCACTCGAGAATGGGTAACGGCTGCAACAGACCAGCTGGCCTCTGGCGCTCCGTGACCTGCTGGTAAACTAGGCATCTCAAAATGAAAGTGATATCTCTCTTCATCCCGTGCCACCAAAGATGTTCCCGCAAGTCACGGTACATCTTGTTGGCACCAGGGTGAATAGAATATCTCGATCGGTGTGCCTACTGCAAGACTGCTTCTATCAGCTCTCTTTCGGCACGCACAATCGGCTGCCATGCCTCAAGGATCTATCCTCTGCTATGGTGAAGTCATCCAGCAATCCAGCTAAAGCCTGGGCTCGAAGTCTGCGAAGGCTCTCTTCTGTAGACTGTGCCTCCCTGATCTGCTCCATCAAACCTGACTGAATGTCAAGCGCCATCATCTGTATCACTGATCCTGGCCGAACTATCTCGATACCGAGATTCTCCAGATCTTCCCGCAAATGCCGATCTATCATCAGATACCATGCCATCAGATGCCTGCTCAGTGCATCCGCTACCACATTTGCCTTTTGGGGTGATACTGTAAATCGATGTCGAAGTCCTTCATCAACTCCAACCATCGTCTTTGCCTCATATTCAACTTTTTCTGCGTGAACACATACTTCAAGCTCTTGTGGTCAGTAAAGATTTCTACACGCTCTTCGTATAAGTAATGTTTCCATAACTTGAGTACAAAGATCACCGCAGCTAACTCTAGGTCATGGTAGGATAGTTCCGCTCATGAGTCCATAATTGCCTAGATGCATAAGCAATCACTTTCCCATGCTATTGTAGGACACATCCTAGCCCCTTTCCCGAAGCATCGCTGTATATGGTGAACCTCCAGATCCTGAAGGTAATGTCAGAACTGGAGTGGTCGTCAGCCTCCTCTTCAGCTCCTCAAATTCTGCCTGGCAGTCCTCTGACCAAATGTACTCTGCGTCCTTCCGCGTCAGCTTTGTCATGGGTTTAGCTATCCTAGCAAAGTCCTGGACGAACTATAATAGCCGACTAAACCCAGAAAGCTCATGATCTCTGAAACTGACGTCGGAGCCTTCCATGTCTCAACGGCAACAATCTTCCTGGGATCTACCGAGATCCCCTCTCCAGTAACTACATGGCCGAGAAACTCTACTCGATCTAAAAAGAACTCGTACTTCGACAATTTGGCATACAATCTCTCCTGCCTCAGAATCTCCAAAACTATCCACAAGTGCTCTGCATGCTCTTTCGCGTCTTCGAGTATATCAGGATGTCGTCGATGAATACTACGACGAACTTATCCAGATACTGGTGAAATATCTTATTCATCAAATTCATAAAGACAGCTGGGCATTTGTGAGACCAAATGGCATCACCAAAAACTCGTACTGTCCGTACTTCGTGTTGAACGCCGTCTTCTGGATGTCTGCTGCCCTGACCTTCACCTGGTAGTACCCGGATCTCAAATCTATCCTAGAAAATACTTTCATCCCAGTCAACTGGTCGAACAATCATCTATCCTGGGCAGAGAATATTTGTTCTTAATGGTGATGGCATTCAACGCCCGGTAGTCAATACACAACCGAACTGTACCATCCTTCTTAGGCACAAAGAGTACTGGCGCTCCCCATAGAGAAGCACTAGATCGAATGAACCCTTTTTCAACAGGTCATCAATCTGCTCCTTCATCTCTATAGCCTCCTTGGGGTTCACTCTATAGCAAGCCGGGATACTGGTGATGAACCCGGTACTAAATCTATAGTGAACTCCACATCTCTGTCAGGCGGAAGTCCTGGAAGATCCTCTGGGAATACATCCATAAACTCCCTAATGATAGGGTATGGCGGTGCTATCTTTCCTACTATCGCACAACAGTTCGGCTCTAGGCTGATCTCCGGTCCTGTCCTCCTGACACTGAATGGTGCCGTGCCTAGAGGACTGAACAGAATACTACCCTCATGACAGTCGACTATAGCTGCATGGGCATAGCTAAGCCAGTCATCCCCAATATGATATCATACCCGGGGAGTGGCATCACAAAGAATCGTCCCCTAAACTCTCTCCCGGCTATAGTAATAGAGCATCTATAGATAGCTCTAATGGGCACTGGTCCGCCTCCCGTCATTACTCTACTCATCTCCTCGGTAGGTGTAGCTACTAAGTAGTGTTTATACAAAAACTCTAATGACAGAAAGCTATGAGATGCACCAGAATCAAACAAGCATAGAGCTAGAAAAGTATGCAAATAAACATGACCTGTGATGGCGTCAGCCAAATAATCGGGCTTCGAATCCTGCTCCGGCTCCGACTCAAGGGCCAGACTATAAGTCTTCCCCTGGGGTCCCTTCTGCTACTGCAGATGTTGCCCAAACCTCTGCCGCTGAGTCGAAAACGGCCCTCTAGGTATCTTGGCTACTGGCAGTCCCGAAGCTGATGGGTGGCGACCCACAAGCTAAACACTGACCTAACCTCTTCCTACAGATAGCAGCGTCATGGCCTACCCTCTTACAGAAGACACACAAGCTCCCTTCTGCTGCTGTCAGGGTCCCGGGGCTCTAACTGGCGGGGTTGGGTGATGTGATGTAGGGGGACGATATGTCTGCTGGTGCGGTGTCGATGCTCTCTGCTGGAAAGCTTGACGCTTGGACGGTCCCTCGAGGTGTACAGAAGCCGGCCTCTTGCAAGACAGAAGACGCTGCTCTATGCTCCGGGCCAACTCTAGGCTCTGGTAGTAGTCAGTCGTACCGTTCGCCACTATAAGGATGCCGATGTCTGGAGCTAGACCATGGCAAAACCTACGCGTCATCTCCTCTGGGTCTGCAACTAGACTAAGAGCGAAATGGCTCAGGCGACTAAACTCTGTCGCATACTCGTCAATAGAACGGTTCCCTGCTGGATTTCTGGAATCGTAGCCCCATGGCTACCCTAGCGGTGGTCGAGAGAATTTTTTTCTTGAACTGGGTTTGAACTGATCCCAAGTGGCCCTCCCTCTCGCGAATAGCGGCTCATTCCGGAACCAAACTCCTGCCAAGTCTGTCAGCAAAATCCCGCTGCCTCGACCTGGAGGTCATTCGGCAACCTAGCTCTAAGAAGCTTCCTCTCTACCGAGTCTAGCCAGTCATCTGCTACAACTATGCCCTCAGTCCCTAAGAACTCCTTGGGGTTCAGACCCATGAAGTCCTTGATTGTACCTACTCTCTGCCGTGGCTCTACAGGTGGTGGGACCGGTACGTTCCTCAGAACGCTCCATGCTCTGGCGGAGTAGGGTGGCCTGCTCCTGATGGGTCGTTAGGAACCCCTGGATCAGAGTGAGCAGTTGGTTCCCGTCGAGTGTGACGGAAGCCTGGGTAGGTATAGTGATAGGTGGTGGTGGGAGTATCGGGTCCTGCTGGTTCTGTGATGTGGAAGGTGGGGAGACATCTGGGTTGGTAGATTTGTGGAGTGGGGGAGTATAGTAGGTGGAGGTGTATCGGTCAACTGGTCAGCTGACTGATAGGGAGTGTGCCATTCTCAGGTGTGACATACTGGGATGAACGAGTAAGCACCATCTAAATAAAATAAAAGGACTTATAAGGACTCTTTAAAGTAAACAATCATAGACAAGAAAATCTAATTATAATAGCAAGCATGTGATGTATTTCCTATGTTGCAATCCTAGTATTCCTCTAGGTGTTCTAAGCGTCATTCCTAATGTTGTCTAATTATCTTAAGTTCCTAATTGCAGGCAAGCTTGGTACGATAACGTAACCAAACAATTTAGTCAGGAACTTGCGTGGGCCACCACTAAAAATATATCACGACCTGCTACCCAAATTATTGGGTCGGGCCGAGTCATGTCCAGCCTACGCTTGAGATAAAGCGCAGTAAGCTGTTCTAGAGATAACAAGATAAGACTAAAATGTGCTAACGGTTCTATAAGTAATAAAGAGTCATAAATGCTCCAAACACAAAAGTCATCTCATATAATAGTAAGTCCAAGTACAAGTCCGAAATATAAAACTGGATACAGGTCCAGGTACAAAATATGTTGTCTAATACATGACTACTCTAAATATCCCGAGCAACTACACAACTAGATGAGTTTCCCCACAGGTACATCCTCGTAAGACAAAGCCTGGTCCTCGACAGTAACTCCAATATATAGTCACAGAGCAACTCCTCCTCAGTGAGAATACCTACAACGTTATCCTGTCAGGACGGAAGCAAGTACTGATTCTAGCAAACATATAATACTGATCATGTGATGAAAAGAAATGACATAACATGTTTGTTCAGTTTTAGGTATATTTATTATGGCAATAGATATTCATTTTAAAGTTTAAAACTGTAGTAGGTGAGTGATCAGTCAATAGGTAATCAGATGTACAGTGCTGTATCAATTTTCTGAAGCATACATACGTACCCTTAATAGCATCGGTGTTGTCCATACACAAACGCGAGAGAGACATACGACAAAGTTATATATAGAATATAATAATGCTCGATAAATACATACGGAGAAGGAGGACATGATCACGTACACTACTAACAGTTTCCCCTTAACCCGTTGTTAAACATGTGAGAGAGATATAAAAACTGTCCTAAGCATGGTAGATACTGAAAGTAATACAACATGTGAAGTTTTAACTTGCTATCCCAAGGATCAGCATTTAACATGGTTGGAATTCGCAGTTTATGGTTATAGCAGTATGTAAAGTTTGTAGAAGCACTTACCTTTAGCAAAGCAAAGCAGCGATAAAACTAGATGCTTGGTAACTCGTCACTGTAGAGATAAATACATAAACTTAGTTTTTTTATACTAAGTTAAACACAAAGACACTAGTGGTACAACACGACTTTCTGAGTGGACACCTAGCCAAATGGTGACTTTAGCATAGGAGACCAATGTGGGGTGACACAATACTCAAACCAACTTTCTAGGGTCTTTAGACTAGTGCGGGGTGAGGTTCAATACGACTATAACTCAAATAACACAAAAAGTTGCAAGTCGTAATTACGCCATAATTAAATCAAACTGTACACTATGATCCAACAATTTTTGAGATAGACAAAATACCCAATTTTACATAAAATAAAGTACCAAAATGATCCTTGTTAATTATAGAAATTTATACTAATTTTTATGGAATTTATAAACCCTCATAATTATTTATTAAAAATCAGCAAACATAAATATACTGAAAATGAGTTCTGTTTTCCTATTTTTATAAAATACCAACAGCACTTAGTAAATGCTGGAAAAATTATAATAAATTGTCTAAATTAACATAGTATTTAAATACAATTTTTCTCAGATTTGTATAGCACTTAGTATATATATAAAAATTCAAAAACAGCAAGCAACAGTTTCTGGAAATTAATTAATTAATTATTTACTATTTTTGTCCATGTATTCGAATTGAACCGAAGTCCAGATACAGGACCCAGAGCCATGAATCAAGTCCAGTATGACTTGTACAGACTGAATGTATTAGAAACATTTGGGCCCAAAAATCCATGCTAGGCTTGGACATCAATTGGCCATAACAAATAAAATACATAAATTTAAATAATAATAATATATTTTAAAGTGGTAAAAATATACAAGTCACAAAAATATAATAAAATAATCTGTGAAATTTACATAACAATATTTTGTACAAAGTAGAATTTGAAATACATATATAAACATATAACTACAAATTTATATATACATATAAATATATAGATATCTATATACATAATGGATATATATACATATTAAGTATACATATATATAAGAAATACTAAATATAAAAAATATATATATACAAATATTGTATACGTATATATAACAGTATATATAATAATATATATACACATGAACATATATACATATATATATACACAAAAATACATATATATATATATATATATATACATATATATATGTATATATATACTGTATTTGTATATATTATATATATATATATATATAAATATATATATATCATATATATAATATATATATATATTTTTTATATATATATATAATAATTATATATATATACATATATATATATATATATATAAAATATATATATATATATAATATATATATATATATGTATATATATATATTTATATATATATATATATATATTATATATATATATATATACAAATACAGTATTATATACATATAACAGTATATATAATTTTTTATATATATATATATATATATATATTTTTTTTTTTAATATATATATATATACATCATGTATAATATATATATATATATATATATTATATATATATATATTATATATATAAATATAATATATATATATATATATATATTATATATATATATATATATAATATATATATATATATATATATATATACATAAAAAATATATATATACACATATATATAAATGATAAAAATAAAAACAAAAAATAAAACACAATAACCAACAAACAGGGGGATCGAACTCGGCCCAGAGGGGTCGAGTTCTTGGGCTCGGTCGGGCTGGCCAGGAGGTCAGCCCGACTGTGTGTTAGATGTTAGGTTCGGATTAGTTTTATTTAGGTTTTTAGGTTAATGGGTTTAAACCCGATAGCACTTGGTCTCTGGTCCTGACATTAAGGACCACGAGTCTCGTGTCCGTGCTATGCACGACACGCACGGGTCGAGTTTTATGTGTCCAGACTTACCCCTAGGTTGCTCGTGTCCAGGCGAACGCTACGCGTGAAATCGAGACACGCACGACACGAACTCAGGTCTGTTACCTGCGTGTCCGACGTCGGGGGAGGAGGAGTCGAAGGCGCTGGACGGTGGAGGGACGTCGTGGACGCGGCGCTCGGGTGGCGCTGGACTCAGCTCGGTGGACGAACACGTCGGTGGGGTTTATTGGTGGTGTGGATGGGGGGAGGTGGCATTGGTAGCTTCCGGAGTTAGGGTTAGGGTTTAGGTGTAAGAACCCTAGAGGGGGGGTGAATAGGGTCAAGCTAACTAATTAAGCACTTAGCACAAGCAAATGGGCAATTTAAAAATATAAGTGCAAGAGAAGAAGCAATAACAATACCGACACCCGATGTATCCTGGTATCCTCCCTAGAGGCAATCCAGTCCCGGAACTCTCTCCAGATTTAATCCACTATTTGAGCAAATAGTTACACACGAGTTTGGATCCGAAGAACTCGCCAACTTCTTACACGAGAGCTTTAATCCGAAGGCCTCTCCGACTTCAACCGAGAGTTTGGATACGAAGACTCCCCAACTTCAACCGAGAGTTTGGATACGAAGACTCTCCAACTTCAACCGAGAGTTTGGATACGAAGACTCTCCAACTTCAACCTTTCACAATAGGTTTTGATCTCCTTATACAATAAGATGAAGATCTCGCTTTTTTTAACTCAATAACTCTAACACAATTTGTGGATGGCAAATGAAAGCTTTGTAGAGTTGTTTGTGGATAGGCTTTGGTGGTTTAAAAATTTTTAGGCTCAAAGCATCAACCTTGAATGAAGGGGTTCAAGGCTATTTATAACCAAAGCATTGAAAAGAGCTCAAGGCAACTTTTCAGTCCACGAATCGACATACCGCCGGTATGATCCGGCATACTGCCGGTATACCGGTCTGGGATTGCAACGGCTAGAAATATAGCCGTTGGGATCATTAATGGCTGGAAATCCGACCGTTGGAATTTCAACATTTCGGAAGCGGTATACCGTCGGTATGGACCGGTATGCCGTCGGTATGTCGGTTTTGTAAACAGAAACTTTCTGTGAACAAAAATCGGTATACCGTCGGTATACACCGGTATACCGTCGGTATGCCGTCTTCCACCAAAAATGATCCTGGGCTTATTTTTGCCCTAGCTTTCGATTTTGCCATCCATTTCTTGTGTTTACAATAATTTCTAAGACTCATTACAGACTCCAGATAAACTTAGGCAGGTGCAGGCTTCTTCAGAGTCTTGAAATGATGATGGCATGGCTTGGCTTCTTCCTTTCATAGGTGCTGGCTTTTTCCCTTGGCAGCAGTTGTCCAAAGATATCTAGTTTGTGAAAACTGAATACCTTTCGGAGGCTTCGCCCCCGAACCCCCGACGAGGGACGCTGCCCCTTCGACCCCCGTCCGCTGACCGGGCAGCGGAACCCCCGGTGCATGGCTCCAGAGATGTCGTTGGATGGTTCAGAAAAATCTTGTGGGATCCATCGTCTTTGGCCTACCATGATTTCTTCATTGCATATGTCCATATTGATCTTGCTTATTGCTTTTCTGCATGTACATGTTAGACGAACAAAGCAATACATAGTAGCAAGTATGATAAGTTTAATGCTCGTTAGGACAATGATGAGTTTAAGTATAAGTGCTAAGGTGATAGCATAAAAGTTAGTGATATCATGATGATTAAACTTAATTGAATAACCACATTTAAAAATATAGTTTTGATTTTGGCAACCCGATTAAATTTAAGATAGAAAGCTCATATCACTAATATGTAAACCAATAGGCACATATCACCAAAGGTATAAGTATAAGTAGAAATAAGATAGCGATGGTATGAAGATTAGTGATAATGAAATGCTAAACTTAACATATTAACCATATTCAAAAACATGATACAATCATTGGGCTAACATTAGGTTCTCGTCGGGGACGAAGGGGTCGGGTGGTCGATGGTGAACTAGGGTTAGGGCTTAGGACTGGGGGGTACTAATAGGGGGTTTTAGGTCGGTCGGGGTGGGCTAGGTCGGTCATTGCGGTGGCAGTCGCCGCACGTCGACGGTCGTCGGGGTAGTGTACGTGGGTGGGGGGGACGGCCAATTTGCAGTCGGGTCCCTAGAATTTAGGATTTTACAGATAGGTCCAAACCCTAACTAAATGTAAAAATGAATTTGCAGAACCTAATTAAAACAATTCACAAATTTGCAAACTGCTATAAATAATTTGACAAATTGCATAATGATATTAAAATAATTCTAAATATTACAAAACGATATTAAAACATTTTAATTAATTACAAATTGATATATTTTGATTTAAAAACTATTTAAAAATCATTTAAAAATTCTAGAAAAATTCCTAAAAATCATAATAAATTATTTTAAAGCTAAATAGGTCATTAGCAACTAATTAACACTAACTAAATTAAATTTGAAAAAACAAGGGCTGACACAGCTTCAAAATCCAGCACAGCCTCTATGACGTGCATGTCCCTCACAGCGTGGCATGTTAACCACGTGGCCAATAAGGCAACCGTATCTCTTTTTGATACAATCAAATCTATTTCTGTTTTAACAGAAAGAGATCTTTGAGTAGTGTGCACACGCCACGTGTCATTGACTCGGTCATGTTGATGAATGAGTGCTAACCACCCAGGAACTCAGCAATAAAAGAATCCCAACAACTGCCACATGTCATCTCAACAGCAGTCCCTACAGTACAGTTATAACAGATTCTCCAGAAATCTCGTGCGCTCAACACTCCTGTGCGCCGAACACCCCTGTGCATATGGTACATGTGTCCACCTATAAATAGAAAAATCCTCCTTCATTCAGGGTCTCGACTGCTTCTTGATTGGCAAACCCAAATCACCCATTCATAGGCATTCAGAGAGTCAGAACAAGTTCTTCTCGCCATCAGATCATCAACGGAGTAAACGAGCCACTATAGTGTTCGATCTCCATCGTCACACTTTTCCAGAACCAATTGTTCTTAGATTTTCTGTTTAGGATCTCTTTTGTTCTTCTCTAATTTGTAATACGAAAGTTCTTAAACTTTTTGTTCATGGCAAACAAGATGGCAACTCTGCTGGGAATTTCTTCTCCTCTGACGAGAAGGTCATGACGCAATCTGACAATAACCTGCTGGGATCCTCTCAAAAATGCTGGTCGTACATTTCGATCAACAAGCTTTTGAGGATCTTCTCTCTGAAGACAACTCGAGTCCTTCGAAGTGGCTAGCAAAGCCGAAGAAGACTCGACGCACTTGGATGACCAAGACTGTTATGCCAAACAGCAAGACTGAAGGGAAGGCGACTCAAGCTTCTCAGAACTCATGCGCACTCCAGGCGCCTACACTCTTTACTTCTGCAATCTCTCAGTCGACCTCAGTTGCTGAGAAGCGCAGCAAAGGCTGCCGTTCTCAGGCTGTGCGCCAGACAAAGGTGCAGCAAAAGGGAAAAGGCTCAGCATCTCATCTGCATAAGAAGCCAACCATGCATCAAAAGTCTTCTGTCTTTGAAAAATTACCTGCTCTTTGGGTAAGGCCAATTTGGATTATCTGTGCTATGCGTCTTTGAGGGCTAGTACGAAAAAGTCTAAGACAACACATACTCTGCACGATAAACGTGCTACGCCAACAGTTAGCCGAACGCATATAATGACAATAATGTACGCAGCTGACGGCAAGCTGTATAGAACTAATTCGGGTTCTCTAGCGTCTCAAATGATATAGTTCCTAAAGTTCCCCTGTCACTTGGGCGCTCACGTGCGGGAACCAAGCCAGGGGAAACCATTATGGTGACAGACTCATGCGAGCAGTGTGGCTGCGAGGTGAAGTGGGTCTGTCTCACAAGCAATCTTCTTCTCATGACCTAAGCATGCCTCGTGCGCATGAATTGAGTCAAGGAGCACATTCCACACATCTTCATTCATGCACGTAGTATGGCTGTGCATGCGAAGTGAGCGTAGATGTGAATACCTCTCCTTATGACTTGCGTAACGTGATTTCTTACAAGTGCAAGGCAGGGAAGGCTCATATTGTGCATAATGTGCCCACCCTAGGGCACACTTGTGCCAATATAGTTATCAACTGCTGTAACTAAACAGCAGCATCTCCTCCAAAAGGCAGTTAGTTTTCCAACGGCTGTGACCGTTGGCTCCCGTTCAACAAAGACTCGACAAGAGGGCGCCGATTGAAGACGAAGATGAACTTCTGATTGCCCTGCATGGGTGTGTTCCATCTCGGCTAGTGGGTCTAAATCAAAAAGTCGACCTCAAGGCAGCAAGCTGGTGGTGGCCAGCAAGGGTGTGTTCCAACACACTCGCTCTAGGGCCAAGTCCTCGTCACAGGGGTATAGAAGCTTGAAAAAGTACAGACATATAAAAACGCAGAAGACAATTCTTGCTACACATGACTTCACAAATGTGCAGGTACCCCAAAAGCGTAGACAACAGACAAAAGCCATAATAGATGTACAAAGAGGGAGTAGAAAGAGTTCTTTATTAAAATCATGTCCACAAGGATCTATTACAGATTCTTCATGATTACATAGAAAGACTAGAAACACCTAAAGTCTACAAGTGGGCAATATTCTTTGCAAATGTGTAGCCCCCATACGTGCAGCCTGTCAGAGCGAACCACTTCCTCGTCAGAGCGAATCACTTCCTCATCAGAGCAAACCACTTCCTAGCCAGACGTAAAGGAACTCCAATATGGCTAATGAAGCAGCCATTGGTCTGAGCCAGAACGCAGCTCCTGTTCGCCACACTACTACCGCTCTTGAGCAGGACAGAGCACAACCTGTGGCTCTTTGGATTGTCAATCAATCCAAACTCGAAGCTTGGATCTTGAAGACCTCCAAGATGTTGTTCAGGTTCGAACTCCTTATGCCAAACACTCAAGTGCATCTCAAAACTCACATCAGTTCTTCTACAAGGATATAGCTTCTTTGAACGAAGGGATCCACAACCAACAATCGACTTGGGCAAGGCCAACGGTCGTTCGAAGCTAAGTCAGGATCGAGCATGACGGTGGAAATGCTAAGAGACAGTGGATGTAATCCTTCAGAAAAGCTTTCCTTTATATAGGTTGAGTGCAGTCCAACCCACATGCCATGTGGCCGTCGTCAAAGACCCCCAAATTAATGGGATGAACCTAAGACTCAGCACAATGAATCTCATTAATAGGTTCATTTGACTGAATCCTAAGCCACGAACTTCTTGAATTCCCCAAATGACGGCGACAATTAAAGAAGAGGATGACTGACGCATCTGTGAAAAGAGCAGTCATTAAATCGCTCTTATGACTTCGACAAAAACTAGCTCCTTCGACTCAGAAGCGCAACCACTTCAGTTCTACTCAGAAGTGCAGCCACTTCATTTCGACCCAAAAGCGCAGCCACTTCAGTTCGACTCAGAAGTGCAGCCACTTCAGCACGACTCAGAAGTGCAGTCACTTCGGTTCGACTCAGAAGCGCAGCTCCCTCGCTTCAACCCAGAAGCGCAGCTCCTTCCATCCCATCAAGAAGTGTAGCCCATTCAATAGCTCATTCAACTAATACTTTGTTGCCTCAAGCACAGTCTCCTTGTCGCCCAAAAGCGCAGTGACTTGTAGTCTTTGAAACACAGTCTACTCGTCACTCCAAAGCACAGTGAATCCATCGTCTTCGAAACACGGTCTATTCTTCGCCTAAAGCATAGTGACTCGGTCGTCTTGAAACACAGTCTATTTGTCGCCCCAAAGCATAGTGACTCTGTCGTCTCCAAAACACAGTATACTCATCGCCCAAAAGCGCAGTGGCTCCGTTATTTTGAAAGATAGTCTATTCATCGCTCAAGAAGCGTAGTGGCATCTGAGCCTCACCAGAAGCGCAGCTTGCATAAAAGCTCAGTCCTATGAGGTGGCATTATTCCACGTGGCAAGTCGGGTATCTATATCTTTTCGGATATCATCCAATTGGTTTGTTTAAACCACCACTCTTAAGATAGGACAGTTTGATTCTGTTGATAAGAGCAATCCTATCGGCTTGTTTAAACCACAAATAAAGATGGAGCATGTTCCTATGGACGTGGGCCATATCCAATCGATTTTTTAAACCAATGGCCCCCTAAGATAAGGACAAAATCCAACTTCAGGATAGGATCAGAATCTGCTCCGGATAATCCAATCAACATTAAACGCATGCCAGGTGCCATTTATTCAGTTATGTTGATAACTCCCCAAGATCTTAATAAAAGAGAATCCCAGCATCCGCCACGTGTCAGCTCAGCAGCAGCCCTCATCGTGTGTAAAACCCCTAAATTTCTGCTATTTTTTTTAAAAATAATTTGGTACTGATTTTTTTTTTTGTATTTGTACGTCGTATAGTTGTATTGTACGTTGCACGCGAAATTTTATTTTTCGTAATTACTCGATGAATGTGAATATGTGCGAGCGTACATATTTTTAGAAAAATATTTCAATTTTTATAGTTTCAAAATAATATATATAATTATTTCTATCGTACCAAAATTCCAAGTTTATTATTTTTTTATAAAAAGCCTTTCATTTATACAGTTATAATAATAAATAATTTCTTATAAAATGGTACACTAGAAAAGTATATTTATGTAAATATTATTTGTGTAGGAGGTACATGACATTATTTCATACATATATATTTCAAAATTATTTAGTAGTTTATTTTTAAATAATAGTGTAATTTTTGAAATTAAAATTAATGGTAAATTTGAAAAGTATTTAATTTAATAAGTGTGAAATTTTAAATTAAGTTTTATTTATTTAATTTAGTAACTTATGTATATGAATTATCTATATACATATTAGAATTGGACTTGGATTTGGATTTGAATTTGATTTTGTTTTAAAACAAATATGGTAATCTAAAAGGGGATTTAAATCTCCTACATCTTATCGAATTTAGATTCCTCAACCCTATAAATAGGGGAGCCTCCACATTATTTTCTTCATAAAATCCACCAATGTGAGTGCCTCGTGTCTGTGTCCAACATCTTCCGTGTCAGCCGTGACAGCCTCGGGTTCGACCCCGGGTGTCTTTCCAATAGATTATCTTTTTACATATACATTATCACTTCCGTGTCCCACAAATTCTGGACACAAATCCATTACTTTGTCTCGTGTCGGACACTCCCCGACACGATGACACCTCTCAAACTCTAACCCTAAACTAATCCCTTGTCACCTAACAACAGCCTTCCGATACCGTGACTCTTCGGCCGTCTCTACCTCGACCGACCGCCAGCTCGTCACCATCGCCAAACCCCTCTCCCTGTCCTCTCCATCGACTTTCTCTACAACCCCAACACCCCGACACCATGACCAACCAGTCACCGTCAACTCCGCTTCACCACCAGCTACCGTCGCCTGCCCTACCGACCCATCAACAGAATACCACCACCACCAACCCGCACTTCCCTACTCCGGCAACCACTGTCGCACTTCCGCCGATACCACCACCTACAACACCGGCCGCCAAACACCCTCCACTGCCGCCATTCGATTACCATCACACGGCCACCCGCCAAGACCCGTCACCATTACCCCCTCCAGCACCGCCAGCCAACCTTCACCCAAACCCCTGCCTGGCCACTCTGACTGATCACCCCTAACCGTGCAACACCGTCATGTACGCCACCACCATTACCACACACACAAAGTAAGAGAGAAGACAGAAACCCCCTCACCTGTCTTCTCGATGCGCCACGCCGCTACCTATCCTCACCATCGCGAGCAGTCCGCCTCCCAGATCTAAGCAGCGCGCCTTTACTCCTCGACCGCAACCCCTGTTCACAGTGCCATCCCCCGACCCCATCTTCACCATACTGATCCACTTGACCACGACGTCGCTATCCACCCCGGATCCTTTGACTCGGCGACTTTGGCAGCCTTCGACGTCACATGGCCAGCCGGCTGCCACATCTGCAGCGGATCTCCCCTGCCTACACTACCACTGCAAGCGCCAGCCTCCATGTTCTTTTTCCATCCTTCGTCGGTGTGTCCGCCGACGACAACGGTGGAGAGCTCCACACGCACGCACGCGCCCCGGTCTTCTCCTTCCTTCAAGATCTGACTCGCTCATTCACACCATTGCCGACGTATCTCCAGTCGTCGGAACCCCTTCCTCACTGACCTCTCGACGACCGCCTCCCGCTCCTCTCCTACTCGCCTAGCAATCTCACCACGACGCCGAGTGTCCTGGCTGAGCTCTCCATCGGAGACGAGCTCGTGAATTTTTCCTCTCTTGGTAATTTCTCTCTCTCTCTCTCTCTCTTTACTTTTTTCTTCTACTTAAGGATTGAGCTACTTCCTTGGGCATCTCAACAGAGAGAACCACAGCTCTTGGTTAATTGTATTTAACTATTTATATTTTATTTTATTGCTATTTTTATTTGATTCATTACAAGTACACATAATATTTTTATTAAAGTATATTTTTACTATTAATATTTATATAGAAAACAACCCTAATGGTTGCTAGTGTTTTATTATTTTAAAAAAGTGTTTTGATTATACAATATGCAACTATAGATTTCTTAATAGTATTATTGATTACTAATTATTATTTATTAGCATTCATATTATTTTACAAGGTATTCTTTTATTGACAACTAAAAATTATTATTATTATTATTATTATTATTATCATCATCATCATTAGTATAATTTTTCTAATAATTTTCCAAAATTAGCCTGTAAAAAAAATATATTATACTGGGCTTGAACTATATTTGTTTTTTTTTCAAAATAGGGTTAGAAGCCCAAAAATATATCATTATATGATTTTTATGGTATTTTAAATATATTACCTTTGACCTACATATATTATGTTGTAATTTCTAAATCATAGTATTGACCTACAAATATGGTTTCGACAGACTTAAAGTATTTCTCTAAGATATTTTACTAATAGAAATTAGTTTTCAAATATAATAGATATTTTCCAAAATAGATATTTTTATATATAAACCTCTTCGATTATCAGATCTTCTCATGGCTAGTCATATTCCCTAATTCCTTGTAAATCCTGACTTCTTATATCGTCCCTAGCTAATTTGGCTATTTAGACTCCATGGAATAGGCTGTTTCATCACCGGAGGTCGTCTTGCGTAGTTGTAACATCGAAGTCGTACTCTGTGCCACCTTGCTTATCTCAGCACACCAGGCGTTCCACCAGGCAAGATACCTTGCCATTAGCTGTTTATTTTACTTTAGCTCATATTCATGTATTATTTATTTTTTTATGCAAATAAACTGTGATACATGGCATAACTCGATAGATTCTTACTGTTCAGTTATATTTTCTGCTATGTATTATTTTTTTATACATTCAACCTAGTTTAAGGGACCACCTTTGTGTGTTACATTCATTGGCCTTGACACGTTGTACCACAAAGTTGTGTATCGCATATAGAACACAGACGTGCGATTGGCTGGCCACCAGTACGTATAAGCTGTGCGATACGATTAACCGCGAATAGAGATTGCATACTTAGTTTGACTTAGCGGTTAATAGAGGTTTTATGTTGTGGATACAACATAGTAGGCATTGGACGGGAGGACAATTCCTTAGCGTATGGGCTACGATGCACTTTTCCTTGTGACCCGGATGCTCCGCTGGAGATACGGGGTTGATGACCCATGATTACTGACGGCCACTGACGTTCTGCGGAACGTTATGCTCTTACTGCTTGAGGCCCCTGGTGCCCCAAGGGGGGACCATGCCGATCCCATTTTAGCTAGGGCCTATGCATTGGAGGATGTTCTTAAAAACTACATATACTTAGACTGGTTAGGCACCCTTATCCGTTAGGTATGAATACTCTTGGTTTGGGTACTTGTATCTGACCGTGGAATAATAACTTGTCGCGGATTAGTTCGCCACACCTTGTCCTTTTTTGGTAGTAGGTGTGGCTTACTACTCCGATGAGAAGGTATTGAACCTTGTTGGGGTCCGAATACCATATTGGATTTGACTTGAAAAGATACTTTATCGTGGGTTAGTGTGCCATCTCCTATCCTTGTTTGGTTGGGGGGATGGTACCCTAATCCAAATGGTAAGGTATTGGACCATGTTATGATCCGATCTTACTTATTATATGAGCAGTATTTATTCAGTTTATATGGCATGATATTATGTATCTTGTTACGTCCCTCTGAGGACCTGGTTATCTTCCCAGGTGTGTTCATGTCTTCCATAGGTATTCTAGCAAGGTCGTGGTCTTCTCCATTTATTCGAAGATGACGTATCTTGGATCTATCTTGCTAGCTCCGTCAAAATCATTAATATATCATGTACTTTTTTCTTTTATTTGGTTGGTAGTGGATGTGTCTCCACCCAACATATTGTATTAAGACCATTCATTATATGATATCCTTTATTTCTTTATTTTGTGGATGAGATTAGTTTTTATGGTGTTACTGCATTTTACAACTTACGTATATTTATTATACGGCTGGCATGTCTACGTTCCTAGTCCTATGTATTTTGGGACTGGGGCGTTACATCGTGCAACCTTGAGATTCTCTCATATATCTACGTGCAGCGTTCCTGCACAATCCTTATGTACATCGTATATATGCTCCCCTATGATAGAAGGCATTTTCTTCGATAAAAAGGCTTTGAAATCTTCTCACAACTTTGGCATCCTCTTGATTGGCAGCCCCAGAGTTCCAATCACAAGCATAAAAAAGCCAGAGCAACTTCAATTCGTCGTCAGATCATCAACGGAGTAAAGGAGCCGCTGTAGTGCTCGATCTCCACCGTCATACTTTTCCAGAAAACTTTGTACTTAGATCTCTTATTTAGGAATCGATTTTACTCTTTACACGTTTAATATTAAAAGTTCGTATAACCTTTTATCATGGCAAACAAGATAGCGACTCTGCTGGGGACTTCCTTCTCCTCCAACGAGAAGGTAGTGATGCAATCTGACGACAACTTGCTGGGATCTTCTCAGAAGATGTTAGCCGTACATTTCATCAACAAGCTTTCGAAGATCTCCTTTCTGAGGAAAGTCGAGTCCTTCGAAGCGATTTATAAAATCGAAGAAACTCGACGCACTTGGGCGCCGAAGGC
>JANAVB010037020.1:14857932-15023648 GCA_029216955.1 Iris pallida
TATATAATTTAATATTTAGGATATAAATATAGTATTCTTATGCCTTGATTTTCTTTTGTGATTTTTTTATATATAAGAAAATGTATCATATTACATGTATATTTAAATTTTGTCATTTAAGCTCACGTCATTTTATTTATGTCTTTTAAATTCAGTATTCAATTATGTCAATATAAATATAGTACCTATACTGTAATATATAAATAAATACAGTGCCTATACTGTAATATGTATTCTATAAATACAGTGCCTATACTATAATAATTATGTCTTCAATTTCGTAATTTAATTTATTAATTATGCATTTATTACGCCTATGTATTTCAATTCGTATTTTTACGTATTTTATTAATTGTGGCGATTTGAGACCAAACCTAGCATGTGTTTCATGGACCCAAATGAGTTTAAAAATATTTAAAGTGTGCGAGTCATATCGGACTTGATCATGGCCTTGGGTTCCGTATCTGGACTTCGGTTCAATTTCGTATACATGGATAAAATATACTAAATAATTAATTATATTTATTTCAGAATATGTGCTTTACTGTATTTGAATTTTAGATAGCTTTTAAATACTGTACAAATTCTGCAAAAGTTGTATTTAAATACTATGTTAATTTATCTAATTAATATAATTTTTCTAGCATTTAAATTACATATTTGCTACTGTCTAAGCATAGGAAAACAAAACTCATTTCCAATCATATGTAAACTGATTTTTAATAAATATCTACAATAGTTCATAAATCACAAAACAATTATAATTACTATAATTAACAAGGATAACAAATTGTTTTAATTCATATTTTTTGAGCTTATAACTATTTTCTATTGTTGCAACATAGTGTACAGTCTGAATTATTAATTAGTAATATTGTCTTGGTTTTGATTTGTGCTTTTGGGGAATTTAGTATTGGGACCTTGCCCTACCTTAGTGTAGAGACAGTAAGTGTGTTGGTCTAGATGTTGTAACACCCCACTTTGTATCTATAGCATTACTTAGCTAGTGTCCAGTTAGGAGCCATGTCACACCACTAGTGTAATTCTTGAACATAGCTTAGAACTAAGATTGTGTATCCTTTTGACAGGACACCGGACATAGCTACATATTTTTATCCTTGCTTTGCTCGAGGCAAGTACCCCTACAAACTTTATTACTGCATATGATAATGAACAGTGAATGAATCATGCAAAATACCGTTTCTTAAACTGCAAGTCATATCTTCATATGCTTATACTACTCTCAGTACCCACTATGTTTTATACTGCTTTCAGTATCACTCACATGTTATAATCTGGGTTATGGGGAAATTGCTAGCTGAGTACGTGATCATGCCCCTTCTACTGAATCCGAACAAGGTCAAATTCCATATGCAAACCTTGCCGTAGGCACTTATCCAGCTGTATTTGTGCGTATGTACATCTATCGCCTTTTCACTTGTATGGAAGTATATTTTTTACATGTACCACAGTACATACACACCTATTGACGATCATGTACATGCTCCAGTTTTAAACATATCTATACATATGTCGTCATGACAAATGTATCCTTGACATGATAGATTGTGATGCCATGATTTCCTGTATTACATTTTTTCATTCCATGCTCAGTTTATTCTGTTGTAGTACCAGTACTTACTCCCGTCCTAACGGGATAACGTTATAGGTACACTATTCGAGGAGGAAATGTGTGATACCTACTATGAGGCTGTATTTGTGGACCTAGCCTTAGTTCCAGAAGAGGCCCTAGGGGAACCTTGCTTAGTTACCATCTTTCTTGCTTGAGCCTTAGACTTTTTGGTATTATTAAACTTATATTTAGTTACTGGACTTTGTCTCCAGTTTCATACTTTGGAAGTGTAATAACCTATAAAACTTGTTTACTTCGCTTATAGATGCTGCGTTGTGAGGAACTTTTAAAATGTTATAAATAGATTTGCTTAGAACCATATTGTCTATCTGAGAACAACTTACTACGTTTTAACTTAAGCGTAGGCTGGACATGGCTCGGCCCGGCCCAACAATTTAGATAGCGGGTCGTGACAGTCTGTTCCACCAGCTCCAGGCCATGAATCTGTCACTCCCCGCCTTCATCCCAGCAAAGGGTAACCTGCACTTCGTCTGTACAAAGCTTCATACGGTGCCATCTGGATGCTGTATTGATATCTATTGTTGTATACAAATTCAGTCTGAGGTAGATGAACATCCCAACTCGACTTAAAGTCAATTGCGCAGAGCCGTAACATATCTTCGAGAATCTGATTCACACGCTCCATTTGACCGTCGGTCTGGGGATGGTAAGCTAGGCTGAACTGCTACTTGGTACCTCGAGCTGACTGATGGCTACTGTAGAATCCTAGATAGAAGGGGGGTGAATAGGGAAATAAAATAATTTAAACACAAGAAGCTATATCTTCAATTAAAACGAGAGAGTGTGAGAAGATCAAACACGCAATGTATCCTGGTATCCTCCCTAGAGGCAATCCAGTCTCGAAACTCTCTCCGACTTAAATCCACTATTTAGTAAAATAGTACACACGAGTTTGGATCCGAAGAACTTGCCAACTTCTTACACACGAGTTTTCTTACGAAGGCTCGCCAACTTCAAAAGGAAAGGAAGAGAACTGTTGATCTTCTAACACTTGAGGATCGAAAAGTACAACTCTTGAATACTCTAGCACTTTGGGAATGGATGACAATTAAAATTGTGTAGAGAGTAATGGTGGAGCTCTTGGTTGTTGGAAAATTTATGACTAAAGTGGATGAACCTTCAAGAGAGAGAAGGCATCCATTTATAAAGAAACCAAGAGTAGGTAGCATTTAATGCTCCAGGATATAGCCCAGACGGCATACCGTCGGTATGGACCGGCATGTCGTCGGTATGTCGTTCTGAACAGTAACGATAATAATTATATCCGTTGGAGAGCATTTAATGCTAGCAATTAATGCTGCTATCGTCCATTCAAAAATCAAATTCGATGAACCGGTATACCGTCGGTATCGCGGATACCGCGGTATACCGTTGTTTGTCACAGAATATTTTGTGGCTAACAAAACGGTATACCGTCGGTATGCCGTAGTATACCGTCGGTATGCCGATGTTTTGTCACAGAACGTTTTATGGCTCACAAAACGGTATACCGTCGGTATGCCGTAGTATACCGTCGGTATTCCAATATTTCTCACAGAACATTTTTATGGCAAGCAAAATAGTATACCGTCAGTATGCCGTAGTATACCGTCGGTATGTAACATTTGTCACAGAACGCTTTGTAGCCAATAAAACGGTATACCGTCGGTATGCCGTAGTATACCGTAGGTATGCCGTTCTTTAAGACATTGATTTTGACTGAAAAATAGAAAGCTTTTAGTTTTTTCATCCAACCTTAAGTGTTTACAGAAAGACCTAGACCTTGTACAGACTCAAAATCTTGAAGTGTTGAGAGGCGTCTTTTAAGGATCGCCGGTCTTTTCTTCAGTCTACAAGGCTTTGATGACTTGTCTTGAATGGACAGACTTTACGTAGTAGAGCTTCTGAAATAATATCAATATGGAAACAAAGAAAACTAGACTACGAAGATGCTGTTAATGTTATCAAAATAAACTGTGTCAACAATCTCCCCCATTTTGATAATTGACAAAACAGAGAGATAGCATCTTCAGGGAGTGACTCCCCCGTAGGTAGACAACTCCCCCTCAATACGTTTTCTCTCCCTTTGTCACTTAGTCAAAGATGGGAAATAAAACAAATATAGCAATAAATATGGAAAACAGTATGATAGACAAAAGCATGCATATATTAAAATTTGGAAATTAGGTACATACTGGACACTACATAAAACAAGATAAAACTCTCCTCCATGAGAGTTAGCAAGACAAGATGAAAACATATAACTAGTCCCCGTAGGACTGCACACAACAAACCAACAAACAACTGGTCCCGAAGGACCTCAAAGGACACACACTAGAATGACAACCATTTATTCCACTACCATCAACAACCGGAGGCCGCAAACTACTCATCCGCCGGATCATCGTCATTCCTACCCTGAGCATGGTGAAAAGCGTCGAAAGGATCCACGCCGTTCGGGTACATGAAGTCGTAGGCGTTGGGGTCAGAAAAGCGGGAGCCTTGGTACATAGGATCCTGAAGGTTGAGATCCAGATAGGCATTTCGGTCTTGGAGAGTGCGCTGAATGAAGTAGGCCTGGTCATGGAAGCGACTCTGGATAAGGTTCCTAAGGCCACGAGTGTTGGCCCTCATCTGCTCCTCCGCCTGAGCCATGCGCATGTCAAAATACTGCTGGGTCAGCGGCATGAAATGCCCGGAGGCAGGAGGAGTGGAAGAGGGCGCAGCAGGAGCAGTGGCCGACGGTTCCTGGGAGGAGGAAGCACGAGACATGGAGGCAGCAAGGGCGGAACGAGAGAGAGCAAGGTAAGATGGGACGCCATCCGACTGGCAGAGGGAGAGATCCATTCTTCACCTCCAGTATGAGGGTGATGAAGGGACCATAGTAAAGAGACTGCTTCCCCGCGGGCAGGACGCCGAAAAAGACATTAAGAAGAGTCTTGGGAAAGGACCAAGTCTTCTTAGAATAGAGATAGTACATGCAAATGAGGGCGAAAACGGTGATTGCATCGTAGTTGCCGCCCTTGGGGTAGATGGTGTGGCAGACGATCCGATGGAGTCGTAGTAGAACGGCTCCAACTGCGAGAAAAGGACCGGAATGGCCGGAGGATTGGGTCCCTTGCAAAATGATAGCACAAAACTCGTCAAAAGAGACCTCAACAAAGGATAGAGAGCAGCCAAGGCCGGCAGAACATCTCCTTTGTCAGGGACTTCAAGAATGCCGACAATATCTCGAGCCGTCAGGCGGAAGTAGCGATCGTTCACCATGGTCTCAATGGCGTTGTTCTAGATGTCGGGAAGGAGACTGCAGTAGAACATGCGCACCGCCGCGGGGTAGACAGGCACCTGACGCTGAAGAAGATATGAGAGACCGACCGACTCGAAGAGGAAAAGATGGTCGAAGAAAAGATTCCAGTTGATGGCACGGCCCTTGTAGACGTTGTGGTTCACAAAATGCTGGAACCACGCGTCGACAGCCAAGACGGAGGTAAAGATTTTTGGGTCGTAGCCATAGGGAGAGGCACGGGAGTGAACGGATTGGCAGTGGTGGAGGAGGAGCGATGACGCTTGTGGGTGGCCATAGGAGAATGGAAAGCATTGAAGGAGAATAGATGAAGAGAGTGAAGAGGAGGAAGAAGAAAATGGTGGAGTTTATAAAAAAAGATTGGAAAGATGAGAGGGTTTTGAGGAGGAGTGATGGAGGAATAAATAGGGGGAGTTTTTGAAAAAGTAATGATGAAAGTGGTTAAATGAGGGAAGTGGAAGGGGTGGGATGGGATGGGAGTTTATGGGGAAGATGAGTAGAATAGATGGGTAGTTAATGAAGATAGGGGTGATTGGATAGGTAGTTAATGGAGGAAGAGGGAAAAAGGAGAAGGAAGAGGAAGAGGTGGTGGGGCCCGATGCAGAAGTGACATCTGCAGTCCGCCTCGAAACAGCATACCGTCGGTATGCCGACGTATGCCGACGGTATACCGATTTTTGGCACAGAAGATAATTCTGAACCAAAATCGTCATGCCGTTAGTATACCGCCGTATACCGTCGGTGTGCCGTTGGAGATGAGCTAAGTATCGAAATGAATGATGCCCAATTCTTGGCAAAGAAAAACGAAACGATCCTCCGGGAGTGGTTTGGTGAAAATATCGGCTAACTGATAAGTAGTGTCATAAAGTCAAGGCGGATATCCCCCTTTTGTTGATGGTCACGAAAAAAATGGTATCTAATTTCAATGTGCTTCGTGAGTGAGTAACAAATCGGGTTTTTCGTGAGATTTATCGAGCTAGTGTTATCACATTTAATAGGTGTGCAAGTATTTGAAATGCCATAGTCTACAAGTGTTTGTGACATCCAAAGAATTGTGCACAACAGCAACCGACCGCTATATACTCGGCCTCAGTGGTTGAAAGAGTAACAGAGTTTTGTTTCTTACTAAACCACGATACCAAGGATTTTCTAAGGAATTGACATGTGCCGCTAGTACTTTTCGGTCAATTTTGTATCCGGCAAAATCTGCATCCGAAAAGCTGTGAAGCTCAAAGGATAAAGATTTGGATACCAAAGGCCCATATTAACGGTGCCTTTGAGATATCGAAAAATATGCTTTACAGCACATAAGTGCGATTCCTTTGGATTTGCATGGTATCGTGCACAAAGACATACACTAAAAATGATATCAGGTCGGCTAGCAGTTAGATACAGTAAGCTACCGATCATACCTCGATACTTACGAATGTCGACCGAAGTGCCATCTTCATCATGTCAAGCTTTGTCATTGTGCCATAGGAGTCCTCATTGATTTGGATGAGTCAAGTTCGAATCGCTTGAGGAGAGTATATTTTGCTTCATTTATGAAGGTTCCTTTGGGTCCTTGTTTGATTTACAAGCCCAAAAGAATGATAGTTCCCATCATGCTCATTTCAAATTCATCCTGCATTACTTTAGCAAATTCTACACAAAGTGCATTGTTAGTAGAACCAAAAATAATGTCATCGACGTAAATTTGAACCAATAAAAGAGTGCCATTAAGGGATTTGAAAAAACGTCGTGTCGACTTTGCCCTTAGAAAAATTATGTGAAATAAGAAAGGAACTAAGGCGCTCATACCAAGCACGAGGAGCTTGTTTGAGGCCATAAAGGATTTTATGTAGTTTGAAAACGTGATGAGGAAATTGAAAATCTTCAAAGCCAGGAGGTTGTTTAACATAAACTTCCTCTTAATAGTACCATTCAAAAAGCACTTTTAACATCCATTTGAAAGAGTTTGAAATCATTAAAGTAAGTAAAAGCACATAGCATACGAATGGATTCAAGACGAGCAACCGGAGCATAGGTTTCATCGTAGTCAATGCCTTCCTTTGGTTATAGCCTTGAGCAACCAATCTGGCTTTGTTACGAGTCACTAACCCATCTTCATTAAGTTTATTTCGAAACACCCATTAGTTCCAATAATAGGGTGGTTGTTAGGTTTAGGGACAAGTTCCCAAACCTTGTTTCGCTCAAATTGATTTAGCTCTTCTTGTATTGCTATCTTCCAAATTTATCATGAAAAGCATCATTAATATTTTTAGGCTCTATTTGAGAAATAAAAGCTATGTTTGCACAAAGATCACGAGTGGAGGATCTAGTACTAACACGGAAAGAAGGATCCCAATGATAAGCTCCTTAGGATGATTAGGGACAAATCTCCATTCTTTTGGGAGATCCTTTTGAGGAGGCTCGAGTAGCGGAGAATCTTTTATTGGAGGAGTCACAATTTTATGTTAGATGAAGAAGGACGAGGATCTCCAATAGAAGAGTTCTCCAAACCAATCCTTTTGAAAGGGATATTGGAAGGATGAGGAGGATGTAGAAGAGTTAAGTTCATCAAAACGAGGTCTAGTGGTACTCACAAAGTTGATGGATTTGAAGGATGACTTGGTCAACTTACTTTTTTTGCATTCTTCACACACCATATCCTTTTTGAAAGGGATACTTGGAAGTCCTCGTACAAGCTTCTTGGTAGCAAGACGAGAAATGGTATCCATGTTGGCGTGTCCAAGCCTCATGTGCCAAAGCCAACTTTCATCGTTCCTTGCAACTAGGCACCTGTCATTGTTAGTACCTTCAACAAGATATAGAACATAGATATTTTTTCTCTAATGCCTTCATATACTGTAGATCCACTAGAGCTATTGGTAATGAAGCTTGAGTTTAACAAACTTAATATCTTATCGATAGGATGACTAATACTAAGAAGATTGTGTTTGAGATTTGTAATAAGACAAACATTCTTAATACAAGGATAAGGAGAATAACCGATATTACCATTTCCTATAATATGACCTCTTAGATTGTTACCAAAAGAGACGTGTCCTTTTTTCTTCATCGATAGCGTTGTAAAAAGTGAAGCATCACCTGTCATGTGCCGTGAACAACGCTATCGAGGATCCACTTGCTTCTAGCATGAGAAGGATTCTTCACCTACAATATAAGTTGAAGATGAACATTTTGGTACCCATGATTATTTGGGTCCTTGATTGTTAGTCTTAGGAACCCATTTATAAACTTTCATATCCACTTGTTTCCTTGTCAGACAATAATTAGAAGTATGTCCAAGCAAGCCACAATAGTTGCACATCATAGAGGATTTTGAAGAAAATGTGTGAGTGTTATGACATATGAAGCTTTAGTGCGAGAAGTTCTATCATGAGTGTTATGATGATGATAATAGAAAGCATGATGCGAGGTGTTCTTCTAACAACCGATCCTTTTCTTGTATTAGGATAGGACTTGTGTGTTGTGTTCTTGTTCATGTAAGAAATTGACTAGTATTGTGATGAGTGTGGGGGTGTCTTGGAGCATGTGTGTGAGTAGTGTTCTTATTACCTAGTTTCTTACTCTGCACAAGAAGATCATTATATTTAGTAGAGGTGTCATATTCTCTCTATTTGCATTTTAAACTTTATGCATGGCAAAATCATAATCCCTTCTGAGGGATTGAATCTCATCATCCTTTTTCTTGATGATAGATTGAGATTCTTGTAACTTGAGTCGCAAAGACTCTATCTTATCCATGTCGGAAGCAGGAGATTTCCCTTTTACATCAATAATAATGTTAGAAAGTCTTTCTACTTCAAGTTGAAGTGCATCAACCTCTTTTAGAGATTTCTTGTACTTATTTCTAACACCTTTGTGTTCCTCGTGTAGTTCAAGAATAGCATTTTCCAAGTCATCATAAGTAAGAGTATTTAAAGAGAGATCATCGAGTATCTCATCGGTTGCCATGAGACAAACGTTTGCATTGTGTTTGCACTCTTTGTCGTTGTCTGAATCGCTATCATCGCTCTCACACCAAATGCTTGTGTTGGCGAATTTTCTGGAGGACGAGCTTCCTTTGCTAGGCTTCTCGTATTTACTTGAGTCTTTTCTTGTCATAGGACAATCTCTCTTGATGTGACCGGTTCTTCTGCATTGGTAGCATGCCGAATCTTCATCGTTGTCCCGTCTAAAGCGGTTGGCTTTGTTGAATTTCAGGAACTTTCGGAAGTGCTTAGCTGTGAGAGCTATTTCTTCATCGTCCGACTCGTTGTCGTCGAAGCTATCCTTTGAGTAGGATTTTGTAACTTTGAGAGCCAGAGACTTCTCTTTCTCTTTGGCCTTCTCCTTCTCTTTTTCTTGCATGGAAGATTCCTCTTGATCTTTCATGTCAAGTTCATGAGTCGTAAGCTTCACCATGAGGGTCTCAAGGTTCATGACTGTCAGGTCGTTCCCTTCAATGATGGCGGTAGCTTTAGGACTCCATCCTTTGGTCAATCCTTTGAGAATTTTCCTGATCTTTTTATGAGCAGGATATTCCTTACCAAAAGAAGAAAGATGATTAATGATATCACCAAAACGAGTAAACATGCAAGTAATAGACTCATCTTGTTTCATCTTAAAAGACTCATATTCTTGTGTGAGTCTACTAATCTTTGATTCTTTTACTTGTGAGGTACCCTCGTGTGTGACTTCAAGCAACTTCCAAATCTTATTAGAAGTCTTGCAAGTAGAGATTTTATTGAATTCAATGCTATCGAGAGCACAGTAAAGAGCGTTCATAGTCTTGGCATCTCGACTAGCAAGCTTCTTGACATTCTCAGTGAGTTTGTCTCTAAGGGTGTTAGATACAACATCCTCAATAACTCCGGAAGGAGTAGGGAGACCATTTATCACACAATCCCATAAATCGAAATCTATGGACTTCAGATAAATGCTCATCCTAATCTTCTAATAGTTATAGTTGGTTCCATCAAATAAAGGAGGCCTATTTGTGGAGTGTCCCTCATTGTGGAAAGTGTTGATACTAGGGTTAGTGGCCATGGATTACTCCAAGGGTGTAAATCCAAATCAAGAGAACAAAGCTCTGATACCAATTGTAGAACCCTAGAGGGGGGTGAATAGGGAATAAAATAATTTAAACACAAGAAGCTATATTCTTCAATTAAAAAGAGAGAGAGAGAGTGAGAAGATCAAACACACGATGTTTCCTGGTATCCTCCCTAGAGGCAATCCAGTCCCGGAACTCTCTCCGGCTTAAATCCACTATTTAGTAAAATAGTACACACGAGTTTGGATTCGAAGAACTCGCCAACTTCAACACGTGTTTGGATCCGAAGAACTCGCTAACTTCTTACACACGAGTTTTCTTACGAAGGCTCGCCAATTTCAAAAGGAAAGAAAGAGAACTGTTGATCTTCTAACACTTGAAGATCGAAAAGTACAACTCTTGAATACTCTATCACTTTGGGAATGGATGACAATTAAAAGCTTGTGTAGAGAGTAATGGTGGAGCTCTTGATTGTTGGAAAATTTATGGCTAAAGTGGATGAACCTTCAAGAGAGAGAAGGCATCCATTTATAAAGAAACCAAGAGTAGGTAGCATTTAATGCTCCAGGATATAGTCCAGACGACATACCGTCGGTATGGATCGGCATGCCGTCGGTATGCCGTTCTGAACAGTAACGGTAATAATTATATCCATTCGGGAGCATTTAATGCTAGCAATTAATGCTGCTATCGTCCATTCAAAAATCAAATTCGATGAATCGGTATACCGTCGGTATGCCACGGTATGCCGGCGGTATACCATTGTTCGTCATAGAACATTTTGTAGCTAACAAAATGGTATACCGTCGGTATGCCGTAGTATACCATCGGTATGCCGATGTTTTGTCACAGAACGTTTTATGGCTCACAAAATGGTATACCGTCGGTATGCCAAAGTATACCGTCGGTATTCCGATATTTCTCACAGAACATTTTTGTGGCAAGCAAAACGGTATACCGTCGGTATGCCGACATTTGTCACAGAACGTTTTGTAGCCAATAAAACGGTATACCGTCGGTATGCCGTAGTATACCGTCGGTATGCCGTTCTTTAAGACATTGATTTTTGACTAAAAAATAGAAAGCTTTTAGTTTTTTCATCCAACCTTAAGTGTTTACAGAAAGACCTAGACCTTGTACAAACTCGAAATCTTTAAGTGTTGAGAGCCGTCTTTTAAGGATCGTCGGTCTTTTCTTCAGTCTTTAAGGCTTTGATGACTTGTCTTGAATGGACAGACTTTATGTAGTAGAGCTTCTGAAATAATATCAATCTAAAAACAGAGAAAACTAGACTACGAAGATGTTGTTAATGTTATCAAAATAAACTGTGCCAACAGCTACTCCAGAAGTGCGGTAGAAATCATCCATCTCGATCAAAGACGATGGATACAGGGACTTCGTGCAACCGTACCTCATCAAGATAAATCTAAGCCAAGCGATCAACGCTCAAAGTAACTTTAATGGCAATGAAGTGCGCTGACTTGGTTATTCGATCAACGATGACTCATATGGCATCATTTCCCTGCGGCATCTTCGGCAGACCAACAATAAAATCCATACATACGTGCTGCCACTTCCATTCCGGAATCGCCAGATTCTGCATCTCCCCGCCCGACCTCTGATGCTCAGCTTTCACCTGCTGACAGGCCATGCATTGCGACACGTAGTTAAAAATTATCTAAAGATTATCAAAAATTCCAGAAAATTCAAAAATTCTAAAATAACATGTTTGGACTATCTAAGTACCATAGAGACCATATATAACCAAATGTTAGCATCTCTCACCTATAAACTTAGGTTCATACCATTGCGATATCAAAATCAAATTCCCATAAAATTCCTCGTATTTTCTATTTATTTAATTATTAATCAAAATAGAAATTTTGGTAGCGGATGCTACATGACTTGACCTATGTACTTAAATAAGGATATTGTTATTGGCGTTGACTATACTTGACCACTCTCAATCGTTGGCAACCACCGGGCTGCGATAGAGACTTACTATAGGTTGTTAGCAACCATTGAGCTGCAATAGGGCCGTTAGCCACCACCGGGTTGCGATTACCCTAATTGACTTGTAGTCACGTTTATTAGCAAAATTTTCGATGGCATGCTACTTTTTTCATGTTCTCACTCTTGTACTGTGTATTTCTCTGTCTTTATTTCTCGTACCATTTTATGTCTTTTTATGCATGTTATTACTGTCAAATTAGGCTTGTATATTACGTATATTGCTATGTCCCCTGAGGACCTGGTTATGTCCAAGGTATAGACAATGAGAGATACCCTAAGGTTTACGGGTCAGGAGCCGAGACATGAGCCTTACCTTCGCAGGACGGTAGAAGCATAAAAAAGTACAGCGTCTACAAAGTGCAGGCAACACAAAAGTCACTGCGCACCTCAGAACAGAAAGCACAGAAAGCATAAGTACATGAAGAAGATTTTTTATTTATTTACTCATGATTACACGAGTCTATTACATATTCTTCATGATTACATATAAAGTTATCTACTCAGTATATAAAAGTGTAGCTCAGCGTACAAAAGCGCAGGACACAAAAATGTGCAGCACATATAAGCGCATGGGCGAATCACTTCCTCGTCAGAGCGAATCATTTCCTTGTCAACGAGCGAATCTCCTTCTTATTTCAGCCAACATGTGGTTCTTCCAGCATAATGAAGGATGGGCAATCAACCCAAACCCTGTAGTCAACATCATGATGTTCCAAAGCTGAACCCAGTCAAGATGTTGTTCAGGTTCAAGTCCATCATGCCAGGCGCTCAAGTGCATCTCAAATCTCTAAAGGAGTTCTTCACCAAGACTATGACTTTTTTGAACAAAGAGATCTGCAACTAACAGTCGACTTATATGCCAAAGAAGAGGCCTATGGCCATCCAAAGCTAAGTCGGGGTCGAACATAATAATGGAATGAACAATGACTCCTCGAGAAGTTCCTATTTATAGGCTGTGTGTGGTCTAACCCACACGCCAAGTGACAGTTGGTCAAAGGCCCCGAATTAGTTGAATGAACCTAGAATTCATCACAATAAATATCATTTAATGAAATATTTGACTAAGTTTGCAGTCACCACTTTTTGAGCCCCATAAAGTGGAAAGAATTAATGAGTTGTTGACTCAAACAAGCCCCAAAAGCACAGTGGTCCAACACTCCAAAAGCGCAGCACCTTGGAGACCCAAAAGTGCAACGCCCAGAACACAGTACATGTTTTGAGCATCACTTCAACATTGATGGCACAGTGAATAAATGTCAGAAGACAGCTGTTTGACAGCTATCAAACCATCAGATGTCATATAACAGTTGTCAGACGACAGCCAAAATTATGGCTTCCAATACAAGCTTCAAAAGCATAACCATTTTGATGCTCCAAGAAGCGCAGTGCCTCAGAGCTCTTCGATGTCTTAGAGCGCAGCCTCAAAATGTCCAAAAGCGTAGTCTCTTCAGAAGTGCAGCTTGTCACGACCCGCTACCCAAATTGTTGGGCCGGGCCGAGTCATGTCCAGCCTACACTTGAGATAAAACGCAGTAAGCTGTTCTAGAGATAACAAGATAAGACTAAAATGTGCTAACAGTTCTATAAGTAATAAAGAGTCATAAATGCTCCAAACACAAAAGTCATCTCATATAATAGTAAGTCTAAGTACAAGTCCGAAATGTAAAACGGGATACAGGTCCAGGTACAAAATACATAGTCTAATACATGACTACTCTAAATATCCCAAGCAACTACACAACTAGACGAGTTTTCCCACAGGTACATCCTCGTAAGACAAATCCTGGTCCTCGGCAGTAACTCCAATATATGAGTCACAGAGCAACTCCTCCTCAGTGAGAATACCTACAACGTTATCCTGTCAGGACGGGAGCAAGTACTGATTCTAGAAAACATATAATACTGATCATGTGATGAAAAGAAATGACATAACATGTTTGTTCAGTTTTAGGTATATTTTATCATGGCAATATATATTCATTTTAAAGTTTAAAACTGTAGTAGGTGAGTGATCAGTCAATAGGTAATCAGGATGTACAATGGTACATATCAATTTTCTGAAGCGTACATACGTACCCTTAACGGCATCGGTGTATGTCCATACACAAATGCAGGAGCAGACATACGACAAAGTTATATATATAATATAACGGTGCTCGATAAATACATACAAAAAAGGGTGGCATGATCACGTACACTACTAACAGTTTTCCCTTAACCCGTTGTTAAACATGTGAGAGAGATATGAAAACTGTCCTAAGCATGGTAGATACTGAAAGTAATACAACATGTAAAGTTTTAACTTGCTACCCCAAGGATCAGCATTTAACATGGTTGGAATTCGCAGTTTATGGTTATAGCAGTATGTAAAGTTTATAGAAGCACTTGCCTTTAGCAAAGCAAAGCAGCGATAAAATGCTATAGATGCCTGGTAACTCGTCACTGTAGAGATAAATACATAAACTTAGTTTTTTATACTAAGTTAAACACTAAGACACTAGTGGTACAACACGACTTTCTGACTGGACACCTAGCCAAATGGTGACTTTAGCATAGGAGACCAATGTGGGGTGACACAATACTCAAACCAACTTTCTAGGGTCTTTACACTAGTGCGGGGTGAGGTTCAATACGACTATAACTCAAAATAACACAAAAAGTTGCAAGTCGTAATTATGTCATAATTAAATCAAACTGTACACTATGATCCAACAATTTTGAGATAGTCAAAATGCTCAATTTTATATAAAGTAAAGTACCAAAATTATCCTTGTTAATTATAGAAATTTATACTAATTTTTTTGGAATTTATAAACCCTCATAAATATTTATTAAAATCAGCAAACATAAATATACTGAAAATGAGTTCTGTTTTCCTATTTTTATAAAATAACAACATCACATAATAAATATGGAAAAAATTATAATAAATTGTATAAATTAACATAGTATTTAAATACAATTTTTCCCAGATTTTTACAGTAATTAAAATATATATAAAAATTCAAAAACAGAAAGCAACAGTTTCTGGAAATTAATTAATTAATTATTTACTATTTTTGTCCATGTATTCGAATTGAACCGAAGTCCAGATACAGGACCCAGAGCCATGAATCAAGTCCAATATGACTTGTACAGACTCTGAATGTATTAGACACAATTGGGCCCAAAAATCTATGCTAGGCTTGGACATCAATTGGCCATAACAAATAAAATACAGAAATTTAAATAATAATAATATATTTTTAAAGTGGTAAAAATATACAAGTCACAAAATATATAATAAAATAATCTTGTAAAATTTTACATAACAATATTTTGTACAAGGTAGAATTTGAAATACATATATAAACATATAACTACAATATTTATATATATACATATAAATATATAGATATTTATATATATACATAATGGATATATATATACATATATTAAATATACATATATATATATAAGAAATACTAAATATAAAAAATATATATATACACAAATATTGTATACATATATATAACAGTATATATAAAATAATATATATACACATGAACATATACATATATATATATATACACAAATACACAGATACATATATATATATATAGATATATATATATATATATATATATATATATATATATATATATATATATATATATATATATATATATATATATATAATATATATATATATATATCTTATATTATATATATGAAATATATATATATATATATATATATATATATATATATATTATATATAATATATATATATATATATATAATATATTATATATATATATATATATATATATATAAATATATAAAAATATAATATATATATATATATCTATATATATATATATATATATCTATATAGATATATTATATATATGAAATATATATATTATATATATATATATATATATATATATATTTTTTTTTTTTTTTTTTTAATAAGATAATATATATATCTATCTATATATATAGTATATAAAAAAAAAATACTAATATATTATATATATATATATATATATATAATATACTATATATACTATATATATATATATATATATACATATACTAGTATAGTATCATATTATTATTATAGTATTTTATACTGTATTGTATAATATATATATATATATATATATATATATATATATATATATATATATATATATATATATATATATATATATATATATATTATATATATATATATATATATATATATATTTTTTTTTTTATATACATAAATATATATACATGTATACATGTATATATGTATACATGTATACATAAAAAAAAATATATATATATACATGTATACATATATACATAAATATATATACATATATATAAATAATAAAAATAAAAACAAAACATAAAACAAAATAACCAACAAACAGGGGGATTGAACTCGGCCCAGAGGGGTCGAGTTCTTGGGCTTGGTCGGGCTAGCCAGGGGGTCAGCCCGAGCTGTGTGTTAGAGGTTAGGTTCGGGTTAGTTTTATTTAGGTTTTTAGGTTAATGGGTTTAAACCCGATAGCACTTGGTCTCTGTGTCCTGACAGTTAAGGACACACGAGTCTCGTGTCCGTGCTATGCACGACACGTACGGGTCGAGTTTTATGTGTCCAGACTTACCCCTAGGTTGCTCGTGTCCAGGCGAACGCTACGCGTAAAATCGAGACACGCACGACACGAACTCAGGTCTGTTACCTGCATGTTCGACGTCGGGAGGGGAGTCGAAGGCGCTGGACGGTGGAGGAGACGTCGTGGACGCGACGCTCGGGTGGCGCTGGACTCAACTCGGTGGGGCGAACACGTCGGTGGGGTTTATTGGTGGTGTGGATGGCTGGAGAGGTGGCGCTGGGTAGCTGCCGGAGTTAGGGTTAGGGTTTAGGTTCTCGTCAGGGACGAAGGGGTCAGGGTGGTCGATGGTGAACTAGGGTTAGGGCTTAGGACTGGGGGGGACTTATAGGGGGTTTTAGGTCGGTCGGGGTGGGATAGATCGGTCGTACGGTGGCAGTCACCGCACGTCGACGGTCGTCGGGGGTAGGTGAGTACGTGGAGGGGGGGAGGTGACGGCCAATTTGCAGTCGGGTCCCTAGAATTTAGGATTTTACAGATAGGTCCAAACCCTAACAAAATGCAAAAATAAATTTGCAGAACCTAATTAAAATAATTCATAAATTTGCAAACTGCTATAATAACAATTTGACAAATTGCATAATGATATTAAAACTATTCTAAATATTACAAATCGATATTAAAACATTTTAATTAATTACAAATTGATATATTTTGATTTAAAAACTATTTAAAAATCATTTAAAAATTCTAGAAAAAGTCCTAAAAATTATAATAAATTATTTTAAAGCTAAATAGGTCATTAGCAACTAATTAACACTAATTAAATTAAATTTAAAAAAATAAGGGCTGACAAGTCTCCCCTCTTGAAAAATTTCGTCCTCGAAATTCACAAGGATTGAAGACCCTACAATTTTCTAACATAACAAGCAATGCAACAAATGACTAAGGCTACGATCAAAACTAACCTCTAAGGTATCAAGCGGGAACGGGTGGTTCCCTCGCAGCGGTTGGGTCGAACAAGTAAGGATATCTCTCCCTCATGTCCGACTCCCTCTCCCAAGTAGATTCACCCGGAGAGTGACGGCTCCAAGCTACTCGTACAAAGGGTATGACTTTGTTCCTCAGCCTCTTCTCCCTCCTGTCTAATATCTCCACTGGCTGCTCAGTAACTACAAGGCTCGGTCCGATCTCCAACTCTGAAAGATCTAGCACATGGCTGGGGTCCGGAACATATCTCCTCCGATGAGATACGTAAAAGACGTCGTGAACTCCTACTAGGTTGGATGGAAGTGCAACCCTGTAAGCTACCTCTCCGATCCTGCCAAGTATCTCGAACGGCCCTATGTATCTGGGGCTCAGCTTCACTCCTCGTCCGGACCGGATCATCCCTCTAGTAGGTGATATCTTCACTAGCACCATATCTCCGTCAGCGAACTCCATCGATCTGCGACTAGCATCGACCCAGTGTTTCTGCCTGTCCTGAGCTACTCTGAGCCTGTCTCTGATCATCCCGACCTTCTCTGCTGTATCCGTGATCATCTCTGGCCCAAGCATAACTCTGTCCCCAACATCATCCCAAAAGAGCGGTATACGACATCGTCGTCCACATAGTGCCTCGAAAGGAGACATACCGATGTTGGCTTGGTAGCTGTTGTTGTATGAAAACTCTACCAAGTGCAGATGGCTCTCCCATGATCCGCCAAAGTCCAGCACACAAGTCCTCAGCATGTCCTCTTGCGTCTGTATCATCCTCTCGGACTGCCCATCTGTCTGCGGGTGGTACGCCGTACTGAACTTGAGCCGACTGCCCAACTCCTCCTGTAAGCTCCTCCAGTAGTGGGACATGAATTTGCTATCTCTGTCCGACATGATGTTCACTGGTACTCCGTGCAAGCGAACTATCTGCTGCATGTATAGCTCTGCCAACTTCTCGGTGAAAAGCCCCACCTTGAAGGATATGAAGTGCGCATACTTTGTCAGCCTGTCCACGATGACCCAAATGGCATCCTTTTCTCCTTGGGAACAAGGAAGCCCTGAGACGAAGACCATCGTAATGTGTTCCCACTTCCACTCGAGAATGGGTAACGGCTGCAACAGACCAGCTGGCCTCTGGCGCTCCGTCTTGACCTGCTGGTAAACTAGGCATCTCAAAATGAAACGTGATACATCTCTCTTCATCCCGTGCCACCAAAGATGTTCCCGCAAGTCACGGTACATCTTGTTGGCACCAGGGTGAATAGAATATCTCGATCGGTGTGCCTACTGCAAGACTGCTTCTATCAGCTCTCCTTTCGGCACGCACAATCGGCTGCCATGCCTCAAGGATCTATCCTCTGCTATGGTGAAGTCATCCAGCAATCCAGCTAAAGCCTGGGCTCGAAGTCTGCGAAGGCTCTCTTCTGTAGACTGTGCCTCCCTGATCTGCTCCATCAAACCTGACTGAATGTCAAGCGCCATCATCTGTATCACTGATCCTGGCCGAACTATCTCGATACCGAGATTCTCCAGATCTTCCCGCAAATGCCGATCTATCATCAGATACCATGCCATCAGATGCCTGCTCAGTGCATCCGCTACCACATTTGCCTTTTTGGGGTGATACTGTAAATCGATGTCGAAGTCCTTCATCAACTCCAACCATCGTCTTTGCCTCATATTCAACTTTTTCTGCGTGAACACATACTTCAAGCTCTTGTGGTCAGTAAAGATTTCTACACGCTCTTCGTATAAGTAATGTTTCCATAACTTGAGTACAAAGATCACCGCAGCTAACTCTAGGTCATGGGTAGGATAGTTCCGCTCATGAGTCCATAATTGCCTAGATGCATAAGCAATCACTTTCCCATGCTATTGTAGGACACATCCTAGCCCCTTTCCCGAAGCATCGCTGTATATGGTGAAACCTCCAGATCCTGAAGGTAATGTCAGAACTGGAGTGGTCGTCAGCCTCCTCTTCAGCTCCTCAAATTCTGCCTGGCAGTCCTCTGACCAAATGTACTCTGCGTCCTTCCGCGTCAGCTTTGTCATGGGTTTAGCTATCCTAGCAAAGTCCTGGACGAACTTCCTATAATAGCCGACTAAACCCAGAAAGCTCATGATCTCTGAAACTGACGTCGGAGCCTTCCATGTCTCAACGGCAACAATCTTCCTGGGATCTACCGAGATCCCCTCTCCAGTAACTACATGGCCGAGAAACTCTACTCGATCTAAAAAGAACTCGTACTTCGACAATTTGGCATACAATCTCTCCTGCCTCAGAATCTCCAAAACTATCCACAAGTGCTCTGCATGCTCTTTCGGCGTCTTCGAGTATATCAGGATGTCGTCGATGAATACTACGACGAACTTATCCAGATACTGGTGAAATATCTTATTCATCAAATTCATAAAGACAGCTGGCGCATTTGTGAGACCAAATGGCATCACCAAAAACTCGTACTGTCCGTACTTCGTGTTGAACGCCGTCTTCTGGATGTCTGCTGCCCTGACCTTCACCTGGTAGTACCCGGATCTCAAATCTATCCTAGAAAATACTTTCATCCCAGTCAACTGGTCGAACAAATCATCTATCCTGGGCAGAGAATATTTGTTCTTAATGGTGATGGCATTCAACGCCCGGTAGTCAATACACAACCGAACTGTACCATCCTTCTTAGGCACAAAGAGTACTGGCGCTCCCCATAGAGAAGCACTAGATCGAATGAAACCCTTTTTCAACAGGTCATCAATCTGCTCCTTCATCTCTATAGCCTCCTTGGGGTTCACTCTATAGCAAGCCCGGGATACTGGTGATGAACCCGGTACTAAATCTATAGTGAACTCCACATCTCTGTCAGGCGGAAGTCCTGGAAGATCCTCTGGGAATACATCCATAAACTCCCTAATGATAGGGTATGGCGGTGCTATCTTTCCTACTATCGCACAACAGTTCGGCTCTAGGCTGATCTCCGGTCCTGTCCTCCTGACACTGAATGGTGCCGTGCCTAGAGGACTGAACAGAATACTACCCTCATGACAGTCGACTATAGCTGCATGGGCATAGCTAAGCCAGTCCATCCCCAATATGATATCATACCCGGGGAGTGGCATCACAAAGAATCGTCCCCTAAACTCTCTCCCGGCTATAGTAATAGAGCATCTATAGATAGCTCTAATGGGCACTGGTCCGCCTCCCGTCATTACTCTACTCATCTCCTCGGTAGGTGTAGCTACTAAGTAGTGTTTATACAAAAACTCTAATGACAGAAAGCTATGAGATGCACCAGAATCAAACAAGCATAGAGCTAGAAAAGTATGCAAATAAACATGACCTGTGATGGCGTCAGCCAAATAATCGGGCTTCGAATCCTGCTCCGGCTCCGACTCAAGGGCCAGACTATAAGTCTTCCCCTGGGGTCCCTTCTGCTACTGCAGATGTTGCCCAAACCTCTGCCGCTGAGTCGAAAACGGCCCTCTAGGTATCTTGGCTACTGGCAGTCCCGAAGCTGATGGGTGGCGACCCACAAGCTAAACACTGACCTAACCTCTTCCTACAGATAGCAGCGTCATGGCCTACCCTCTTACAGAAGACACACAAAGCTCCCTTCTGCTGCTGTCAGGGTCCCGGGGCTCTAACTGGCGGGGTTGGGTGATGTGATGTAGGGGGACGATATGTCTGCTGGTGCGGTGTCGATGCTCTCTGCTGGAAAGCTTGACGCTTGGACGGTCCCTCGAGGTGTACAGAAGCCGGCCTCTTGCAAGACAGAAGACGCTGCTCTATGCTCCGGGCCAACTCTAGGCTCTGGTAGTAGTCAGTCGTACCGTTCGCCACTATAAGGATGCCGATGTCTGGAGCTAGACCATGGCAAAACCTACGCGTCATCTCCTCTGGGTCTGCAACTAGACTAAGAGCGAAATGGCTCAGGCGACTAAACTCTGTCGCATACTCGTCAATAGAACGGTTCCCCTGCTGGATTTTCTGGAATCGTAGCCCCATGGCTACCCTAGCGGTGGTCGAGAAATTTTTTTCTTGAACTGGGTTTTGAACTGATCCCAAGTGGCCCTCCCTCTCGCGAATAGCGGCTCATTCCGGAACCAAACTCCTGCCAAGTCTGTCAGCAAAAATCCCGCTGCCTCGACCTGGAGGTCATTCGGCAACCTAGCTCTAAGAAGCTTCCTCTCTACCGAGTCTAGCCAGTCATCTGCTACAACTATGCCCTCAGTCCCTAAGAACTCCTTGGGGTTCAGACCCATGAAGTCCTTGATTGTACCTACTCTCTGCCGTGGCTCTACAGGTGGTGGGACCATGGTACGTTCCTCAGAACGCTCCATGCTCTGGCGGAGTAGGGTGGCCTGCTCCTGATGGGTCGTTAGGAACCCCTGGATCAGAGTGAGCAGTTGGTTCCCGTCGAGTGTGACGGAAGCCTGGGTAGGTATAGTGATAGGTGGTGGTGGGAGTATCGGGTCCTGCTGGTTCTGTGATGTGGAAGGTGGTGGAGACATCTGGGTTGGTAGATTTGTGGAGTGGGGGAGTATAGTAGGTGGAGGTGTATCGGTCAACTGGTCAGCTGACTGAATAGGGAGTGTGCCATTCTCAGGTGTGACATACTGGGATGAACGAGTAAGCACCATCTAAATAAAATAAAAAGGACTTATAAGGACTCTTTAAAGTAAACAATCATAGACAAGAAAATCTAATTATAATAGCAAGCATGTGATGTATTTCCTATGTTGCAATCCTAGTATTCCTCTAGGTGTTCTAAGCGTCATTCCTAATGTTGTCTAATTATCTTAAGTTCCTAATTGCAGGCAAGCTTGGTACGATAACGTAACCAAACAATTTAGTCAGGAACTTGCGTGGGCCACCACTAAAAATATATCACGACCTGCTACCCAAATTATTGGGTCGGGCCGAGTCATGTCCAGCCTACGCTTGAGATAAAGCGCAGTAAGCTGTTCTAGAGATAACAAGATAAGACTAAAATGTGCTAACGGTTCTATAAGTAATAAAGAGTCATAAATGCTCCAAACACAAAAGTCATCTCATATAATAGTAAGTCCAAGTACAAGTCCGAAATATAAAACTGGATACAGGTCCAGGTACAAAATATGTTGTCTAATACATGACTACTCTAAATATCCCGAGCAACTACACAACTAGATGAGTTTCCCCACAGGTACATCCTCGTAAGACAAAGCCTGGTCCTCGACAGTAACTCCAATATATAGTCACAGAGCAACTCCTCCTCAGTGAGAATACCTACAACGTTATCCTGTCAGGACGGAAGCAAGTACTGATTCTAGCAAACATATAATACTGATCATGTGATGAAAAGAAATGACATAACATGTTTGTTCAGTTTTAGGTATATTTTATTATGGCAATAGATATTCATTTTAAAGTTTAAAACTGTAGTAGGTGAGTGATCAGTCAATAGGTAATCAAGATGTACAGTGCTGTATATCAATTTTCTGAAGCATACATACGTACCCTTAATAGCATCGGTGTATGTCCATACACAAACGCGAGAGAAGACATACGACAAAGTTATATATAGAATATAATAATGCTCGATAAATACATACGGAGAAGGAGGACATGATCACGTACACTACTAACAGTTTCCCCTTAACCCGTTGTTAAACATGTGAGAGAGATATAAAAACTGTCCTAAGCATGGTAGATACTGAAAGTAATACAACATGTGAAGTTTTAACTTGCTATCCCAAGGATCAGCATTTAACATGGTTGGAATTCGCAGTTTATGGTTATAGCAGTATGTAAAGTTTGTAGAAGCACTTACCTTTAGCAAAGCAAAGCAGCGATAAAATGCTATAGATGCTTGGTAACTCGTCACTGTAGAGATAAATACATAAACTTAGTTTTTTTATACTAAGTTAAACACAAAGACACTAGTGGTACAACACGACTTTCTGAGTGGACACCTAGCCAAATGGTGACTTTAGCATAGGAGACCAATGTGGGGTGACACAATACTCAAACCAACTTTCTAGGGTCTTTAGACTAGTGCGGGGTGAGGTTCAATACGACTATAACTCAAAATAACACAAAAAGTTGCAAGTCGTAATTACGCCATAATTAAATCAAACTGTACACTATGATCCAACAATTTTTGAGATAGACAAAATACCCAATTTTACATAAAATAAAGTACCAAAATGATCCTTGTTAATTATAGAAATTTATACTAATTTTTATGGAATTTATAAACCCTCATAATTATTTATTAAAAATCAGCAAACATAAATATACTGAAAATGAGTTCTGTTTTCCTATTTTTATAAAATACCAACAGCACTTAGTAAATGCTGGAAAAATTATAATAAATTGTCTAAATTAACATAGTATTTAAATACAATTTTTCTCAGATTTGTATAGCACTTAGTATATATATAAAAATTCAAAAACAGCAAGCAACAGTTTCTGGAAATTAATTAATTAATTATTTACTATTTTTGTCCATGTATTCGAATTGAACCGAAGTCCAGATACAGGACCCAGAGCCATGAATCAAGTCCAGTATGACTTGTACAGACTCTGAATGTATTAGAAACATTTGGGCCCAAAAATCCATGCTAGGCTTGGACATCAATTGGCCATAACAAATAAAATACATAAATTTAAATAATAATAATATATTTTTAAAGTGGTAAAAATATACAAGTCACAAAATATATAATAAAATAATCTTGTGAAATTTTACATAACAATATTTTGTACAAAGTAGAATTTGAAATACATATATAAACATATAACTACAATATTTATATATATACATATAAATATATAGATATCTATATATATACATAATGGATATATATATACATATATTAAGTATACATATATATATAAGAAATACTAAATATAAAAAATATATATATATACAAATATTGTATACGTATATATAACAGTATATATATAATAATATATATACACATGAACATATATACATATATATATATACACAAATACATATATATATATATATATATATATATACATATATATATATGTATATATATACTGTATTTGTATATATATATATATATATATATATATAAATATATATATATATACATATATATATATATATATATATATATTTTTTATATATATATATAAATATATATATATATATATACATATATATATATATATATATATATAAAATATATATATATATATATATATATATATATATATATGTATATATATATATTTATATATATATATATATATATATATATATATATATATATACAAATACAGTATATATATACATATATAACAGTATATATAATTTTTTATATATATATATATATATATATATATTTTTTTTTTTTAATAATATATATATATATACATATACATGTATAATATATATATATATATATATATATATATATATATATATATATATATATATAAATATATATATATATATATATATATATATATATATATATATATATATATATATATATATATATATATATATACATAAAAAATATATATATACACATATATATAAATGATAAAAATAAAAACAAAAAATAAAACAAAATAACCAACAAACAGGGGGATCGAACTCGGCCCAGAGGGGTCGAGTTCTTGGGCTCGGTCGGGCTGGCCAGGAGGTCAGCCCGAGCTGTGTGTTAGATGTTAGGTTCGGATTAGTTTTATTTAGGTTTTTAGGTTAATGGGTTTAAACCCGATAGCACTTGGTCTCTGTGTCCTGACAGTTAAGGACACACGAGTCTCGTGTCCGTGCTATGCACGACACGCACGGGTCGAGTTTTATGTGTCCAGACTTACCCCTAGGTTGCTCGTGTCCAGGCGAACGCTACGCGTGAAATCGAGACACGCACGACACGAACTCAGGTCTGTTACCTGCGTGTCCGACGTCGGGGGGAGGAGGAGTCGAAGGCGCTGGACGGTGGAGGAGACGTCGTGGACGCGGCGCTCGGGTGGCGCTGGACTCAGCTCGGTGGACGAACACGTCGGTGGGGTTTATTGGTGGTGTGGATGGCTGGGGAGGTGGCATTGGGTAGCTTCCGGAGTTAGGGTTAGGGTTTAGGTGTAAGAACCCTAGAGGGGGGGTGAATAGGGTCACGCTAACTAATCAAGCACTTAGCACAAGTTAATGGGCGATTTAAAAATATAAGTGCAAGAGAATAAGCAATAACAATACCGACACACGATATATCCTGGTATCCTCCCAAGAGGCACTCCAGTCCCGGAACTCTCTCCGGCTTTAATCTACTATTTGAGTAAATAGTTACACACGAGTTTGGATCCGAAGAACTCGCCAACTTCTTACACGAGAGCTTTAATCCGAAGGCCTCTCCGACTTCAACCGAGAGTTTGGATACGAAGACTCTCCAACTTCAACCGAGAGTTTGGATACGAAGACTCTCCAACTTCAACCGAGAGTTTGGATGCGAAGACTCCCCAACTTCAACCTTTCACAATAGGTTTTGATCTCCTTATACAATAGGATGAAGATCTTACTTTTCAATTCAATAACTCTAACACAATTTGTGGATGGCAAATGAAAGCTTTGTAGAGTTGTTTGTGGATAGGCTTTGGTGCTTTAGAAATTTTTAGGCTCAAAGCATCAACCTTGAATGAAGGGGTTCAAGGCTATTTATAACCAAAGCATTGAAAAGAGCCAAAGGCAACTTTTCAGTCAGTGACCGGCATACCGTCGGTATGAGTCGGCATACCGTCGGTATACCGGTCTGGGATTACAACGGCTCGAAATATAGCCGTTGGGATCATTTAATGCTGGAAATCCGACCGTTGGACTTTCAACGTTACGGAATCGGTATACCGTCGGTATGATCCGGTATACCGTCGGTATGCCGATTTTGTGGACATAAACTTTCTGTGAACAAAATCGGTATACCGTCGGTATGCACCGGTATACCGTCGGTATGTCGGTTTTCATCCGAAAATGATCCTGGACTGGTTTCTATCCTAGCTTTCGATTTTGCCATCCATTTCTTGTGTTTACAATAATTCCTAAGACTCATTACAGACTCCAGATATACTGTAGCAGGTGCATAATTCTTCAGAGTCTTGAAATGATGATGGCATGGCTTGGCTTCTTCCTTTGATAGGTGCTGGCTTTTTCCCTTGACGGCAGCTGTCCAAAGATATCCAGTTTGCGAAAACTGAATACCTTTCGGGGGCTTCGCCCCCGAACCCTCGACAAGGGGCGCTGCCCCCTCGACCCCCGTCCGCTGACCGGGCAGCGGAACCCCCGGTGCGTGGCTCCGGAGATGTCGTCGGGTGGTTCAGAGAAATCTTGTGGGATCCGTCGTCTTTGGCCCACCATGATTTCTTTATTGCATATGTCCACATTGATCTTGCTTATTGCTTTTCTGCATGTACATGTTAGACGAACAAAGCAATATACATAGTAGCAAGTATGATAAGTTTAATGTACATTAGGACAATGCTGAGTTTAAGTATAAGTGCTAAGGTGATAGCATAAATATTAGTGATATCATAATGATTAAACTTAATTGAATGACCACAATCAAAAACATAGTTTTGATTTTGGCAACCCGATTAAATTTAAGATAGATAAGCTCATATCACTAAAATGTAAACCAATAGGCACATATCACCAAAGGTATAAGTATAAGTAGAAATAAGATAGCGATGGTATGAAGATTAGTGATAATGAAATGCTAAACTTAACATATTAACCATATTCAAAAACATGATACAATCATTGGGCTAACATTAGGTTCTCGTCGGGGACGAAGGGGTCGGGGTGGTCGATGGTGAACTAGGGTTAGGGCTTAGGACTGGGGGGTACTAATAGGGGGTTTTAGGTCGGTCGGGGTGGGCTAGGTCGGTCATGCGGTGGCAGTCGCCGCACGTCGACGGTCGTCGGGGGTAGGTGAGTACGTGGGGTGGGGGGGACGGCCAATTTGCAGTCGGGTCCCTAGAATTTAGGATTTTACAGATAGGTCCAAACCCTAACTAAATGTAAAAATGAATTTGCAGAACCTAATTAAAACAATTCACAAATTTGCAAACTGCTATAATAATAATTTGACAAATTGCATAATGATATTAAAATAATTCTAAATATTACAAAACGATATTAAAACATTTTAATTAATTACAAATTGATATATTTTGATTTAAAAACTATTTAAAAATCATTTAAAAATTCTAGAAAAATTCCTAAAAATCATAATAAATTATTTTAAAGCTAAATAGGTCATTAGCAACTAATTAACACTAACTAAATTAAATTTGAAAAAACAAGGGCTGACACAGCTTCAAAATCCAGGAGCACAGCCTCTATGACGTGCATGTCCCTCACAGCGTGGCATGTTAACCACGTGGCCAATAAGGCAACCGTATCTCTTTTTGATACAATCAAATCTATTTCTGTTTTAACAGAAAGAGATCTTTGAGTAGTGTGCACACGCCACGTGTCATTGACTCGGTCATGTTGATGAATGAGTGCTAACCACCCAGGAACTCAGCAATAAAAGAATCCCAACAACTGCCACATGTCATCTCAACAGCAGTCCCTACAGTACAGTTATAACAGATTCTCCAGAAATCTCGTGCGCTCAACACTCCTGTGCGCCGAACACCCCTGTGCATATGGTACATGTGTCCACCTATAAATAGAAAAAGTCCTCCTTCATTCAGGGTCTCGACTGCTTCTTGATTGGCAAACCCAAATCACCCATTCATAGGCATTCAGAGAGTCAGAACAAGTTCTTCTCGCCATCAGATCATCAACGGAGTAAACGAGCCACTATAGTGTTCGATCTCCATCGTCACACTTTTCCAGAACCAATTGTTCTTAGATTTTCTGTTTAGGATCTCTTTTGTTCTTCTCTAATTTGTAATACGAAAGTTCTTAAACTTTTTGTTCATGGCAAACAAGATGGCAACTCTGCTGGGAATTTCTTCTCCTCTGACGAGAAGGTCATGACGCAATCTGACAATAACCTGCTGGGATCCTCTCAAAAAATGCTGGTCGTACATTTCGATCAACAAGCTTTTGAGGATCTTCTCTCTGAAGACAACTCGAGTCCTTCGAAGTGGCTAGCAAAGCCGAAGAAGACTCGACGCACTTGGATGACCAAGACTGTTATGCCAAACAGCAAGACTGAAGGGAAGGCGACTCAAGCTTCTCAGAACTCATGCGCACTCCAGGCGCCTACACTCTTTACTTCTGCAATCTCTCAGTCGACCTCAGTTGCTGAGAAGCGCAGCAAAGGCTGCCGTTCTCAGGCTGTGCGCCAGACAAAGGTGCAGCAAAAGGGAAAAGGCTCAGCATCTCATCTGCATAAGAAGCCAACCATGCATCAAAAGTCTTCTGTCTTTGAAAAAATTACCTGCTCTTTGGGTAAGGCCAATTTGGATTATCTGTGCTATGCGTCTTTGAGGGCTAGTACGAAAAAGTCTAAGACAACACATACTCTGCACGATAAACGTGCTACGCCAACAGTTAGCCGAACGCATATAATGACAATAATGTACGCAGCTGACGGCAAGCTGTATAGAACTAATTCGGGTTCTCTAGCGTCTCAAATGATATAGTTCCTAAAGTTCCCCTGTCACTTGGGCGCTCACGTGCGGGAACCAAGCCAGGGGAAACCATTATGGTGACAGACTCATGCGAGCAGTGTGGCTGCGAGGTGAAGTGGGTCTGTCTCACAAGCAATCTTCTTCTCATGACCTAAGCATGCCTCGTGCGCATGAATTGAGTCAAGGAGCACATTCCACACATCTTCATTCATGCACGTAGTATGGCTGTGCATGCGAAGTGAGCGTAGATGTGAATACCTCTCCTTATGACTTGCGTAACGTGATTTCTTACAAGTGCAAGGCAGGGAAGGCTCATATTGTGCATAATGTGCCCACCCTAGGGCACACTTGTGCCAATATAGTTATCAACTGCTGTAACTAAACAGCAGCATCTCCTCCAAAAAGGCAGTTAGTTTTCCAACGGCTGTGACCGTTGGCTCCCGTTCAACAAAGACTCGACAAGAGGGCGCCGATTGAAGACGAAGATGAACTTCTGATTGCCCTGCATGGGTGTGTTCCATCTCGGCTAGTGGGTCTAAATCAAAAAGTCGACCTCAAGGCAGCAAGCTGGTGGTGGCCAGCAAGGGTGTGTTCCAACACACTCGCTCTAGGGCCAAGTCCTCGTCACAGGGGTATAGAAGCTTGAAAAAGTACAGACATATAAAAAGCGCAGAAGACAATTCTTGCTACACATGACTTCACAAATGTGCAGGTACCCCAAAAGCGTAGACAACAGACAAAAGCCATAATAAGATGTACAAAGAGGGAGTAGAAAGAGTTCTTTATTAAAATCATGTCCACAAGGATCTATTACAGATTCTTCATGATTACATAGAAAGACTAGAAACACCTAAAGTCTACAAGTGGGCAATATTCTTTGCAAATGTGTAGCCCCCATACGTGCAGCCTGTCAGAGCGAACCACTTCCTCGTCAGAGCGAATCACTTCCTCATCAGAGCAAACCACTTCCTAGCCAGACGTAAAGGAACTCCAATATGGCTAATGAAGCAGCCATTGGTCTGAGCCAGAACGCAGCTCCTGTTCGCCACACTACTACCGCTCTTGAGCAGGACAGAGCACAACCTGTGGCTCTTTGGATTGTCAATCAATCCAAACTCGGAAGCTTGGATCTTGAAGACCTCCAAGATGTTGTTCAGGTTCGAACTCCTTATGCCAAACACTCAAGTGCATCTCAAAACTCAACATCAGTTCTTCTACAAGGATATAGCTTCTTTGAACGAAGGGATCCACAACCAACAATCGACTTGGGCAAGGCCAACGGTCGTTCGAAGCTAAGTCAGGATCGAGCATGACGGTGGAAATGCTAAGAGACAGTGGATGTAATCCTTCAGAAAAGCTTTCCTTTATATAGGTTGAGTGCAGTCCAACCCACATGCCATGTGGCCGTCGGTCAAAGACCCCCAAATTAATGGGATGAACCTAAGACTCAGCACAATGAATCTCATTAATAGGTTCATTTGACTGAATCCTAAGCCACGAACTTCTTGAATTCCCCAAATGACGGCGACAATTAAAGAAGAGGATGACTGACGCATCTGTGAAAAGAGCAGTCATTAAATCGCTCTTATGACTTCGACAAAAACTAGCTCCTTCGACTCAGAAGCGCAACCACTTCAGTTCTACTCAGAAGTGCAGCCACTTCATTTCGACCCAAAAGCGCAGCCACTTCAGTTCGACTCAGAAGTGCAGCCACTTCAGCACGACTCAGAAGTGCAGTCACTTCGGTTCGACTCAGAAGCGCAGCTCCCTCGCTTCAACCCAGAAGCGCAGCTCCTTCCATCCCATCAAGAAGTGTAGCCCATTCAATAGCTCATTCAACTAATACTTTGTTGCCTCAAGCACAGTCTCCTTGTCGCCCAAAAGCGCAGTGACTTTGTAGTCTTTGAAACACAGTCTACTCGTCACTCCAAAGCACAGTGAATCCATCGTCTTCGAAACACGGTCTATTCTTCGTCCTAAAGCATAGTGACTCGGTCGTCTTTGAAACACAGTCTATTTGTCGCCCCAAAGCATAGTGACTCTGTCGTCTCCAAAACACAGTATACTCATCGCCCAAAAGCGCAGTGGCTCCGTTATTTTTGAAAGATAGTCTATTCATCGCTCAAGAAGCGTAGTGGCATCTGAGCCTCACCAGAAGCGCAGCTTGCATAAAAGCTCAGTCCTATGAGGTGGCATTATTCCACGTGGCAAGTCGGGTATCTATATCTTTTCGGATATCATCCAATTGGTTTGTTTAAACCACCACTCTTAAGATAGGACAGTTTGATTCTGTTGATAAGAGCAATCCTATCGGCTTGTTTAAACCACAAATAAAGATGGAGCATGTTCCTATGGACGTGGGCCATATCCAATCGATTTTTTAAACCAATGGCCCCCTAAGATAAGGACAAAATCCAACTTCAGGATAGGATCAGAATCTGCTCCGGATAATCCAATCAACATTAAACGCATGCCAGGTGCCATTTATTCAGTTATGTTGATAACTCCCCAAGATCTTAATAAAAGAGAATCCCAGCATCCGCCACGTGTCAGCTCAGCAGCAGCCCTCATCGTGTGTAAAACCCCTAAATTTCTGCTATTTTTTTTAAAAATAAATTTGGTACTGATTTTTTTATTTTGTATTTGTACGTCGTATAGTTGTATTGTACGTTGCACGCGAAATTTTATTTTTCGTAATTACTCGATGAATGTGAATATGTGCGAGCGTACATATTTTTAGAAAAATATTTCAATTTTTATAGTTTCAAAATAATATATATAATAATTATTTTATCTATCGTACCAAAATTCCAAGTTTATTATTTTATTTATAAAAAGCCTTTCATTTATACAGTTATAATAATAAATAATTTCTTATAAAATGGTACACTAGAAAAGTATATTTATGTAAATATTATTTGTGTAGGAGGTACATGACATTATTTCATACATATATATTTCAAAATTATTTAGTAGTTTATTTTTAAATAATAGTGTAATTTTTGAAATTTAAAATTAATGGTAAATTTGAAAAGTATATTTAATTTAATAAGTGTGAAATTTTAAATTAAGTTTTATTTATTTAATTTAGTAACTTATGTATATGAATTATCTATATACATATTAGAATTGGACTTGGATTTGGATTTGAATTTGATTTTGTTTTAAAACAAATATGGTAATTATCTAAAAGGGGATTTAAATCTCCTACATCTTATCGAATTTAGATTCCTCAACCCTATAAATAGGGGAGCCTCCACATTATTTTCTTCATAAAATCCACCAATGTGAGTGCCTCGTGTCTGTGTCCAACATCTTCCGTGTCAGCCGTGACAGCCTCGGGTTCGACCCCGGGTGTCTTTCCAATAGATTATCTTTTTACATATACATTATCACTTCCGTGTCCCACAAATTCTGGACACAAATCCATTACTTTGTCTCGTGTCGGACACTCCCCGACACGATGACACCTCTCAAACTCTAACCCTAAACTAATCCCTTGTCACCTAACAACAGCCTTCCCGATACCGTGACTCTTCGGCCGTCTCTACCTCGACCGACCGCCAGCTCGTCACCATCGCCAAACCCCTCTCCCTGTCCTCTCCATCGACTTTCTCTACAACCCCAACACCCCGACACCATGACCAACCAGTCACCGTCAACTCCGCTTCACCACCAGCTACCGTCGCCTGCCCTACCGACCCATCAACAGAAGATACCACCACCACCAACCCGCACTTCCCTACTCCGGCAACCACTGTCGCACTTCCGCCGATACCACCACCTACAACACCGGCCGCCAAACACCCTCCACTGCCGCCATTCGATTACCATCACACGGCCACCCGCCAAGACCCGTCACCATTACCCCCTCCAGCACCGCCAGCCAACCTTCACCCAAACCCCTGCCTGGCCACTCTGACTGATCACCCCTAACCGTGCAACACCGTCATGTACGCCACCACCATTACCACACACACAAAGTAAGAGAGAAGACAGAAACCCCCTCACCTGTCTTCTCGATGCGCCACGCCGCTACCTATCCTCACCATCGCGAGCAGTCCGCCTCCCAGATCTAAGCAGCGCGCCTTTACTCCTCGACCGCAACCCCTGTTCACAGTGCCATCCCCCGACCCCATCTTCACCATACTGATCCACTTGACCACGACGTCGCTATCCACCCGCGGATCCTTTGACTCGGCGACTTTGGCAGCCTTCGACGTCACATGGCCAGCCGGCTGCCACATCTGCAGCGGATCTCCCCTGCCTACACTACCACTGCAAGCGCCAGCCTCCATGTTCTTTTTTTCCATCCGTCGGTGTGTCCCGCCGACGACAACGGTGGAGAGCTCCACACGCACGCGCCCCGGTCTTCTCCTTCCTTCAAGATCTGACTCCTCGCTCATTCACCATTGCCGACGTATCTCCAGTCGTCGGAACCCCTTCCTCACTGACCTCTCGATCGACCGCCTCCCGCTCCTCTCCTACTCCGCCTAGCAATCTCACCACGACGCCGCTAGTGTCCTGGCTGAGCTCTCCATCGGAGACGAGCTCGTGAATTTTTCCTCTCTTGGTAATTTCTCTCTCTCTCTCTCTCTCTTTCACTTTTTTCTTCTACTTAAGGATTGAGCTACTTCCTTGGGCATCTCAACAGAGAGAACCACAGCTCTTGGTTAATTGTATTTAACTATTTATTTTATTTTATTTTATTGCCTATTTTTATTTGATTCATTACAAGTATACGTACATATTAGCATTTTTATTATTAAGTATATTTTTACTATTAATATTTATATAGAAAACAACAGCCTAATGGTTGCTAGTGTTTTTATTATTTTAAAAAAGTGTTTTGATTATACAATATGCAACTATAGATTTCTTAATAGTATTATTGATTACTAATTATTATTTATTAGCATTCATATTATTTTACAAGGTATTCTTTTATTGACAACTAAAAATTATTATTATTATTATTATTATTATCATCATCATCATTAGTATAATTATTTCTAATAATTTTCCAAAATTAGCCTGTAAAAAAAATATATTATACTGGGCTTGAACTATATTTGTTTTTTTTTTCAAAATAGGGTTAGAAGCCCAAAAATATATCATTATATGATTTTTATGGTATTTTAAATATATTACCTTTGACCTACATATATTACTGTTGTAATTTCTAAATCATAGTATTGACCTACAAATATGGTTTCGACAGACTTATAAAGTATTTCTCTAAGATATTTTACTAATAGAAATTAGTTTTCAAATATAATAGATATTTTCCAAAATAGATATTTATTTATATATATAAACCTCTTCGATTATCAGATCTTCTCATGGCTAGTCATATTCCCTAATTCCTTGTAAATCCTGACTTCCTTATATCGTCCCTAGCTAATTTGGCTATTTAGACTCCATGGAATAGGCTGTTTCATCACCGGAGGTCGTCTTGCGTAGTTGTAACATCGAAGTCGTACTCTGTGCCACCTTGCTTATCTCAGCACACCAGGCGTTCCACCAGGCAAGATACCTTGCCATTAGCTGTTTATTTTACTTTAGCTCATATTCATGTATTATTTATTATTTTCTTATGCAAAATAAACTGTGATACATGGCATAACTCGATAGATTCTTACTGTTCAGTTATATTTTCTGCTATGTATTATTTTTTTATACATTCAACCTAGTTTAAGGGACCACCTTTGTGTGTTACATTCATTGGCCTTGACACGTTGTACCACAAAGTTGTGTATCGCATATAGAACACAGACGTGCGTGATTGGCTGGCCACCAGTACGTATAAGCTGTGCGATACGATTAACCGCGAATAGAGATTGCATACTTAGTTTGACTTAGCGGTTAATAGAGGTTTTATGTTGTGGATACAACATAGTAGGCATTGGACGGGGAGGACAATTCCTTAGCGTATGGGCTACGATGCACTTTTCCTTGTGACCCGGATGCTCCGCTGGAGATACGGGGTTGATGACCCATGATTACTGACGGCCACTGACGTTCTGCGGAACGTTATGCTCTTACTGCTTGAGGCCCCTGGTGCCCCAAGGGGGGACCATGCCGATCCCATTTTAGCTAGGGCCTATGCATTGGAGGATGTTCTTAAAAACTACATATACTTAGACTGGTTAGGCACCCTTATCCGTTAGGTATGAATACTCTTGGTTTGGGTACTTGTATCTGACCGTGGAATAATAACTTGTCGCGGATTAGTTCGCCACACCTTGTCCTTTTTTGGTAGTAGGTGTGGCTTACTACTCCGATGAGAAGGTATTGAACCTTGTTGGGGTCCGAATACCATATTGGATTCATGACTTGAAAAGATACTTTATCGTGGGTTAGTGTGCCATCTCCTATCCTTGTTTGGTTGGGGGGATGGTACCCTAATCCAAATGGTAAGGTATTGGACCATGTTATGATCCGATCTTACTTATTATTATTGAGCAGTATTTATTCAGTTTATATGGCATGATATTATGTATCTTGTTACGTCCCTCTGAGGACCTGGTTATCTTCCCAGGTGTGTGTTCATGTCTTCCATAGGTATTCTAGTCAAGGTCGTGGTCTTCTCCATTTATTCGAAGATGACGTATCTTGGATCTATCTTGCTAGCTCCGTCAAAATCATTAATATATCATGTACTTCTTTTCTTTTATTTGGTTGGTAGTGGATGTGTCTCCACCCAACATATTGTATTAAGACCATTCATTATATGATATCCTTTATTTCTTTATTTTGTGGATGAGATTAGTTTTTATGGTGTTACTGCATTTTACAACTTACGTATATTTATTATACGGCTGGCATGTCTACGTTCCTAGTCCTATGTATTTTGGGACTGGGGCGTTACATCGTGCAACCTTGAGATTCTCTCATATATCTACGTGCAGCGTTCCTGCACAATCCTTATGTACATCGTATATATGCTCCCCTATGATAGAAGGCATTTTTCTTCGATAAAAAGGCTTTGAAATCTTCTCACAACTTTGGCATCCTCTTGATTGGCAGCCCCAGAGTTCCAATCACAAGCATAAAAAAGCCAGAGCAACTTCAATTCGTCGTCAGATCATCAACGGAGTAAAGGAGCCGCTGTAGTGCTCGATCTCCACCGTCATACTTTTCCAGAAAACTTTGTACTTAGATCTCTTATTTAGGAATCGATTTTACTCTTTACACGTTTAATATATAAAAGTTCGTATAACCTTTTATCATGGCAAACAAGATAGCGACTCTGCTGGGGACTTCCTTCTCCTCCAACGAGAAGGTAGTGATGCAATCTGACGACAACTTGCTGGGATCTTCTCAGAAGATGTTAGCCGTACATTTCAATCAACAAGCTTTCGAAGATCTCCTTTCTGAGGAGAAGTCGAGTCCTTCGAAGCGATTTATAAAATCGAAGAAGACTCGACGCACTTGGGCGCCGAAGGCAGCTGTAACGAGCAGCACGACGGAGGCGACTGCGCTCCAGAACCCCCTGAACGACGAAGCCCCGAAGAAGATTTCGGCTGCTGCTGGCATGCCGCCTCGCTCAGTTCCCACTTTAGGAAAATGCAGCGATGAGTATGGCTCCCCTACGGCAGGCCTGACAAGGGCACAACGCCGGAAGAAGTGCGTCGTGGTCCACCCATGGACGGAGGAGGCTGCGTAGGCGAGAACTTCTGTCTTTGACAAAATTACCAGCCCATTGGGTAAGGCTATGTTGGATTCTGAACGTTATGCACATTCTAGGGGTAACGTAAAGAAGTCTAAGGCGGCACGTGCTTTACATGGCCAAAGTGCTATGCCAACCACTCTGTTGGACTCTGAATACTACGAACCTTCTTGGGGTAGTAGGAAGAAATTTAAGGCAACACGCGCTTCGTACGATCAAAGTGCTATGTCGACGACAGACCAAAGATCCGCGTTGACAGTCACGCGTGCAACCAATGAAAATCTATACAAAACTGGTCCGAGTGCTTTGATGCCTCGACTGGTAAAACCTTGCTGTCACTTACGCGCTCATGGGCACGATTCAAGCCAGGGGGTTACCTACTATCGAGACAGACTCGTACGAACAATATTCCTATAAGCATGGAAGGAGTCTACCTCATCAGCAACTCTCTAATCATGACCTAAACATGTATTACGTGCAGGAACTAAAAAAGGAGAAGCTATCTCTACATCCTCACTCCTGGGTGCAGCTTTCCTGCGGACACGAAAGGAATACAGGAGTAGAGGCCTCAACAACTCCCTACAAGCGTAAAGCGAGGGAGGGGTCTGCGATATAGGACGTATCTAAATCAAGGCAAAACTGCACCCAGATTACCATCAACTGTTGTTGTTGCCAAACAGCCGCTTTGCCGCCAAAGAGGCAGTCCATCTTCCTAAGACTGCGACAGATGGCGTCTAATGAAGAAGAAGATGAACTCTACGTTGCTTCATGCAACGCGGCGCGGGGTTCTCCGTCTGTCAAGAAGCTTTCCAAGAACCCTCATATTTCGGCTAACAAGCCAAAAAGCTGGCTGTAAACTCCCTAAATTTTTACTATGATTTTTTTATTAATTTAGAATTTATATTTATATTTTTGTATTTATTCATCGAGTGCGAATATGTGCGAGGTACATATTTTTGAAAAAAAATATTTTAATTACAAATTTTATTTATATAGGATAGTTATTTTCAAGTGGTGAAAAGTGGCACGTCGAGATTTCCAAAATACTATGCATTTACTTTTTATTGTACAAATATATGTAGTAGTTCAGAAAACTATTATTTTATGGATACTATATGTATGCGAGAGACATGTAATTTATTTCATGTCTACTTTAAATTTTTGAAGTACTAATTATTTTATTCAATTATCAAAAAGGTATTTTCAAATAATTAAATAATTATGGTGATTTTTGAAATTATTATTATTATTAGTATTTTTAGAAAATATATTTTAAAATTATCGTGGTAATTTAAATCTTGATTTGATTTTATGGATTGATTTAAATAGTTTAATTAATATCTATATTTGAAATTTGATTTATCTTATATAAATATGAACTAAAAGATGGAATGTAATTATACTTAAATTGATTTGGATTTGGATTTGAAATTATTGAAATGATTTAAATTAGAGGTGGAAATTATCCATCGGGGGTTTAAACTATACTAGTCCTTATCCAAATAAGAACCTCCACCTCCTATATAAGGAGAGCCCTATTGTTTACTTTTCTTCATAAATTCCACAAACAACATCAACCACTACAACCCAAGCATCGTGCATCGTGTCTGTGCCCCTTCATATCTACTATATTCTTCCAGTATGTGTACATTATTCCTCTTCGCGTCTGACAATTCCGGACACACCATAGCAACCGTTCCCGACACAAACCAACCCGATACCCACCAAACCTAACCCTAGCTGTTCACCATCGCCACCGTACCCCTGTCCTCTGACCATGCTGTCACCGTCTCCACAACCACCGCCAACCCCGAACACCTGTGATCTTTCCCCCTGGCGTCACCATCCCGCTCCCTCCTTTCGGCAATCTCCGCCGCCAACCCAGTACTTATTGCCACTCCCAAACAGAACCATCGACCAACCCGAGCCCTTCACCACCGATCCACAATGCCCCATCGACCGAAGCAGGTAACCCCATCACCTTCTCTGCCACCCGCGCCCGGCCAGGACCTCCACCACATCATCACCATTATCACCCATGAACCAAAAAACCCCTAAAATAAACCTCGTACCTGTGCTCCGTCGCCCTCGACACGCAGTCGATGGCATCCCGTGCGATGCAACAGTACGGCGAGCCCCATCCCCGCTTCGACGTCGTGGCAACCGCCTTGTCGTACTGTTCCACAAGCAGCGCCACTGCTCCCCCTGTCAGGGAGCCCGGCCGCGACCGCACATGTAGTCCCCGACTAGAACTTTCGGGTGTCGGTGCCCCAAATCTCTCCATCCTGCGGCGCTGGCGAACACGCTGCTGCCTCCGCCAATCCCGTGCGCCCGAGCTCTTCCAACGAAGCCTCCTGTACCGCCCGACGTCCATCACCGACACCGGTAGCCACGCCACCCCACAGCGGAGTGCCCCTCCGTACCTCGGTATGAGCGCTAGAGCGTTGGCATGCCATCCCATCCCAGCCGAGCCCGACCCTCGACATCTGTCTGCGTTGAGCTGACCTCCCGTCGACCTCTGGTAACCCTCCCACTCTCACTTTGCTCTCATTCTCTCCCCCTCTAAGTCTTCCCTCTCTCTCTTCCTATTCCCTTTCTATTTAAAGTATAAGAAGCAGCAGCAGCTGTGCTGTCTTTATAACATTTATGCTATCATTAGCAACATACAACAGAGTTGGGATGAGGTGTCATTATGGTACTTCTCGGTTTTCGGATATTATTACCATTATTATTAAGATTTTTATTTACTGATAGTATCATGTTTACATTAAATATTGGTGAGTATTATCTTGCTCATTTGGTTGTATTAAATATAGTATTTAGTTATGATTAATAATATTGTTGTTATATTGTTATATTTTTATAATTTATTGAAGTTATTATCTTGAAATTTCATATTATTTTTTCAAACTTTATATAAAGTGAGGGTTAGAGCTACCTATGTAATTTTGAAAATTAGGTTTAGGCCTAAAAACATATTCATTAGTTTTTATATATAATTATTAAAAATATATTTTGTCTAATAAAAATATAAGTTCTCTATCTAAGCAAAATTTGTTTTTGACAAACTTAGCATATTTTGCCTAAAGAAATTTTTATATTTTTATAATATTATCTAAAAATTATTTCTACTAATAAATATAATTCAAGTATTTTTCCTATAAATTGTTTTGACTAAGGGAAAATATATTTTTAAGTAGTAGGAAATTTTTTCTAAAATAATATAAATAATCTTCTCCACAAATTTCCACTATTTGTCAACCTTACTTATGACTAAATCGTGTTCTTCCTATTTTTCCGCAACCTCAAACCATTACACACCGAACATGGCTATTGGACTATCGAAACTTGCCGGATTATCGCACCACACCAGACGACTTATTAGGCAAGATACCTTGCCATTAGTTGATTATTTTTCTTTAGCTCATATTCATGCATTATTCATTATTTATTTTCTGTAAAATAAACTGTGATACATGGCATAAGTAGATAGAATTTTTTCTGTTTAGTTCTATTTTCTGTTATGTACTATTTTCTTATACATTGAACTTAGATTTAAGGGACCACCCTTTGTGTGTTGCATTCATAGGCCTTGACACAATTGTACCACATTATTGTGAGTCACATATAGAACTCGGACATGCGTGACTGGCTGGCCACCAGTACGTATAAGCCGTGCGATAGGATTAACCGTTAATTAAGGTTGCATGCTTAGTTTGACTTAGCGATTAATAGAGGTTATATGTGTTGTGGATACAACATAGTAGGCATTAGGCGGGGAGGACATATCCTTAGGGTATGGGCTACTTTACACATTTTTCTTGTGACCGTACGCTCCACCGGAGATACGGGTTAATGACCCATGATTACTGACGGCCACTGACATTCTGCGGAACGTTATGCTCTTATTGCACTACCAAAATTTATCGATTTAGCGACGGCCACATCCGTCGCTAAGACGACGGTAATTACTATTAGCGACCGATTGCCGACGGATATTGGCCAAAAAAATCCGTCGGCAATCAGCTCGTCGCTAATAACCTTCCGTCGCTAAGTTGTCGTCACATGACGGAATAGCGACGGATAATCGACGTCACAATACGAAGCCTTAGCGACGCATTTCCGACGGACTGTCGTGCACTTCAGCTTTTAAGTACCGAACTGTGTAGACAATGCCGACGTAAATTTCCGTCGGTAAACTGTCGCAAATGCGTATCAGATCGTATCATTCCGTCGCTAATCCGTCGATATCAAGTGACGGATTAGCGACGGTTTTCTGACGGAAATGCCGTCGACCAGCTCCTGGAAATTCATGTCATTTCCAGCAACTTGGCGACGGATAAGTCGTCGCTTTGCCGTCGAAATATATCGACCGAATAGCGACGGATTAACTGTCGACCTTGTTCTGGAAATTCTTGTTATTTTCAGAACACGGGCGACGGATAGGTCGTCGCTATTCCGTCGAACAATATATCATACCGACGGATAGTCCGTCGACCATCCGTCGCCAACTGGGAAAAATTTTCAAATATCCAGTTAGCGACGGCATAACCGTCGAAAAGTAGTCGGAAACTGATGATATCCGTCGCAAAACGGTCACAAGTCCGTCGCTAACTGAGAATATTTTGAAAAAAAATTACAGCTTTTTAGCTGTTCGCAAAAATTTGCATAAACCAAACCAATATATAATGCACACCAATTATCCAACAATCACATAGACCAAATATATTATGCACACCAATTATCCAAGAATCACATAGACCAAATATGCACATACGAATTTAATGCACACCAATTATCCAAGAATCATATAGACCAAACCAAATTAATATAAAATAGACATCAATTATCCGGAAGAGTAACCTAATATCCATCGTTATAATCCGATCATTGCACAAATATTCCAAAATTTTCACAAATATTCCAAAGCACATAGGAAAGAGTTGGCCAGTTACAGTAACCTAATATCCAATCTTGACGACCGATCATAGCACAAATATTCCAAAATTTTCACAAATATTCCAAAGCACATAGGAAAGAGTTGGCCAGTTACAGTAACCTAATATCCAATCCTGACGACCGATTATAGCACAAATATTCCAAAATTTTCACAAATATTCTAAAACACATAGGAAAATCGACTTTGGCCTCAACAAAGACCACAAGTCAGACGATGAATCCTCACAGCCATGGATGATAGTTGCGTTGAGGCATGTACCATTCTATCAGCCACTTTGCATACGAAGGCTCAATCTGGTTGAGGTCTTCTGTAGGGATAGGAGGGTCGGTCCCGATGCTACTACTCTCTGACGGTGGCTCCTCCTTAGCTTCAAGCTTGGGAGCAATCTCTTCCCTGATGGTCATCGGTTCTTCCTTGACCTCGACCTTTGGTAACACCTTCTCCTTAACAGTCACCGGCTCTTGTTTGACGAAGGAGACTTCCTCCGTGTCGACCTCCAAGGGTTTCTTGCCTCGACCCCTTCCTCGACTAGCAGCACCACCTCGACGAGTCCTAGGAGCCATCTTTCTGACAACAAAAATTTTCATATAGGGTAAAAAAATTTACTCAAGTTATAAAAGTTGTGACGTTGGTTTTTTGTGTTCATCATCATTAGAGGGAGCAGCACTGGAAAAGTTGTGACGTTGGTAGCATAAGAGAGTAAAAATCTGTATCACAAGACTAACAGAATTACTATGTAATCATGTACTCACCAATAACCGGATGTAACTGGAGTCGTTGGGCCTATCGTGCAGTAATTTGTGGATCCGCTGGTATAGGCCAGATGTACTTAGTATCTAGTGTATCAGATTAGTATCGGTCTATCGGTTTGGTATATGACGTATCATATTGGTATTGGCCTTAACAAATTGGTATCGTCCTATATCCGATATGTACATGTATCGGCCGAATAGCTAGGATTTATATTGGTCTTATCGATTTGGTATCGGTCATATCCGATAGGTATCGGCCGTGTTGGATTAGTATAGACTATTTCGGATTAGTATCGTAGAAGGTTTAGTAACAACTGTACTTGGATTTTTCTCTTCTCGAGCTAGAATACCATTGCAAGAGAATCACCAGATCGTGATTGGCCAGTTACAGTAACATACATACTTCCTTTTCCATCAGGAAAAGCAAAATTGAAAAAGAAGTATGTATGTTCTGTAACTGGCCATCTACGCTCTCGTGACTCTCTTGCAATGGTAATCTAGCTCTAGAAGAGAGAAATCTAAGTACAGTTGTTACTAAACCTTCCAAGATACTAATCCGAAATAGTCTATACTAATCCAACACGGCCGATACCTATCGAATATGACCGATACCAAATCGATAAGGCCAATATGACTTAATGGCTATACGGCCGATACATATCGGATAGGACAATACCAATTCGCTAAGACCAATACCAACCGATACGGTCCATACCAAAATGATAGATCGATACTAATCCGACACGGTCAATACTTATAAGTACCTACGGTCCAGGAGGTTGATCCGCTAGTACATCCATGTACGAACAACGAAGTAACGATCTATTTCAAATTGGATGTGAAAATCTGTATCGTAAGACAAACTAAACATAATCAGTTCTATTTCACATGCTTAATTGCCAAGTATGGGAACGAATAGCTCAGAACACAACCCAAAATTCATTCTAGCATACATTAGTGTGAATCATCTACGTTTTGTACATATAGTGTAGTATATGTTCTTATCGTATCAAGTATCTGAAGGATGTAACAGAATCAAGATGAACTCACATAACGTTTACAGTCTTGGTCTCAACTGTCTTTGATTCTATGATCCCATGTCTTAGGTTAAATAAATCACTAACCTCATCACGGTGAGTCTTGGTGTAGCACTCAAATGTGGGGCACCCGTAAATTCGCCGAGGTTTTAAATCATCGACATTGAGTTTTAAACCCTCATGTAGCCTTTCTGCTTCACTTCTAGGGTCGAGCAGCATCTTCTTGTAAGCTTCGATCTCCAGATACTTAGTGTCAAGATTCTGGACGCTTTCGTAGAGCATGTCAACGCATCCTAGCGTCAATTTACTCGGCAAGAAATTGACGCTAGGATGCGTTGACATGCTCTACGAAAGCGTCCAGAATCTTGACACTAAGTATCTGGAGACCGAAGCTTGCAAGAAGATGCTGCTCGACCCTAGAAGTGAAGCAGAAAGGCTACGTGAGGGTTTAAAACTCAATGTCGATGATTTAAAACCTCGACGAATTTACGGATACCCCACATTTGAGTGCTACACCAAGACTCACCGTCTGTATAGTTCGGTTATTGGCGCTCGATGTCCCTGTGGTAAGGCAATGGATGAGGATATTGCGTGGGAGGGGGGTGCATGGAGGCAACAAGGATGGCGTGTTTGTGAAAGGAGGGAAAAGATACATAATCACAGACGATTTGCATGTAAGGCCATTCTATTCCATGGAGTCTGCGTTGTCTATTTTTCGAAAGCATGGGATCATAGAATCGAAGACAGTTGAGACCAAGACTGTAAACATTGGTCGCGATGAGGTTAGTGATTTATGTAACCAAATGCAGTAATCTTGTAATTTAAAGTTGGAAGAACATGCAAGTAGCCTTATAGTTGCTGCCTCACCAGTCGAATGACTTAATTGCCAAGTATCGGAACGAATGGCTCAGAACACAACCCAAGATTCATTCTTATCGTATCTAGTATCTGAAGAACGTAACAGAATCAAGATGAACTCACTAATGTAATACTAAGACATCATCTACTACTATATAAGATATAGTGATAGGTTGTCGTATCATCATTGCCGAGGGATGAGGGTCGGAAGACAGTCAACTTTATCTACGGCTACATAGTTTCTGCCTCGCCAGTCGAATGGCTGCAGGGACTATGTCCTGATCACCATGTCGTACCGTAGATCAAATGCAAATGGAGCTGGAGCCAAAATACAGAAACCAAAATACAGAATCAAATCCCTGAGACGGATGGCTCAGAACACAACCAACCGGAGAGGATACTCTGAGAGATCCATCTGAGTAGGACGTATACTCTGAGAGACCACCATGCTGCCAGGAACCTCTCACTCGAGCTCTACACGAAGGATGTCTACTTGAGCTCCGGGGCAAAATTTTGGCTCGGAGCAAGATTCTGTTGACGGAGCACATCCACCATGCTGTCAGAAAAAATTAGTAACGGTGGGAGACCCATATGAGTAGGACGTATACTCTGATAATATCTCCTCCAGCACTCAATCCCACTACTGATATCATTTTTGTAATTGTGATCTCTCAGAGTATACGTCATACTGAGATGGATCTATATTCTCTCTTGTTGGTTGTCGTATCATCATTGCCGAGGGATGAGGATCGGAGGACAGTACAAATAGTCTAATACAAAAACAACTTAATATATAGTCTAATACAAATAGTCTAATACAAAAACAACCCAATACAAGTCCAATACAAATAAGTACTAATAGCTAATGAGAACCACGCTGCTCACGCAAACGCTCAGTGATACGTTCACGCAACCACCTCGAAAAAGCGAGATTTTTGGCACGAGGAGAGCTATCGTCCATTGCAAGGATTGCATGAAGAGTCCTCTCGGTCTCACTAGCTACCGGTGCTGGATGAATAGAACTCCCGGTCTCACTAGCAACCGGTGCCACTTCCTCCTTAACTGTAGGAGGAGCCACCTCAGCATTCATTATTTTCCTCAAACGACGTGCCGCTCCTCGGGTCATGGGTGCCATCTGGTAAGATCGATAGTCACAAATAATATAATTGTAACATAAACAAGCTAACTAAAGGAACCATTATGTAATTTGAGTACATTTTTGAAAGCCGATAAAGTATAAAATATTTGATTTTTTGTCAAGTGTGAGAACGGATGGCTCAGAAGACAACCCAAGATTCATTCAAGCATACATTAGTGTGAATCATCTATGTTCTGTACATATGGTGTAGTATATGTTCTTATCGTATCTAGTATCTGAAGAACGTAATAGAATCAAGATGAACTCACATAATGTAATACTAAGACATCATCTACTACTATATAAGATATAGTGATAGGTTGTCGTATCATCATTGCCGAGGGATGAGGGTCGGAAGACAGTCAACTTTATCTACGGCTACATAGTTTCTGCCTCGCCAGTCGAATGGCTGCAGGTACTATGTCCGGATCACCATGTCGTACCGTAGTTCAAATGGAGCTGGAACTGGAGCCAAAATACAGTACTACTTCACCATGTCGTACCATTTTACTCTCTCTCTCTCCTTCCCCCCTTCGGCGCTCTCACTCTCTCCGGTGCTCTCATATTACTAATTCCTATGTGTTTTAAGTGTGAGAACGGATGGCTTAGAACACAACCCAAGATTCATTCTAGCATACATTAGTGTGAATCATCTATATTCTGTATACATATCATGTAGTATATGTTAACCTTATCGTATCTAGTATCTGAAGGACGTACGTAACAGAATCAAGATGAACTCACTAATGTAATACTAAGACATCATCTACTACTATATAAGATATAGTGATAGGTTGTCGTATCATTATTGCCGAGGGATGAGGGTCGGAGGATAGGCAACTTTATCTACGGCAACATAGTTTCTGCCTCGCCAGTCGAATGGCTGCAGGGAATATCCGTCACCATGTCGTACCGTAGATTAATGCAATTAATGGAGCTGGAAATATCCGTCGCTAACCGGTAACTAGTCCGTCGCTAACTGAGATTGTCACATACACATATGTATATCACAGCTAGATGTATAGATATATACATCTATACAGAAGCACACAACTGATAGAACTCGCATTGTCCTTGAGACAGTGAACATATACACCATGAATCCAAACCCCATATATATATTCACATTTACTAATCCAAACACCACCAAAGTAATGGAACACCCAATATGGATAACACATTATTTAGCTAATATATAAACTCAGATGAATTTGAGAAGCAAAGCCACCCGCCGCCCCCGACCAAAGCCCGCCGCCCAGTAGTTCGGTTGTATATATATATGAAGAGTGCTTATGGGTGTGCGTCGGTTGCAAATAGCCCCGACGCACCCGTCCCAAGCCAGCCGCCCAGCGCTTGACGCCGCCGCCCCAAGCCCACCGCCCAGCCCCCGACCCAAGCCAGCCGTCCAGCCCCCGACGCCCCCGCCCTAAGCCAGCCGCCCAGCCCCCGACGCCGCCGTCCTAAGCCCACCGCCCAGCCCCCGACCCAAGCCAACCGCCCAGCCCCCGACGTCGTCGCCCCAAGCCCACCGCCCAGACCCCGACGCCCCCGTCCCAAGCCCACCGCCCAGACCCCGACCCAAGCAAGCCGTCCAGCCCCCGACGCCCCAACCCCAAGCCCGCCTCCCAGACCCCGACGCCCCCGCCCCAAGCCCACCGCCCAGACCCCGACCCAAGCCAGCCGCCCAGCCCCCGACGCCCCAACCCCAAGCCCGCCTCCCAGACCCCGACGCCCCCGTCCAGCCCCCGACGCCCCAACCCCAAGCCCGCCTCCCAGACTCTGACGCCCCCGCCCCAAGCCCACCGCCCAGACCCCGACCCAAGCCAGCCGCCCAGCCCCCGACGCCCCAGCCCCAAGCCCGCCGCCCAGCCCCCGACGCCCCAGCCCCAAGCCCGCCGCCCAGTCCCCGACGCCTCCGCCCCAAGCCCACCGCCCAGCCCCCGACCCAAGCCAGCCGCCAAGCCCCGGACGGCCCAGCCCCAAGCGCGCCGCCCAGCCCCTATACGATACCGCGAGAGAGAGAGAGAGAGATCGAGAGAGAGAGAGAGAGGGGGTTACCTTCGGGAGAGAGAGAAGAGGACGCCGACGTCGACGACGACACCGACGCCGACGACGACACCGACGCCGATCACCGAAGCCGACACCGACGAGAGAGAGAGAGAGAGAGAGAGAGAAGAGTGAATTTGGGGGGAATGCGAAAAGTTTTCTCCGCCGTTCCATTTAAAGTCTGGAACGTTCATATAGCGACGGACGAGCGACTGGTAATAAGCCGTCGCCCATCAGTCGCCTTTTTTGATAAGTGCCGACTGAAGTTCCGTCGCTAAGTCGTCGCAAAAATGTCCCGCCAATTTCCTACACAATTCCTGCCAAATAATCGACTGTGTAGCGACGAAGGTAAATCCGTCGCTATAACACCGACAGTCTAGCGATGGATGTGCGACCTTTCCTCCCCCTAAAATTAAAATAAAAATGGCAAAGGCTTGTAGTCGAAAATCAGTCGCTGAGCGGCCACGAAACCGTCGCTAATACCGACGAAAAAATTCAGTCGCTAAAAAGCCGTCGCTAAATGAGTGTATTTTGGTAGTGTTGATTAGGCCTCGTGTAGCTCCCCTTCCCGAAATTTTTGAAATATTTTTTATTATTATTTATTTAATTTAAATGGTAATTTTTAGATTTTTATAAAGAATTATTTAATTAATTCTTATGATAGATGACTTTAGCCATGATGGAGTTTTGAGGTATCAGATGACTAGGAATCATGGTACGGATAGTGCAGTGGCGTGCTTTGACTAGTGTATTAGCCATGCCACGGAAGATCCAATCATAAGTGTGCTCTAATTAGGAAAACCAGGCCAAGTTGTGACATGACCCCATAAATGATTTATTTATTAATTTATTGATATTAGGATTTGTAGGGGACCCGACTGTGTCAAATTGGACCCGTACCAGCTTAAGCCTGTGTAGAGATGTTACGTGTGCAAAGACGCCCATGTAGACGTATAGTACGTCTAGAGACGTCCATTTATGTGTATATTTATTGTACATGTATATATTTCGTATTTCATTCTAATATGCTAAGTGAATATTTTCTGAATAATTGATATATGTGTTATGTGACATTATATTATGATTTTTATCTTATTTCCTTGAAATGATATTTTAGATTTTTATGGATTTTGGGCTATATACATTTGTGTATATAACCTATAGGCACAATCTTACCTATAATGGTTAGTATATAAGTTTATACAAGACACATATATATGTATTTGGTAATTTGTCACTGAAATTATATAAATTACTAGGTAATTTTATAAATAATTTTTATTTAATATAGTTGTTATTTTCTGCTAAACTAATATTTTAGAAATATCATAGCAGTCCTAAATATTAAGGTTTTGGAATTTAATAGGACATATAATTATATATGTACCATTTAGTTGATTAGGCTAAAGCCTAATCATAATTGCAATATGAATATATACCCGACCCACACGAGCCAAACCCTAATCCCTCTTATTTAGCTCTCCTATTTAACCTACAGTATATAGCGGCACCCAAGACCCAGCCGCACAATGATGTTGCTTCTCCTCCAACTCCTCTCTCTCTACCTCTATCAATAAAGCCAGAACCCATCCCTGCGTCGACCATGCGTGTCCCCAACACCAGTCAACCCTCCTCCTTCTCTGCTATCGTCCGCATCAATCTCATCAGCATGGCAGGTCGGTAACATCAACTGGGCAACCCTGCTTGACTGCTCCGTGCCGACCCCACCCTTCCTGAGGCCCTCGACCGAGTCAAATGCTCTCGACTTCCCCCTTTAGGCAAATTCGACTACAGCATGAGCTAGCCACGTCGAAGCTCGTTATGTGACCCTTCTTTGGTGCCAAGCCTCGTCTACCCAGTCCAAGCAATACGTGACCCAGATCAGAGTACATCCCCGACTACTCTCCATAGAGTTGTACGGTCGGACTAGTATGTGACCCAACCCGACCATGCATCGACACTCGGACCGTGCCGCACCCAGCATGTCATGATGTCGCCTCGTGCCCGTACAGGCAGGTTACGCTAGCAGCAACAGCAACAACGCCATCCACGCGATGAGAAGAAAGCTCAAGGATGAAAGAACGTCCATGGCAGTAGTAGATTGCTCAACGAGTTCTTCCTAACCTAAAGCTAGGCTACACCACATGCGACCCTCGGCCTCGTCGAGCGGTTCCCGTAGACGCATCAGTCTGTACTGAGTCCTTCTCACGGAGTCGAGCTTCTTCACCTTTCCCCGCAAGCCACGTCTCGAGGACTCTCTATCGACGAAGGCGATCGAAAAAGAAGGAACCATCCTTCCTGTGGGCTATCAACAAATCCAACATGTAATATCTATTGCATCCTCCATTATTCTCTTCCGTAAGCTGTTGAGCATGTATCATATAGATATTTAACAATAACTTTGTAGGAGCATGAAAGAAGAATAGATGGATGTAGAAAATAGTAGCTGTAGTGAGTCCCTATCTTTTGTTCACATATATTCCTATTAGGAAGACTTAGCAGTCGTGCTGCGAATATTGGAAGAAGAAGAAGAAGATCGATGAAATAAGAGTGGTGCAACATATTATTTCCTAGGATTCATTTTGGAGAATGATACTTAGTAGCATATTTTATAAAGGTTATTAATAAGGGTTGATGGTATCCCTACAAGGAAAGTTGGAAGAGAAATAAAATATGTTTACTAATAGGAAAGCAACAACAGGTTCACGAGCTTTTGGTTGCTCTTTATACATATTTTAAATATGACATTCATCTGTATTAATTAAGTGGTTGTTGTTTACTTTATTATTATTTTAATAGGCAATATATGTATGAGACTTGGCCTTTAATTAATATAAGGGCTAAATGCTTATATATTAAGATTAGTTATTTGGGGTTAAATCCCAGTAGGTTATCTTGGGTAAAATTTAGCCATGAACTTTTCGCATAAGTTGGTTGCTATTGATGAACCCAATTGGAAATCCCATAGAAAGGACAAGATATTATGATAGTATATATATATGTATATATATTTATTCATATTTAGTACCATTAAATTCTTGAATTTATATATTAGATTCTTGGTTATTTTTAGGACTTTGGGCTTTGACTCGGCACTTGACCCGCATCCGCAGCTCAGGACCACAGGCAAGATACCTTGCCTCCCTCTACAGTTCATTTTTATGCTTATAGTTTTTCTGTTTTAGTATGTTATTATCTAGTTACTCTAGTTGATATGGATTCAGATGTTTTCTACATACCATGTTTACTAGTTTATTGTCTTGCTTGTATATCAGTATTACCTGACTTGATAGCATAGTTATACCAGGTTTGTCTACATTATGGTTCACGCTAGAGTTGTCCTTACCTGTGTCATGACTGAGTTGTACCGTGTCGTCACCTGTATCTTGACTGAGTCGTGTCTGCAAGTATGTGTAATTGAACTGCTATTCCTGTATAGTTTCCACAACCTGCGAGTCTACATACGGGGCGAGGGTTGTCCATTGCACCTGCGAGTCTACACACAGGACGAGGTGACTTGTCTTGAAACTGACCTGCGAGTCTACATCGGGGCGAGGGTTGGTATTCCATTGACCTCTTATTTACTTGTTCTTCCATCAGTTCATTTATGCATAGTTGATCCCATATCCGTGTTCATAGTTACCTGTCAGTAGCTACATGTCAGTCTCATATTTAGTTCCTGTTTATACCCTATTAATACTATTGCATAATTAAACTGTTAGATAGGCATGTTTTTATGTATCTTGCTGTGTCCCCTGAGGACCTGATGATCTCTTCAGGTTTAGCGACTGCATGGAGTTAGTTAACAGTTGCGATGTGTGATACAGGTATTTGCTTGTGATAATTCTTTATTATCCTCTCGTGCTTTATATTCCATGCCATGATATATTCTGCTTATTTTATAGACTCATATCATTCTTAGAGTCTAATCGAACAATATGCTAATGGGCTGCAGACCATGACCCATACTTGTTTATTCTTGTCTTATATGATTCTTGTGGATTGAGATACACTGTAGATTACCATATTAGCCATGATACCATGACCTTGACAACTTATATATACTCAAGTTGGGCTGGAGTCCGCTCGATACGTAGCTGGCTTGCTCACGAGCTCGCGTCCGAAAAGTGGATGCGGGTCGTGACAATTTTTTGTGGTGGCCCATACAGGTCAGAGCATACGTATCAGTTATGTAACTGTACTGATACGAGCCTGCGCATCTGACCAAACCCTTAGAAATTTCAATCCTCTGCCTTGAAAATTCTCTTAGAAATTTCTCTACTGCCTTTAAAATTTTGTATTCATTCTCGATTATTCTCTATTGCCCTTCCGTACCATTGATTCTCGTCCCTTCCTATTCCGGGGTGACGAATGATCGTGCTGTCTAGAATTCATCAAAAATTCTTAAATTATAGTATAATATTGCATGATTATTGAGTTTGGTTGTTTATAAATATGAAGGATTATAGTTGCCATATGCCTAGATATCTGCCAGTAGGATTGTTAGGAACTAGTTAGAAGATCATAAGATGTTAATGATCGTAATTTAAGGAGTAGCATGACCAAAGGTGTGTAGAAGTCCTCAAGTATTCGGAGTTATAAAATGACTAGAGAATGCCATAAAATATTTTTAAGAAATTAAATTTGAGGAGATTAAGGTAATAGTAGAATTTGATTTTTAAGGAATAGCTTTGTATTAGAATTTCGAGGACGAAATTATTTTTAAGGTGGGTAGATTTGTAGCTCCCCTTCCCGAAATTTTTTGAAATATTTATTATTATTATTTATTTGATTTAAATGGTGATTTTTAGATTTTTATAAAGAATTATTTAATTAATTCTTACAATAGATGACTTTAGCCATGGTAGAGTTTTGAGGTATCAAATGACTAGGAATCATGGCATGGATAGTGCAGTGGCATGCTTTGACTAGTGTATTAGCCATGTCACGAAAGATCTAGTCATAAGTGTGCTCTAACTAGAAAAACTATGCCAAGTGGTGACATGACCCCATAAACAATTTATTTATTAATTTATGGATATTAGGATTTGTAGGGGACCCGACTGTGTCAAATTGGACCCGTACCAGCTTAAGCCCATGTAGAGATGTTACGTGTGCAAAGACGCCCATATAGACGTATAGTACATCCAGAGACGTCCATTTATGTGTATATTTATTTTACATGTATATATTTCGTATTTCATGCTAATAGGCTAAGTGAATATTTTCTGAATAATTGATATATGTGTTATGTGACATTATATTATAATTTTTATCTTATTTCCTTAAAATGATATTTTAGATTTTTATGGATTTTGGGCTATATACATTTGTGTATATAACCTATAGGCACAATCTTATCTATAATGGTTAGTATATAAGTTTATACAAGACACATATATATGTATTTGGTAATTTGTCACTGAAATTATATAGATTACTAGGTAATTTTATAAATAATTTTTATTTAATATAGTTGTTATTTTTTGCTAAACTAATATTTTAGAAATATCTCAGCAGTCCTAAATATTAAGGTTTTGGAATTTATTAGGACATATAATTATATATGTACCATTTAGTTGATTAGGCTTAAGCCTAATCATAATTGCAATATGAATAGATACCCGGCCCACACGAGCCAAACCCTAATCCTTCTTGTTTCGCTCTCCTATTTAACCTATATTATATAGCGGTACCCAAGACCCAGCCGCACAATGATGCTGCTTCTCCTCCAACTCCTCTCTCTCCACCTCTATCAATAAAGCCAGAACCCATCTCTGCGTCGACCATGCGTGTCCCCAACACCAGTCAACCCTCCTCCTTCTCTGCTAGTATCTGCATCGATCTCATCAGCATGACATGTCGGTAACATCAACTGGACAACCCTGCTTGACTTCTCTGTGCCGACCCCACCCTTGCTGAGGCCCTCGACCGAGTCGACTACTCTCGACTTCCCCCTCAGGGCCAATTCGACTACAGCATGAGCTAGCTATGCTGAAGCTCGTCATGTGACCCTCCTTTGGTGCCAAGCCTCGTCTACCCAGTCCAAGCAATACGTGACCCAGATCAGAGTGCATCCCTGACTACTCTCCATAGAGTTGCACGGTCAGACCAGTATGCGACCCAACCCGACCATGCGTCGACACCCGGACCGTGCCACACCCAGCATGCCGTGATGTCGCCTCGCCCCCGCGCAGGCAGGTTACGCTGGCAGCAACAGCAACAATGCCATCCGTGCGATGAGAAGAAAGCTCAAGGATGAAAGAACGTCCGTGGCAGCAGTAGATTGCTCAACGAGTTCTTCCTAACCTAAAGCTAGGCTGTGCCACATGCGACCCCAGGCCTCGTCGAGCGGTTCCCGTAGACGTATCAATCTGCACTGAGTCCTTCTCACGGAGTCGAGCTTCTTCACCTTTCCCCGCAAGCCACGTCTCGAGGACTCTCTACCGACGAAGACGATCAAGGAAGAAGGAACCATCCTTCCTGTGGGCTATCAACAAATCCAACAGGTAATATCTATTGCATCCTCCATTATTCTCTTCCGTAAGCTGTTGAGCATGCATCATATAGATATTTAACAATAACTTTGTAGGAGCATGAAAGAAGAATAGATGGATGTAGAAAATAGTAGCTGTAGTGAGTCCCTATCTTTTGTTCACATATATTCCTATTAGGAAGACTTAGCAGTCGTGCTGCGAATATTGGAAGAAGAAGAAGAAGATCGATGAAATAAGAGTGGTGCAACATATTGTTTCCTAGGATTCATTTTGGAGAATGATACTTAGTAGCATATTTTATAAAGGTTATTAATAATGGTTGATGGGATATCCCTACCAGGAAAGTTGGAAGAGAAATAAAATATGTTTACTAATAGGAAAGCAACAACAGGTTCACGAGCTTTTGGTTGCTCTTTATACATATTTTAAATATGACATTCATCTGTATTAATTAAGTGGTTGATGTTTACTTTATTATTATTTTAATAGGCAATATACGTATGAGACTTGGCCTTTAATTAATATAAGGGCTAAATGCTTATATATTAAGATTAGTTATTTGGGGTTAAAGAACAGTAGGTTATCTTGGGTAAAATTTAGCCATGAACTTTTCGCATAAGTTGGTTGCTATTGATGAACCCAATTAAAAATCCCATAGGAAGGACAAGATATTATGATAGTATATATATATATATATATATATATATATATTTTTATATATATATATATATATATATATATATATATATATATATATATATATATATATATATATATATATTTATTCATATTTAGTACCATTAAATTCCTGAATTTATATATTAGATTCTTGGTTATTTTTAGGACTTTGGGCTTTGACTCGGCACTTGACCCGCATCCGCAGCTCAGGACCACAGGCAAGATACCTTGCCACCCTCTACAGTTCATTTTCATGCTTATAGTTCTTCTGTTTTAGTATGTTATTATCTAGTTACTCTAGTTGATATGGATTCAGATGTTTTCTACATACCATGTTTACTAGTTTATTGTCTTGCTTGTATATCAGTATTACCTGACTTGATAGCATAGTACACCAGGTTTGTCTATATTATGGTTCATGCTAGAGTTGTCCTTACCTGTGTCATGACTGAGTTGTACCGTATCGTCACCTGTATCTTGACTGAGTCGTGTCTACAAGTATGTGTAATTGAACTGCGATTCCTGTATAGTTTCCACAACCTGCGAGTCCACATACGGGGCGAGGGTTGTCCATTGCACCTGCGAGTCCACACACGGGGCGAGGGTGACTTGTCTTGAAACTGACCTGCGAGTCCACGTCGGGGCGAGGGTTGGTATTCTATTAACCTCTTGTTTACTTGTTCTTCCAGCAATTCATTTATGCATTGTTGATCCCGTATCCGTGTTCATAATTACCTGTCAGTAGCCACATGTCAGTCTCATGTCTAGTTCCTGTTTATACCCTATTTATACTATTGCATGATTAAACTTTTAGATAGGCATGTTTTTATGTATTTTGCTATGTCCCCTGAGGACCTGATGATCTCTTCAGGTTTAGTGACTGCATGGAGTTAGTTAGCAACACGGGATGGTAGAGGATTGCGATGTGTGATACAGGTATTTGCTTGTGATAATTCTTTATTATCCTCTCGTGCTTTATATTCCATGCCATGATATATTCTGCTTATTTTATAGACTCATATCATTCATAGAGTCTAATCGGACAATATGCTAATGGGCTGCAGACCATAACCTATACTTGTTCATTCTTGTCTTATATGATTCTTGTGGATTGAGATACACTGTAGATTACCATATTAGCTATGATGCCATGACCTTGACAGCTTATACATATTCGAGTTTGGCTGGAGTCCGCTCGATACGTAGCTGGCTTGCTCACGAGCTCGCGTCCGAAAAGCGGACGCGGGTCGTGACACCCCTGGTACCCCAAAGGGGGGCCATGCCTATCCCATTTTAGCCAGGGCCCATGCGTTGGAGGGTGTTATTAAAACTGCATTCACTTAGATTGGTTAGACATCCTTATCCGTTAGGTATGAGTACTCTTGGGTTTTGTACTTGTATCTGACCGTGGCTTGGAATAATAACTTATCGTGGATTAGTTCATCACATCTTGTCCTTGTTTGGTTGTAGGTGTGGCTTACTACTCCGATGAGAAGGTATTGAACCTTGTTGAGGTCCGGATACCATATTAGATTCATGACTTGGAAAGATACTTCATCGTGGGTTAGTGTGCCATCTCTTGTCCTTGTTTGGTTGAGAGGGTGGTATGCTAATCCAAATGGTGAGGTATTAGACCATGTTATGATTCGATCTTACTTATTATTATTGAGCAGTTATATTAAGTTTATATGGCATGCTATTGTGTATCTTGTTATGTCCCTCTGAGGACCTAGTTATCTCTCTAGGTGTGTGTTCTTGTCTTTTGCAGGTGTTCTAGCCATGGCCATGATCATCTCTATTTCTTCGAGGATGATTGCACTTTGATCGTCTTCGCTTTGCTCACCAAACTCTTTCTTTTGTTTTGTATTTTTTTTCATAGTTGGTAGTGGATTTGTCTTCGCCCAACTACAAGTACCAATAACAATTCATAGTTGATTATATGATATCTTTTATTCCTTTATTTTATGGATGAGATTAGTTAGCCTTGGTTTTACTGCATTTACAGCTTATGTATACATACGAGGATTCTATATATTGGAGTATACTTCGTATGTATGCAGCTGGCATGTCTACGTACTTAGTCCTAAGTATTTTGGGACTGGAGCGTTACATATTTTTGTGGTGGCCCATACAGGTCAAGATAAATTGTTTGGTTACTTTACCGTACCAAGCAAGCCTGCATATAGGATTAGAGTCTAGGATCTCATCCACATACTTGACCTCTCCCATCGATTCTATTTTTGAACTACCGTTTAACTTATCGATTGCATCTTGCTTGATTCTTATCTTCCCTTCGTACTTGCTAGAGGTTAGAAAGGTGACCCCTACTAGATAGACATGTTTTCGTTGTCCTAAAATACCATTAGTTTAACTTTTGTAAGTTGGATAGAATACCCCACGACCTAACAATCCCTTTGTCCTTGTGACCTATATTAATAAGTTTACTTAGACTGTAGAAATTAGAGGACCCTAACCCACCTAGCCAACCAAGCCGTAGACAAGGAGATACTAGGACAACTATATCATCCAAATTTCAGGCGAGACTTAGATTTTTAAGGAACTTGAAATACTCATATTTTTTTTTGTCAATCATTACCTCTTGTACTTATATTTTGGACTATCTTGACTAATGATGCTAATATAGCATAGTTTTACAAGCTCATTCCTTATCGAGCTTGTTGATGACATATTTTATTGGGAGCGCTCTCACTAACATATTGTCTAATCAGAACCGGTACATGATGGTCTGATCAACCTAGGGCACTTTTGTTCACTTTTTAGATATCATTCTACGTGGATGGAGACATAGTTAAACTTGTCCTCTAGAGTCTCATCCACGACTGCCTTGGCAATTCTCTTTGAATTATTCAGTCGCCTTTGGACCACGTAATCGTATTCAATGTTATCTTCTTCGAACCCTATATTGCTTCGCCCTTCACCTATTTTAGAAGGACGAAGGCGCTTGTACGTGAATTCCCTCTAGCTGTCCTATCACGTTTGCCCATTACCACTCAATGTGACTTTATCTTCGTCTTAAACTACTCGTCCTTTCCTTGACCCTAAACCCATTATCGTGACCTCATAATCACTTGGATGATTCCAATCATCCTTTTATTTGTGCTCTCAACCTAGATGACTAGTTCACTGTTTCCTCCCTATGACCCATATCTCCTAAGCTATAAATTATTTTCTTGATTCCTTACTATTCTCTAAATTCGTGCTATCATGATTTTATTGCCTTGACCTTCGTTCAATTCCATATCCATGATTTATTTTCGTCTCTCTAAATACATGTTTGTGTTAAACGCCGTCTCCTTGCCTCGCTTAATGGTTTGATCGTGATCTGTATCAATATACCCTTGTACCTTCTCAACCCCCTACTTATTCTTAATTTTGAGGACAAAATTCTTGTAAGTTGGGTAGGATGTAAACCCCCTAAATTTTTACTATGATTTTTTTATTAATTTGGAATTTTTGTTTTTATTTTTGTATTTACTCGTCGAGTGCGAATATGTACGAGGTATATATTTTTGGAAAAAAAACGTTTTAATTATAAATTTTATTTATATAGGATAGTTATTTTCAAGTGGTGAAAAGTGGCGCATCGAGATTTCCAAAATACTATTATTTACTTTTTATTGTACAAATATATGTAGTAGTTCAGAAAATTATTATTTTATGGATACTATATGTATGCGAGAGACATGGAATTTATTTCATGTCTACTTTGAATTTTTGAAGTACTAATTGTTTTATTCAATTATCAAAAAGGTATTTTCAAATAATTAAATAATTATGGAGATTTTTGAAATTATTATTATTAGTATTTTTAGAATATATATTTTGAAATTATTGTGGTAATTTAAATCTTGATTTGATTTTATGGATTGATTTAAATAGTTTAATTAATATCTATATTTGAAATTTGATTTATCTTATATGAATATGAACTAAAATATGGAATGTAATTATATTTAAATTGATTTGGATTTGAAATTATTGAATTGATTTAAATTAGAGGTGGAAATTATCCATCGGGGGTTTAAACTATACTAGTCCTTATCCAAATAAGAACCTCCACCTCCTATATAAGGAGAGCCCTATTGTTTACGTTTCTTCATAAATTCCACAAACAGCATCTCATACATCGTGTCTGTGCCCCTTCGCATCTACTATATTCTCCCAGTACATGTACATTATTCCTCTTTGCATCCGACAATTCCGGACACACCATATCAACCGTTCCCGACACAACCCAACCCGACACCCACCAAACCTAACCCTAGCTGTTCACCATCGCCACCGTACCCCTGTCCTCTGACCACGCCATCACCGTCACCACAACCACCGCCAACCCCGAACACCCGTGCTCTTTCCTCCCGGCGTCACCATCCCGCTCCCCCCTCTCGACGATCTCCGTCGCTAACCCAGTACTTATCTCCACTCCCAAACAGAACCATCGGCCAACCCGTGCCCTTCACCACCGATCCACAATACCCTATCGGCCGAAGCCGGTAACCCCATTACCTTGTCTTCCACCCGCCCCCGGCCAGGACCTCCACCATATCATCACCATTATCACCCATGAACCAAAAAACCCCTAAAATAAACCTCGTACCTGTGCTCCGCCGTCCTCGACATACAGTCGATGGCATCCCACGCCACGCAACAGTACGGCGAGCCCATCCCCACTCCGGTGTCGTGGCAACAGCCGCGCCGTGCTGTTCCCCAAGTAGCGCCGCCGCTCTCCTATCAGGAAGCCCGGCCGCGACCGCACATGGAGTCCCCGACCAAAACTTTCGGGCATCGGTGCCCCAAATCTCCCCATCTCGCGGCGCTGGCGAGCACGCTGCTGCCTCCGCCGATCCCACACACCGGAGCTCTTCCGACGAAGCCTCCTGTACCGCCCGACGTCCATCACCGACACCGGCAGCCGTGCCACCCCACAGCGGAGTGCTCCTCCGTACCTCAGCATGAGTGCTGGAGCGCTGGCGTGCCATCCCAGCCGAGCCCGACCACCGGCGTTCGCCTGTGTCGAGCTGACCTCCCGTCGACCTCTGGTAACCCTCCCACTCTCACTTTGCTCTCGTTCTCTCCCCCTCTAAGTCTTCTCTCTCTCTTCCTATTCCCTTTCTATTTAAAGTATAAGAAGCAGCAGCAGCTGTGCTGTCCTTATAACATTTGTGCTATCATTAGCAACACACAACAGAGTTGGGATGAGGTGTCATTATGGTACTTCTCGAATTTGGGATATTATTACCATTATTATTAAGATTTTTATTTACTGATAGTATCATGTTTATATTAAATATTGGTGAGTGTTATCTTGCTCATTTGGTTGTATTAAATATAATATTTAGTTATGGTTAATAATATTGTTGTTATTTTGTTATAATTTTATAATTTATTGAAGTTATTATCTTGAAATTTCATATTATGTTTTCTAACTTTATATAAAGTGAGGGTTAGAGCTACCTATGTAATTTCAAAAATTAGGTTTAGGCCTAAAAGCATGTTCTTTAGTTTTTATATATAATTATTAAAAATATATTTTGTCTAATAAAAATATAAGTTCTCTATCTTAGCGAAATTTGTTTTTGACAAACTTAGCATATTTTGCCTAAAGAAATTTTTATATTTTTAATAATATTATCTAAAAATTATTTCTACTATTAAATATAGTTCAAGTATTTTTCCTATAAACTGTTTTGACTAAGGGAAAATATATTTTTAAGTAGTAGGAAATTTTTTCTAAAATAATATAAATACTCTTCTCCTCAAATTCCCACTATTTGTCAACCTTACTTATGACTAAATTGTGTTCTTCCTATTTTTCCGCAACCTCAAACCATTACACACCTAACATGGCTATTGGACAATCGAAACTTGCCGGATTATCGCACCACACCAGGCGACTCATTAGGCAAGATATCTTGCCATTTGCTGATTATTGTACTTTAGCTCATATTCATGTATTATTCATTATTTATTTTCTGCAAAATAAACTGTGATACATGGCATAAGTAGATAGAATTTTTACTGTTTAGTTCTATTTCCTGCTATGTACTATTTTTTTATACATTGAACTTAGATTTAAGGGACCACCCTTTGTGTGTTTCATTCATAGGCCTTGACTGTCACGTCCCGATCCCACAGAGTCCTTTCGTCCTCGCTTCGGACTCCTTGGGACCGATCGTCCTCGCTAAGGCGTGATGCCGTGTAAGCCTAATTTGTGCTTATACAAGGCCAAGACCTGAAGCAAGACAAGATAGACAAGGTTGACAATACGCAGCGGAACGTATCGTAGATAATTGAAGCAGCAGCGGACATATTTCAGAATACAAGCATTGAACACAATGGTAACAAGAAACAATTCTCTTTATTGATTTCATTTGAACAGATTACAAGCTCTCGATTTCTCTCTGATACAATATTATATTCTCTCAGAACTTTACAGATTACAATGATCTCGTTCCCATACATTACATCCCTTTATATACAAAACCAATTCTTGTAATAGATGTCATCTCTTGGCATCTCTTCTGATTTCTGGCTCCTGAGGATGAGGCACGGGTTATCGCTTCGGACTATCCTTCTCGATGCATAGTGCACCTGCATGCAGACTGATGGTGGGTTAGTATATCAGCATACTAGTGATTGTGAACAAAGAGCTACATTTGTCTGAAACGATCACTGTTCAATTAGTGAGAAAATGTTTCTTGTGATGTGATCTTACTACTTTTACCTATGTTCATTCCATGCATACAAAGTCAGTTTACATTCTTTTGAAAACATCTTTGAAAATCCATATTTCATTTTATTTCAAGCATACAAGGGACTATTCAAATTAAGCACGATGACTATTCATTTGTGTGGTGCGCAGCGTGTTTCATGAGCATATCATTTCTTTTGTTCAAGAAACTGTTAGGGTCAATGACAAGCATGATACATTATCTATTCTTTAGTGGGACATCATCATTCATGGCAAAAAGGTTAATCTCTGCAAGCATTTATATAGGAACTTAAGCAACACATGTATATCATTTTTCAGTGACTCTTACCATAGCCGACCGTCCATCTCTGCACAAGACAAGGATTAGCATAAACATTATAAAACAAACATTGTTTCCTGTTCATCTCTGTATTGATGGCTCTCAGTAGAACATTTTTGACACATGCAGACTGAATTGGCAGCTGTGACACTTGGATTCAGCACGTCGCTAACAGGCATAACTTTCCCGAGGTGTAGCATTTACCTCATTCAACATTTCCGAGGTGTAGTATTTACCTCTTTCGACAGATTCGAGGTGTAGCATTTACCTCTTTTGACATTTTCGAGGTGTAGCATTTACCTCTTCCAATATTTCCTGAGGTGTAGCATTTACCTCAGGGTACCCTTTCAATCTCCTTGTAACGTGCTTAAGTCCGACTGTACATGGCCAACATTCACAACATCTTTGAGGGACAAGCAATCATTCATTTCCTTGGAACTTAACAACAGTTCTATACAGATATAGCATATCATTTTACCTTTGAAAGCATACTAGTTCGAGGCAATAAGTAATCTCTTTTCTTTTCTTATTAGCATGGCAAACAATTCATTGATTAAAGGCAACATCTCTACTTTAGCATACAAGCATCAGTTCATTTCTTATTAGCAGGCAACAGTTCTTCTTAGCATACAGGTTATCTTTTTTCTTATTCTTAGCATGGCAGCATGCGGATTCTCTTAGAAGCATACTCAATGATTTACTGTCTTGTTATTAACAATAGCATACAATCAAAAATTCAGATTCTTATTAGGCGTAAGTGAATCAACAAATGAGACTTCATCCACTCACCCAGATCAATCGTCTTCTGTTGCAGAGCCAGCAATCTGATCTTTCTGTCTATCTAGTGCCTTCGCAGAGCGGGGCACTACATTGACACAATTGTACCACGTTGTTGTGAGTCACATATAGAACTTGGACATGCGTGACTAGTTGGCCACCAGTACATATAAGTCTTGCGATAGGATTAACCGCTAATAGAGGTTGCATGCTTAGTTTGACTTAGCGGTTAATAGAGGTTATATGTGTTATGATACAACATAGTAGGCATTGGGCGGGGAGGACATATCCTTAGCATATGGGCTACTTTACACATTTCCCTTGTGACCGTACGCTCCACCGGAGATGTAGGTTGACGACCCATGATTACTGACGGCCACTGACGTTCTGCGAAACGTTATGCTCTTATTGATTGGGCCTCTGATGCCCCAAGGAGGGGACCATGCCGATCCTATTTTAGCCAGGGCCCATACGTTGGAGGGTGTTCTTAAAATTGTATTCACTTAGGTTGGTTAGGCACCCTTATCCGTTAGGTATGAGTACTCTTGGTTTGGGTACTTGTATCTAACCGTAGCTTAGAACAATAACTTGTCGCTGATTAGTTCGCCACATCTTGTCCTTGTTTGGTTGTAGGTGTGGCTTACTACTCCGATGAGAAGGTATTGAACCTTATTGGGGTTCAGATACTATATTGGATTCATGACTTTGAAAGATACTTCATCGTGGGTTAGTGTGCCATCTCCTGTCCATGTTTGGTTGGGGGGATGGTACGCTAATCCAAATGGTATGGTATTGGACCATGTTATGATCCGATCTTATTATTGAGCAGTTATATTCAGTTTATATGGCATGATATTGTATATTTTTTTACATCCCTCTGAGGACCTAGTTATCTCTCCAGGTGTGTGCTCTTATCTTTCGTAGGTGTTCTAGCCATGGCCATAATCATCTCTATTTCTTCGAGGATGATTGTACTTTGATCGTCTTTACTTCCCTCGCTAAACTCTTTCCTTTGTTATATATTTCTTTTTATAGTTTGTAGTGGATTTGTCTCCGCCCAACTACATGTACCATTGACAATTCATAGTTGATTATATGATATATTTTATTCTTTCATTTTGTGGATGAGATTAGTTAGCCTTGATTTTACTGCATTTAAAGCTTATGTATATATACGAGAATTCCATATATTGGAGTATACTTCATATGTATGCAGCTGGCATGTCTACGTACTTAGTCTTAAGTATTTTGGGACTAGGGCGTTACACCGGCCAGGGGGTAGCAAGACGGCACTGCCCAGTACGGGTGTGTTCCAAGGCACATGCTCCAAATCAGGATCCTCGCCATAAGAAGACGACACGTCAGTTACAACACTAGCTGGAGGTGGCCAACCCACCACTATTCATGACAATCTCGCATTCCAATCCAATAAAGGATTGTATGATACAGACGCTTTCGCAGGCACTGGCAGTCAAAAAGTTGGGGTAGCAATTATAATAAGTCTGAGGATGATTGTAACCTACCGATTTATCCTCAAGACAATGGTACTCAGGCGTCTGAGCCAGAGAGAGAAAGATCCACCGTCTTTCTACTTATTTGCACATGATGTCCGTGTTTATGGCCGAATGCGACAACGTGGAAAACAACGAAGGATCCAGTTAGCAGAAGCGTATAGAGGCCCTTGAGATGGGCCTAAATGTGTTGAACGATACTATGAAGACTTTAGCTTCCGTCGTCTTGGAGATCAAGGAGAAATTGACACTCATTGTCTCTACTCCCGCAAACCAAGACCCAGGGACTAACGGCGGGTCCAAGGTGCCTCACATCCTGAGCCAAGCAGCGCCCTCATCATCTACTCCATCAACAACAGGACCTGCAATGTTGAGTGAAGTACAACATGCCCTCAAAGAGTTGTACTCTCACCATGATGCTGGAGAAAAGCGAGAATCACTCCAAAAAATGAGGATTCGACAACCATATCCTGCTGAATGGGATAATGTGATCTATCCTCCCAAATACAATCCACAGACGCTCATGCCATTCAATGCGAAGGAGTCTCCCCATCGATACTTGAGGTACTTTGCCTCAGTAACAGGACATCTACCAAAAGACGACGCTCTCCTTACCAACATATTCGTAGGAGCACTGTAGGGGGTGGTCTACGAATGGTTTTGTAGCCTCCCGGACAACTGCATTTTGTCGTTCAAAGACTTGAAGCGCCTATTCCTCAATCGATTCTACAAAGGGGGAATGGACGTCCAGAAGGACAAGGAACCTGTACGCACATACATTGAGCGCTTCCGCTAGGCCGCTCTGAGATTATCCCTCGGTATACCTGAGCCCACGCTTATGGACTCTTGCCACAAAAATATGCTTTCAGCAATCAAATTGTGGCACAGTGCTCCTTGTATAGAGTGGAAGCCCTTCATTATAGAGGGAGATGTGGCGAAAAGGAAAGATCAAGACACGTAGCTATTGGGACTGAGTTTTCCATCGCTCGAAGACAAAGGAAGGCACTCATCTAGCAACAATCCTGCTCCCAAGGACAGTAAAGAGAAACAAGCCATGACCGTCAATATCTCTAAAGGTTCAGTAACAATGAACCCTAAGCCGGCCGAAGCGCAGAGGCCGAAAGAGACCTACTCCTTCAACGACGAAGACACACTAGAACTCTTTGATATGCTGACGAAGGGTGGCAAGCTTCATCTTCTGCCTCCTAAGCGTCCTGATGAAGTGGGAAAGGTAGACAATCCAAAATACTGCCACTACCACCAGTATGTTCACCAATCGACACGTAACTGCTACGTATTGAAAAGACAGATCCAATGCCTCATCGACACCAAGGTCATCTCGTTCGACTACGAGGAAAAGACTTCTACTGCCAATATGGTCACTCTCAAGTTCTCAAGTTTTTCGAGAACAAAGGTTCAAGATGGCGTAGTCCCCATCCCGAGAGCAACGATGGAAGTAGTCAATCTTCCACCAGCCCATGACAATGCCTAAGACCTCATCCCACTTACAACGTCGCGAGGTGAAGTGATGTGGATCTATCGTGATATCGCCCTAGACATGATGGTGCCTGCAGCGCACTCTATCAAGGGAAAGAAAGTCAAGTCATGTCATATGGTTACTACATCGGCTGATGACACTCTGGTTACCACTCGTTCGGCTCATGAGGCTCCGGAGGAGGAAACACCTCCCCCTGTTGTAGCCTTCGCCCCCGATACATCGAAAGTATGCCCGTCTCAAGCCCCTGCCACAGACAAGCAAAGGAAGAAGGTGTTTGCCATTAAAATTGTTTGATTGAAAACTTTAATACAAACAGAACAGTGTTACAATATAGGACTTAGATGTAGTCCTAGGAGTACACTTTTGTTTAAGCTGGGTCCTTAGTGCCAATGGAGCGAGTGGTAATACGTTGACTCCGTTGACGGGCTGACGACGGTTATCGGTTCTCTGAAGGTGTAGATTGCTCTGCGTGCTAGAGATTGCCGAAAAGAGGAAGACGTTGAGTGTCTGCCTTTGCCTCTCTGGTGATTCTCTGTATGTTCGCTGTGGATTCTGTAGGTTGTCCGTATACATCTGTGGAAGAAGGAAATAATCCTTCTATTTATAGCTGGGCAGGTTGGCTGCTCATGCGCACATATGTAGGATGCACTGGTACGTGGGGACGCCACGTAGAGATTGCTGATGGAGGCGTATGGATGATGCGCCCTACTCGAGGGGTTGAATTCTTCATACTGCTGTTGTGAGCCGGCACGTAGCAGAGGAGAATATCTTTCTGTTGCTGAAATCTTGGATGAGTTGAGTCAAAGGACACGTGTCGTCGACTCATGGCTCGGAGATCTCGGATCTGATGGGGGGATGATTTGATGGGATACGCCTTGGATTGGGCGCATGATAAGGTTTTGGCTCGTGACCTTTAGGAGTCACAAACTGTTCTGGGCGTATAGATTTTGAGGCGCATGCGAGCGACTTTCCTTCTGTCTTTCAGGATCAGAGATTAGTCTGGGACGCATGGCTTTTGAGGCACATGCAAAGCTTCAACTGGAGACTCTTCTTCTGTCTTTAGGGATCAGTGAAGGTTCTGAGGCGCATGCGGATGGTTGGGTGGCCATGTGGCAGTAGCCGTCGGGGTAAAGTCATGATGATGCTGACGTTGTGGAAGCTTCGTTTTCTGTAAAAGCTGTCAACCGTTCAGACTTGGGGAGGCGTGCTGCCAACTCTGTCAGTTCAGCATTTAATGTTGGTGACATTCGATGGACAGCTGAGTGGGCACGTTGGTTGACGTTCCCCTAGGCGTATGGGGACATATGGGGGCGCATCCTCTATGATGCGCTCGGTACAGGGCGCATCTGTGGGAGGCGCTTGGTGTTTGAAGGGGTGTAATACGCGGTCCAGTGGGCGCATCCGATACGTCTTTAATGATGCGGCTGTTTCGCTTCTCGAGTGCTTTTAAATAGTCGTTTGGCTGAAGTCGAGGCGTCTGGTTCATCCATTTAATGTGAGTTCATTGCACGGAATTCGGAGAGCCATCCACTTGGCGCGTGGGTTTGATCTGCCCGGCCTATAAATAGTGGCATGGAGAGAAGGTTTGCTTCTCACTCTCTCACGTACCTCCAACATGAACTTGGGTATTCGGGTGCATTCTGTTGACGAAGTGTTTCCGAGGATGAAGATGAGATGCCATGGCGTCGTTGATGCACTTGAAGGTGACTGTTACATCCAAAGGACGGAGTCGAGGGCTTCCGAGGCAGACGGAAGGTGCCTGTTGCATCCAAAGATAGGGATGTTCGGGCCTCGTCTCCGTTGTTCCGGAAGAGCCGTAGATCGGAATGGCGGTGCTAGGCTCTTTCTTCCTTCAAAGTGGGTGTCGCCCACTCTGGTTGTGTTGAAAGCTGCTCCTTTAGCCGTATTTCGATTACGGTCTTCCCTGGTCTTTGGAGGCTCTTTCGAAGCCTCCCCTGGCTACAGATTTACGGTGCTCTTCTCTTCTTTGGTTCCAGCCAGAGGGTTAAATGCTTTGTTTAGTCGAAGCACTTATCAGGTGAGCCTGGCTGGAAGAGCGGCACATAACTGGGCTGCTGAAGGGTTGTACATAACTGAGCTGGATGCACATAACTGAGCTGCTGAGGAGATGGTGGGATGTGCCTGGTTGGAGGCGCATGGTATCTGCTGCGCCTAACTGGCAGCGCATGATGACTGCTGCGCCTATCTGGAGGCGCATGGTGGCCGCTGGCTGTAGACTTAGGATTTTTCCTTTGTAGAAATTCTCCTTTGTACAACCTTTTCTAGACATGTAATAGACTTTTGTATATAAATAAAAGTCCTTCTTCAAATGTCTATACTTATTGACTTTGCTATGAAGTGTTCTGTCCGAGTTCTGGCGCATGTAGTATCTGGCGCATGGGTTTTTTGGTTGTGAAATTCCATGCTTCTACAAGACCCCCTTCAAAGTTTTCAAAACTTTTGAATAAGTTTTGGAATACTTTGAACAAGAAGCATGGAGGTCAGGGCGCCTGATGGTTGGGCGCATGCCTGTTCGGGCGCATGCTCCTCTCAGTTAATGCATATGATGATGCCTTGGTAACCGAAAAGATTAATGATGATCTTTTGGTTTTATCTGCTGTTATCTTCACAAGACCCGAGGCGACGGCTGAGATCACTCGTCATCGGTTCACGCGTGCGACCACGGCCTATAAATAGGTGAGAGATGGAGAGAGAGAGTTCTTCTGCTCTGTGCCTTTGCATGGCTCCCAAGACTCCTCGCGGTGGTGCTAAGAGAAAGGAGCCGGCAGAGTTCGCCGACGAGGATGCTCCTGCCATCATTGCGACTCCGGCCGACGTTCGCCCCGGGGTGACGGGTGGGTGTCGACTTACGACGTCGAGTCAGAGAGCTCTCAGCCCACCCTGGAGAGGTTCAGGGACTGTAGCTTCTCCTTTTTTTATGTTCTTTTGTAACCCTTGCTGGAGGATAGTGTAGTTCTGTATTCTCTTTTTTTTAGAAAATAAGGAAGCACACAACCTTTTTTGTGATGTCTTCGTTTTTGTTATTATGAACTTGGTGATTTGTGTGGACCTATTATCTTTTGCGTACCTTGGTTTTTAGGTACAGATAATAAGTTTGAAGGAACCAACATGTTTGCTCAGAGGTGATGTGGACATGGCAATCATTGGGTTCAAAATGATAGAATCTTTCTACTCAGAGGTATTATGGACGTGGTAGGAATGATCCTGGGGGATACGCTGAACAACTCAGAGGTGATGTGGACGTGGAAGTTCTGCGATCAATGTACGACAACGCAGGGGTTGTTTGTACGAGATGTTTACTCAGAGGTAATGTGGACGTGGTAAACATGAAGGGTAGCGTCGGCTTACGTAGTGTAAGATTCCGCTTTGTAGGGTGTAGAGGAACAACTCAAAGGTGATGTGGACGTGGTTGTCTTTCTACTGAAGGATGCCACGGAACAGCTGGGTTCCAGAAGCATATGAGTTTGTGGAAGGAGATTGTGTGTGAACCCCGATGATTGGGCCCACAGATCCCTTTTGGGGAAGCACATGTCTGAAGGATCAAGAATAGTACTTCTTTAGGAACTTGCCGTTGATGGGCATCATGAACAAGTCCCCATTGGGTTTGGCGAGGCGGTAAGCACCGTTCGAGTATACCGTCTCAATGATGAAAGGTCCTTCCCACTTGGGCTCGAACTTTTCGGGTGTCTTGTGAGTTAACACCATTGGCCTTCTGACTGCTAGAACCAGGTCGCCAACTTGGAAAGTCCTCTGTTTGACCTTCTTGTTGAAAGCCTATGATATACGGGCTTGGTAGAGTTCGATGCGTTGTTGAGCCAGGAGACGCTTCTCATCGAGTGCCTCCAGTTCCCGCAGACGACGACGTTGATTGTCCTCTTCTGTGAGTTTGTTTGTTATTGCTACGCGGAGTGAGGGTATCTGGATCTCGAGAGGCAGTACCGCTTCGCTCCCGTAGACCAGGGAGAATGGTGTGTTGCCTGTTGGGGTCCGTACCATTGTGCGGTAGGCCCAAAGGCATTCGCCAAGCTTTTCGTCCCAGTCGCGTTTGTTGGATGACACGACCTTTTTGAGCAGCCTAACGATAGTTTTGTTGAACGCCTCGGCCAATTCGTTTGCTGCCGGATTGTAGGCGGTGGATGCCACATTTTGAATGTGATTCTTGTCACAGAACCTGCTAAAAATGTGGCTGATAAACTGAGGACCATTGTCATGAATGATCCGCCGGGGTAATCCGAAACGGTAAATGATATGGTGTTTGATAAAGCTGACCACCCTGGAGCTCTTTACTTCCGCCAGTGGGACTGCTTCTGTCCATTTGGAGAAGTAATCGGTGATGGCCAGGATGAAGCGGTGTCCTCTTGATGAAGGAGGGGTGTTTGGTCCCACAATATCCATGCCCCAGGCTTCAAAGGGCCAGGAGGCGACCGTAGGATGTAGTGGTTCAGACGGTGTATGTATGAAGTCTGCATGAAGTTGGCACGCGTGACACTTCTTAGCATATTCAACAGCGTCGGCGGCCATGGTTGGCCACTAATAGCCCATACGTCGCAGTCGATCCTGCAACTTAGGACCGGGTTGATGAGCTCCGCAAGTTCCGTCATGAGCTTCTCGAAGAGCTTCGGCTGCTTCTTTGTTGGACAGGCATCGAAGGAGGAGCCCATCGAAGGAGCGTCGGTACAGCGTTTTGGTAGCTGTATCGTAGTAGAATCGAAGAGAGCGTCTTTTGACTGAGACGGCTTCCTTCGGGTCCTCTGGAAGGATTCTGTAGACAGCGAAGTCGATGAACGGGAACCTCCAGTCTCGAAAATTAACACCAGTGTTCGTCGGCATGGCGTGAGCCACTCGCAAGCATAGGTTGTTTCTAGGACAAACCAAGTCTCGGCCAGTTACCATGACATAGTGTTGAGTCCCAAGGGGCGCTGCCAATGAGGCTGCGAGGCCAGCCAGAGCGTCAGCCTCTAAGTTTTGTAGACGAGGTACGTATTCGATGAAGAACCCGGTGAAGGTTGAAATGATGTTTAATGCAACTTCATGGTAAGGGATCAGATCTTCATGGCGAACCTCATATTGCCCCCGAATCTGGTTCACGACGAGTTTGGAGTCACCGTAGGCTTCTAGATGGTCCATCCCCAGCTGTTGTGCGAGCTGGAATCCATGATGAGTGCGTTGTACTCGACAACATTGTTGGAGCACGGCTTCGAAAGGGAGTAAGCACGCTGGATGACCAACTGATCGGGGGAGACTAAGACTACCCCCACTCCTGCGATGATTTGGCCTTTGGAGCATGTTCTTGAAGCGCCATCGAAAAACATCCGCCAAACGGAGCTTCCTTCGGTGACCTTGGATTCTTGGACCTCATTCGGGATGTCTTCATAGAGTTTTGAGGATTCTGGGATGGGGTGTGCAGGAGTACTGGCCAGTTGTGCCAGTATGTCAAAGTTGTGGGGCTTGGCTAGCCCCGAAGCATTCTCCTTCCGTAGAGGTCTGTCGAAACGGGCCTCTACCTGCTTCTGCTTATTGGCTGCTGAGGGTTTAGACGGGCCCTCCTCAGGGATGGTGCCATGAGGCACCACCTCTGCGGCAGCTTCGCCGGGCTGGGCGTTCTGTTGTGCACACGTCTGCACTGGAAGTGCCTCTTCCGTTGAAGAAGAGACCGTGCGACAAGACTTGATCTTCCTGCCTTTTGATTTGGAGGTAGAGCGTACCTCCGGTTGAGTCACCTCGGAGACGAGGTCGGGGTGAACCCAGAGGACCTCTCCTCGAGATGTGGTGAGTGGGATGAGTCCACTCACATTGTCACGGGTAGGTGGCAAGTTCACCACCTCCATTGTCGCCTTAGGGATGGGGACGACGCCATCTTGTATGGTAGTCGGCGGCAAGGTGCTGAACTGAAGTGACACCACATTGGCTGACACCGTCTTCTCTTCATAGTCGACGGAGATTACATTCGCATTGATCATGCGCTGGATGTAATTCTTGAGGACGTAGCAGTCCTTAGTCGGGTGTCCGACAAACCGATGGTAGTGACAGTACCTCGGGTTGTCCACTTTCCCGACTTCATCGGGCCGCTTTGGGTCCGGGAGCTTGATCTTGTCACCCTGCTTCAGTATTTCAAAGAGTTGCAGGGTGTCTTCGTCATTGAATGAAGACACCTCCTTGGGTCTCGGTGCCAGTGGAGGCTTCTGAGTAGGCGCAGATGCACCTTTCGAGGCATTAACAGTCAATGCCTGTTTTCCTTTTGCTTCTCGTCCGGAGTTGTTGGCTGCAGACCTTTTCCCCTTATCATCAAAGGCGGGGAAGCTGACACCCAGAAGACGTGCATTGGCCGCCTTCTTTTCTGCGGCTTCAGCTTCGATGATCAGGGAGCTCCAGTCGGGAGGGGGAGTAGAGTTGAGCCAGAGCTTCACTGCAGGCAGCATGTTCATGCTGCAAGAGGAGAGGAGCTCATGTTCTGGCATGCCTGGAGGTAGCCTGAAGCAGGCCTGTCGGAAGCGTTCGATGAACACCCGAACCGTTTCTTTCTCCTTCTGGCGTATCTCTATGAGAGATGCCATCATCATGTCCTTCCCGCCGTCCTAGAAGCGATCGAGGAAGAGGCGCGTCAAGTCATCGAAGGACGATATAGAATTGTCGGAGAGGCTGCAGTACCAGTCATACGCCACCACTTTTAGGGCCCCAACAAAGATGCTGGTGAGGAGCACGTCCTCCTTTGGAAGATGCCCCGTCTGTGACTGGAAATATGTCAGGTATCGACGCGGAGAGTCCTTCCCGTCGTACGGCGTGAGTGTTTGTGGTTTATACTTTGGGAGATAAACCACCTTGTTCCACTCGAGGGGATAAGGCTGGGGAATGCCCATCTTCTGGCGCTCCTCTTGCCTGTTTTTGGACTCGAAGCGCTCCCGCAAGTCCTTGATCATTTCGACCACATCCTCCGTGGAGCTAGGAGTCGGGGAAGGTGGTACCATCTGGAGTGGAGCGTTTGAGGGCTCCGACATCCGGGGTGCTTCTGTGTCTGAGGGTGCCCGTTGAAGGGGTACACTCGACTCCTCATTGGCTCCTGGGTCGGGACCGGTTGAAGGTGTTCTGGTCAAGGCCGACCGTATATCAAATACTGCTTGAGTCAGTGCTTGCATAGAGGCAGAGAGGGTTTTGAGTCCTCCCTCTAATGAGTCTATGCGCTGGACAATGTCCTGCGGCGGCACATCAGACTCGGAATCACCTCCAGTCATGTATACTGTCATGACACGGCCGGGAGTGGATGGATTGGTTGAGGCTTCGCTCTCGGACTCACTTTCATGTGGGGGAGTCACCTCTCCTGGTGTTCCACCTTGGCCACCCCCAGCCACATTCTGGAGGTCATTCTCGACGGGCGCATCTGCAAGGGCCTGATTGCCTACAGCTCCGTCTTGAAGGGCCTCTTCGTCTCTACCCCCAGCCGTGTCCTGGGGGACATCTTCGTTTTAAGGGGCTTCTGGGAGGCTGACTTGGCCTCGAGGATGAAGATCCGTCGCAGCTGTGCTTTGGATATCTTCGTCTTCGGAAGGAGGCTCAACAAGGGTCTGACTACCCCCAGCTTCCTCCAAGAACTTCTTCCTCGATCGAGTGCCTTCGAACACTCCAGAGGTCGAGACAGCTGTCTTGGTTTTCCTCGGATAGCTTTTGGATGAAGACGAGGAATTGCCAGTCGTCTTCCGGACTGACGAGGAGTTGGAGATCACGTTGCATGAGGCAACCCTTGGCTCCTCTTCTGTTGACACCTTCATCCCGAGGTGATGTCGGAGGGGTGTCGATGATTACAGCCGCTGGAAGACTGACTGCCTTGGTGGTACTGCTGCCTTGTAACAGCAGTTGATGGTGACCATCGTACAAGTATGCCCCGTGAGAGGCGCATCGTGTCTGTTGGTCGACTCTCCTGACTGGCGCTTGTGAGTGATCACGTTACGCAGGTCGTTGGAGGAGAGTGCTACCTTCACACCCCCTTCAGGCGCATGGTAAGGCTAAACGTTGGGGTAGACAGGTGAGTGCTGCGCCCCCTGATCTAATACCAAGCAGGCATCACGATCAGTAGTGGGGGAACCACAACATTTGAAGTGACTTGAACGGACCTCAAACGCACAACCAGAGGAGGCACGGGATTTCAAGACCACTGAATTTGCCTCACTCGACTTGGTTGTACATGCAGTAGATGCGCCCAGGTGAGATGAGGACTTTGAAGGTCGACTCGATTTTGGTGCAGAGGCACCTGATTCGACCTTGTACAGCTTGCCATCAGCAGCGCATGTGATTGTGAGCGCGTGCCTCTGGCCTGCTGCTGGTATAGCACGTTTGTGGCGCATGGCCCGTGCCGCCTTAGATTTCTTTGAACTAGCTCGCTGGGGTGCATAGTACTCAGCATCCAAATTCTTCTCGCTATTACAGCGAGTGAGTGTGTCAAAGATAGAGACTTTTTGTGGCGCATCAGAGGTGATGCGCGGGGCATTGGCTGCGCCCCTGCTCCGTCGACGCATCTTCCTCGCCTGAGAGGAAGATGGCTGGGGAACGTGGTCAGCCGCACGCTTTCCCGAGAGATGTGCTGCATCAGCGGGCGCACCTTGGTTGCTGAGAACGTCAGCAGGAAGGTAGGGCTGGATTGGCGCATTCCCTTCAGCGGTGGTGCCCGAGGCGTCGACCTTGCGCACCCAGACACGGCGAGTCTTCTTCGGCTTCGGCAGCCGCTTCGAAGGACTCGCACTTCTTTCAGAAATGAACTCCTTGTACGCCTATTGATTGAGGCGCACGACCAGCGTCTTATGGGAGGAGCCCACCTTCACGTCGTCGGCCTGTGACACGACTTTCTCGGAAGAGGAGAAAGAGGTCCCCAGCAGAGTCGCCAGCTTGTTTGCCATTAAAATTGTTTGATTGAAAACTTTAATACAAACAGAACAGTGTTACAATATAGGACTTAGATGTAGTCCTAGGAGTACACTTTTGTTTAAGCTGGGTCCTTAGTGCCAATGGAGCGAGTGGTAATGCGTTGACTCCGTTGACGGGCTGACGACGGTTATCGGTTCTCTGAAGGTGTAGATTGCTCTGGGTGCTGGAGCTTGCCGAGAGGAGGAAGACGTTGAGTGTCTATCTCTGCCTCTCTGGTGATTCTCTATATGTTCGCTGTAGATTCTGTACGTTGTCCGTATATGTCTGTGGAAGAAGGAAATGATCCCCCTATTTATAGCTGGACAGGTTGGCTGCTCATGCGCGCATATGTAGGATGCGCCGGTATGTGGGGACGCCACGTGGAGATTGCTGATGGAGGCGCATGGATGATGCGCCCTACTCGAGGGGTTGAATTCTTCATACTGCTGTTGTGAGCCGGCACGTAGCAGAGGAGAAGATCTTTCTGTTGCTAAAATCTTGGATGAGTTGAGTCAAAGGACACGTGTCGTCGACTCATGGCTCGGAGACCTCGGATTTGATGGGGGGATGATTTGATGGGATGTGCCTTGGATTGGGCGCATGATGAGATTTTGGCTCGTGACCTTTAGGAGTCACGAACTGTTCTGGGCGCATGGCTTTTGAGGCGCATGCGAGCGACTTTCCTTTTGTCTTTAGGGATCAGAGATTAGTCTGGGGCACATGGCTTTTGTGAGACTCGTCTCACAGTATCGGTATTTATATACGGATACGTATTTTGTAGTATATTTCGTATTTTTTTGATTTTCGTAATGCTTTAAAATTTTCCTAACTTATAGATTTTCTTCTTGGCCGGCATACCGCCAGTATACCGGAGTATACCGACGGCATACCGTCCAAACAGATTTTCCATATTTTAGATATTTTCGATTTCAGATATTTTCATGAATAGTGTTTCCGATATTTTTGTGAATAGTGTTTTGGATATTTTGATAAATAGTGTTTAGATATTTTCGTGAATAGTGTAGATGCACCCCTATTACCCATTGGATATTTGGTTTTGTTTCGATGGTTAGGATTGACTTAGATATTCACATGGATCACCATCCGACGGCTAAGATTAATTCCCCCTTCTATATATACCATTTCACTTTCGCTCTCCTCTCTCTTTTCATTCTCTTCACTCTCTCTTCATTCTTCTTCCCTTCTCTCCCCCTTGGAGCTTGCCAAGAGCTTGGCCTTGAGGCCTTGGGTGTGGTGTCTAACCCCCCTAGGAGGAGGAGTAGAAGATTAGGCTTGGTTGCTAGAGAACCTAGGCAAGTACATCTTGCCAAATCCATGAACCATTTTGTTTTGTTGTCATTTTTGTTTTTCTTGGTATTAAATGCTTAGAATTGTTCTAAACTCATTTTGTTAAGAATGTTTTCCTTGTGATTCTCATCTATATGCATGTTTCCAAAATTGGTTTAAACAAGGTTTTGATTTTCTGTTAAAACCCAATATGGACTTAGTAGAAAACTTGGTATCAAGAGTGATACTAGTGTTACCATCATGGATCTTGGTCATATATACATATATGAGGCCCTCACATAGTTTGTATATCATAGATTTTGAGTTTGGTGGCAATCGGAACCCATTTCGGTGTCCCGAGAACCTCTGTTTGAGAGTATTTTGAGGTATTGATCTATCAAATGTTTTGATTTGTGAAAACTAATACTTCCATGTTGTAGGAAATTCAATTCTATTCAATTTTGACTTTTAAAAATCCGAATTTCGATTTAAAACGAAGTTTTTATGGCCGAAACAAGTTTTGGCAAAATTCTGAATTTTGTTGCTGTTTGAAAAACCGGTATACCGTCGGTATACCGTAGTATACCGTCGGTATACCATTTTTTGCACCAGAAACCTTCTGTCTTTAGGCCGGTATACCGCCGGTATGCCGCAGTATACCGCCGGTATGCCGTTTTATGCTGTTTTAGTCTATTTTTGCCCGTTTCTGCCCGTTTTTTGTCCGTTTTTGATATTCTCTTCGATTGTAATGATTTCTTAACATGATTAGATGATCTTGCATAGTTAGAAAATGATTGTACATCCTATATACACTTGATACTTGCGCATGTTCAATCATTTTGCTATGAAATGTACTTAGTTTTAATTATTCTTTCCCACATGCCATGATATGTCTTTTGATAGATTCTTTCTTACAAGCTATGATAATTGTTGCCATGCCTTCTTTGCTTACATGATAGTGACCCGTCGTGGTGCACTCTTGTACATGTCTTTCTTTGCTTACATGATAGTGGCCTGTCATGGCGCACTCCCTATAGTGGCTCGTCGTAGCGCACTACCAGCTTCCAGTTTATGATGTTTTCTTGTTGTGGCTTGTTATGGTGCACATTCTCGTTATTGTCCAGTCTTGCATGCTCATGTCTAGGATGGATTCTGCAGAATGCCACACCCAGAATCCAAGAAAATGGTAAGAATTATATAACTAGATTGATCATTAGAACATGGGTGGGGAGGATTTCCCAGTTACCTGTTGCCTTTGGTCTAGGTCGTTATAACATTTAATTTAAGGGTTTGGAGCTATCCGTCGAGATGAGCACTCTCCCAGCTTCACCGTCGCGTGGGAGCACAAAGTCACACTTGTAATCACTTCCCGGCATGACCAATAGGTGGCAGCAGGCAGGTAACCGGACTTGGAATTCTCAGACTTGCATTTGTTAGTAATTAGGATTGTGACAACCCTAGTTAGCTAATGTATAAAGCCGTACTCATTGCTTGGCCGTGACTATTGTATAGAGTCCAGTCTAGTCTAGTTTGTCTAGGCAACGTTCGGATTTGTTTATTTTCAGTACATCTTTGTTTATGCTTCACTTTTGTCGGTAAATGATTAGATACTAAAATTCTGTTCAGGAGAAGAGTTACAACCCCGGTCTTTGTTTGGTTTACGGGTTGTAACTTGGGTTTCGGAATAGTTCCTAAGTCATCTTACCATTTGTCGTTCTATATAGTATCTTACATGCTCATATGTCTCAGTTACTTAACATGCTCACATGCTCCAGTTACATAACATGCTCACATGCTCCAGTTACATGACATGCTCACATGCTCCAGTTACATGACATGCTCACATGCTCCAGTTACATGACATGCTCACATGTTCTAGTTACTTAACATGCTCACATGTCTAGTTTATGTTTCATGTTCACATGCTTCCTTTTCCTTACATGTACACGGTTTATATTACGTCACATGTCCTTTACTTTATGCTACATGTTGCTTTACTTATTGTCCTTCTATTCTCGGGATAAGTGCATTGGTAGCGCACGAGTCTCGATTTGCTTTTACTTATCTCTCTCTCTATCCATTGCTTTGAATTGCATGCTGGTTTTAGTTCATAGTTTGGCTTCCTTTGTGGTACTTGCTATTGGGGGTCTGACCCCACTGGTTTTGTATTGACCTGATCTGATAGAGGAGCCCGGAGGATCTTCCGTACCTTCCACTCGTTGGTGATTACCCAGAGCACCAGAGTACCTTAGTGGGTTTTCTATTTCATTCTCCCACTAGTTATGTACATTATTCTTTTGTGGCGTTTAGCCTCCGAGCACGTGTTTAGCTCGTGTTTTGGACTTGACATTTAGCCTACGGGCCAGAACATGATTTGCGTATTCTAGACTATAGCTAGAGCTTATCATGTATGACTATTACTCTTGCTAGTCTTCACTCTGTATTACTAGCTTCATGATCATTGATATATGATAGTTTGGGACGCTTTACTATTTTATATTCCAGTTGATCTTACTTCTTGTACTTTATATATTTGCTTGTGATTGAGATACCTAGGATTGTTTGACCTAGGATCGACTGTTGGCTTGTAGTAGTAACCCCCGTCTATACAGCTTATACGTTATTTCGGAGTACTGGAGTACTTTGGTATACGTAGCTGGCCTGGTCCGTCCCTACTTGCCAGTATTCTGGTTCTGGGGCGTGACATAGGTTTTAGTGGTGGCCCATGCAAGGTCTGATTTATCAGATATGTGGGGGTTACTGATATTTAGATATCTCAGTCACAATTCTGCTTTATTGATATCCTTCGTGTTATTCTATATCTCTGATCCTTTACCTGATATCTGCCTTGATCGTTGATCTTTCATGTTCCCTCGATTTAATCCTTGTGTCCTTTAACTTTCAAGGGCATTGTTCTTAATCCTTCGGACCATCTTGTTTGGGTTCTGCCGATGGCAGTCAGTAATCTTCTGTTAGGCCAGTTATGGAGGATCAGTCTCAGCATTCAGGGACAGAGTTCAGAGATGACCCGAGGGTGGAGGTGTCAGTTCAGCCTGATCAGCCAGCAGGGTTAGTCCTGCCAAAGTCCAGCTTCACCGGCTACCCCCGCAGTCCAGCAGTATATGGCTCATGTACCGGTTCAGCAGCAGCGGATCAGAGTAGCAGTTCCGAGACGTGGGCAGGCAGAGTTTGGTATGTTATAGCAGGTTTTGGCCGAGGGCGATTATGTTGTAGGTATTGTCCTATTCTGCTTCCACTCTTATTTATCTCTTGGGTTACGCATATTTGGCGAGTCTCTAGTCTCACTCTTCTGTCTTCGTAGTCGAGGCATGTGATAACTTCATTGGTATCGACTACGAAGATACGTCCTAGGTAGAGTCATGTCTCGGATTAAGTCATTGGTACCGACTTATTTTGAAAATTGACTTTTATCTAAGTTGTGGAGTCAGCGTAGGCCTGCTCCTACTCAACTGACTCAGGAGGCATATTTATTCATATGCCTCCATCCCTTCTTGATTATAGTTGTGTTACTGCTTACGCATTTACTTATATTACTGTTGTCTTTATCTTACCAACATGCCATGCTTTGTTTTGATTGACATGATTTTCAGCTCTTTGGTTTGGTTTTCATGCTTGACTAGATTTAGGAAATTTTGAGGACAAAATTTATTTTTAAGTTGTGGAGAGTTGTGAGACTCGTCTCACAGTATCGGTATTTATATACGGATACGTATTTTGTAGTATATTTCGTATTTTCTTGATTTTCGTAATGCTTTAAAATTTTCCTAACTTATAGATTTTCTTCTTGGCCGGCATACCGCCAGTATACCGGAGTATACCGACGGCATACCGTCCAAACAGATTTTCCACATTTTAGATATTTTCGATTTCAGATATTTTCATGAATAGTGTTTCCGATATTTTTGTGAATAGTATTTTGGATATTTTGATGAATAGTATTTAGATATTTTTGTGAATAGTGTAGATGCACCCCTATTACCCATTGGATATTTGGTTTTGTTTCGATGGTTAGGATTGACTTAGATATTCACATGGATCACCATCCGACGGCTAAGATTAATTCCCCCTTCTATATATACCATTTCACTTTCTCTCTCCTCTCTCTTTTCATTCTCTTCACTCTCTCTTCATTCTTCTTCCCTTCTCTCTCCCTTGGAGCTTGCCAAGAGCTTGGTCTTGAGGCCTTGGGTGTGGTGTCTAACCCCCCTAGGAGGAGGAGTAGAAGATTAGGCTTGGTTGCTAGAGAACCTAGGCAAGTACATCTTGCCAAATCCATGAACCATTTTGTTTTGTTGTCATTTTTGTTTCCCTTGGTATTAAATGCTTAGAATTGTTCTAAACTCATTTTGTTAAGAATGTTTTCCTTGTGATTCTCATCTATATGCATGTTTCCAAAATTGGTTTAAACAAGGTTTTGATTTTCTGTTAAAACCCAATATGGACTAAGTAGAAAACTTGGTATCAAGAGTGATACTAGTGTTACCATCATGGATCTTGGTCATATATACATATATGAGGCCCTCACATAGTTTGTATATCATAGATTTTGAGTTTGGTGGCAATCGGAACCCGTTTCGGTGTCCCGAGAACCTCTGTTTGAGAGTATTTTGAGGTATTGATCTATCAAATGTTTTGATTTGTGAAAACTAATACTTCCATGTTGTAGGAAATTCAATTCTATTCAATTTTGACTTTTGAAAATCCGAATTTCGATTTAAAACGAAGTTTTTATGGCCGAAACAAGTTTTGGCAAAATTCTGAATTTTGTTGCTGTTTGAAAAACCGGTATACCGCCGGTATACCGTAGTATACCGTCGGTATGCCGTTTTTTGCACCAGAAACCTTCTGTCTTTAGGCCGGTATACCGCCGGTATGCCGCAGTATACCGCCGGTATGCCGTTTTATGCTGTTTTAGTCTGTTTTTGCCCGTTTGTGCCCTTTTTTGTCCGTTTTTGATATTCTCTTCGATTGTAATGATTTCTTAACATGATTAGATGATCTTGCATAGTTAGAAAATGATTGTACATCCTATATACACTTGATACTTGCGCATGTTCAATCATTTTGCTATGAAATGTACTTAGTTTTAATTATTCTTTCCCACATGCCATGATATATCTTTTGATAGATTTTTTCTTACAAGCTATGATAATTATTGCCATGCCTTCTTTGCTTACATGATAGTGACCCGTCGTGGTGCACTCTTGTATATGTCTTTCTTTGCTTACATGATAGTGGCCTGTCATGGCGTACTCCCTATAGTGGCTCGTCGTAGCGCACTACCAGCTTCCAGTTTATGATGTTTTCTTGTTGTGGCTTGTTATGGTGCACATTCTCGTTATTGTCCAGTCTTGCATGCTCATGTCTAGGATGGATTCTGCGGAATGCCACACCCAGAATCCAAGAAAATGGTAAGGATTATATAACTAGATTGATCATTAGAACATGGGTGGGGAGGATTTCCCAGTTACCTGTTGCCTTTGGTCTAGGTCGTTATAACATTTAATTTAAGGGTTTGGAGCTATCCGTCGAGATGAGCACTCTCCCAGCTTCACCGTCGCGTGGGAGCACAAAGTCACACTTGTAATCACTTTCCGGCATGACCAATAGGTGGCAGCAGGCAGGTAACCGGACTTGGAATTCTCAGACTTGCATTTGTTAGTAATTAGGATTGTGACAACCCTAGTTAGCTAATGTATAAAGCCGTACTCATTGCTTGGCCGTGACTATTGTATAGAGTCCAGTCTAGTCTAGTTTGTCTAGGCAACGTTCGAATTTGTTTATTTTCAGTACATCTTTGTTTATGCTTCACTTTTGTCGGTAAATGATTAGATACTAAAGTTCTGTTCAGGAGAAGAGTTACAACCCCGGTCCTTTTGGTTTACGGGTTGTAACTTGGGTTTCGGAATAGTTCCTAAGTCATCTTACCATTTGTCGTTCTATATAGTATCTTACATGCTCATATGTCTCAGTTACTTAACATGCTCACATGCTCCAGTTACATGACATGCTCACATGCTCCAGTTACATGACATGCTCACATGCTCCAGTTACATGACATGCTCACATGCTCCAGTTACATGACATGCTCACATGTTCTAGTTACTTAACATGCTCACATGTCTAGTTTATGTTTCATGTTCACATGCTTCCTTTTCCTTACATGTACACGGTTTATATTACGTCACATGTCCTTTACTTTATGCTACATGTTGCTTTACTTATTGTCCTTCTATTCTTGGGATAAGTGCATTGGTAGCGCACGAGTCTCGATTTGCTTTTACTTATCTCTCTCTCTATCCATTGCTTTGAATTGCATGCTGGTTTTAGTTCATAGTTTGGCTTCCTTTGTGGTACTTGCTATTGGGGGTCTGACCCCACTGGTTTTGCATTGACCAGATCTGATAGAGGAGCCCGGAGGATCTTCCGTACCTTCCACTCGTTGGTGATTACCCAGAGCACCAGAGTACCTTAGTGGGTTTTCTATTTCATTCTCCCACTAGTTATGTACATTATTCTTTTGTGGCGTTTAGCCTCCGAGCACGTGTTTAGCTCGTGTTTTGGACTTGACATTTAGCCTACGGGCCAGAACATGATTTGCGTATTCTAGACTATAGCTAGAGCTTATCATGTATGACTATTACTCTTGCTAGTCTTCACTCTGTATTACTAGCTTCATGATCATTGATATATGATAGTTTGGGATGCTTTACTATTTTATATTCCAGTTGATCTTACTTCTTGTACTTTATATATTTGCTTGTGATTGAGATACCTAGGATTGTTTGACCTAGGATCGACTGTTGGCTTGTAGTAGTAACCCCCGTCTATACAGCTTATACGTTATTTCGGAGTACTGGAGTACTTTGGTATACGTAGCTGGCCTGGTCCGTCCCTACTTGCCAGTATTCTGGTTCTGGGGCGTGACAGCTTTTGAGGCGCATGCAAAGCTTCAACTGGAGACTCTTCTTCTGTCTTTAGGGATCAGTGAAGGTTCTGAGGCGCATGACTTTTGAGGCGCATACGGATGGTTGGGTGGCCACGTGGCAGTAGCCGCCGGGGTAAAGTCATGATGATGCTGACGTTGTGGATGCTTCGTTTTCTGTAAAAGCTGTCAACCGTTCAGACTTGGGGAGGCATGCTGCCAACTCTGTCAGTTTAGCATTTAATGTTGGTGACATTCGATGGACAGCTGAGTGGGCGCGTTGGTTGACGTTCCCCTAGGCGTATGGGGATGTATGGGGGCGCATCCTCTGTGATGCGCTCGGTACAGGGCGCATATGTGGGAGGCACTTGGTGTTTGAAGGGGTGTGATGCGCTACCCAGCGGGCGCATCCGACACGTCTTTAATGATGCAGCTGTTTCGCTTCTCGAGTGCTTTTAAATAGCCGTTTGGCTGAAGTCGAGGCGTCTGGTTCATCCATTTAATGTGAGTTCATTGCACGGAATTTGGAGAGCCATCCACTTGGCGCGTGGGTTTGATCTGCCCGGCCTATAAATAGTGGCATGGAGAGAAGGTTTGCTTCTCACTCTCTCACGTACCTCCAACATGAACTTGGGTATTCGGGTGCATTCTGTTGACGAAGTGTTTCCGAGGGTGAAGATGAGACGCCATGTCGTCGTTGATGCACTTGAAGGTGACTGTTACATCCAAAGGACGGAGTCGAGGGCTTCCGAGGCAGGCGGAAGGTGCATGTTGCATCCAAAGATAGGGATGTTCGGGCCTCATCTCCGTTGTTCCGGAAGAGCCGTAGATCGGAATGGCGGTGCTAGGCTCTTTCTTCCTTCAAAGTGGGTGTCGCCCACTCTGGTTGTGTTGAAAGCTGCTCCTTTAGCCGTATTTCGATTACGGTCTTCCCTGGTCTTTGGAGGCTCTTTCGAAGCCTCCCCTGGCCACAGATTTGCGGTGCTCTTCTCTTCCTTGGTTCCAGCCAGAGGGTTAAATGCTTTGTTTAGTCGAAGCACTTATCAGGTGAGCCTGGCTGGAAGAGCGGCACATAACTGGGCTGCTGAAGGGATGCACATAACTGAGCTGGATGTACATAACTGAGCTGCTAAGGAGATAGTGGGATGCGCCTGGTTGGAGGCGCATGGTATCTGCTGCGCCTAACTGGCGGCGCATGGTGACTGCTACGCCTATCTGGAGGCGCATGGTGGCCGCTGGCTGTAGACTTAGGATTTTTCCTTTGTAGAAATTCTCCTTTATACAATCTTTTCTAGACATGTAATAGACTTTTGTATATAAATAAAAGTCCTTCTTCAAATGTCTATACTTATTGACTTTGCTATGAAGTGTTCTGTCCGAGTTCTGGCGCATGTAGTCTCTGGCGCATGGGTTTTCTGGTTGTGAAATTCCATGCTTCTACAGAAGGAGGTTCGCTTTGACAAACCTCTGAGAAAAGACTCGACAGTAGGATCGATTAAATCCTACAACTTTGACATATTGGCATAGCTGGCCAATACTCCGGCTCGACTGTCACTCTTTGAGCTCCTCCGTCTCTCCAAAGAGACTCGAGACGCCCTCAGTGAAGCTTTACAGAATACTGACTCCTTCCTCACCCAGGTAAAACTGCCCAAGGAGGACCCTGCTGCATGCCCACATTGTCATAGTGTAGTCGAGGTGATTCCTAACGTCATCTTCACCCAGCAGGACAAGTTCCTGAAGAACAACCGGCACAATAGGCCCCTGTACTATACATGATATGTTGGTACCATTAAGGTCGATCGCATCTACATCGACCATGGATCTTCTCTTAGCATCATCCCTCGGAGTCTACTCCAAGCTTTGGGGATCCCAATGCATCGACTGACTGCATCAAACACTACAATCAGCTGCTTCAACGCTCGAAAGAGTGAGCCCCTGGGCAAGATTTGCCTGAAATGCCAAATGGGTGATCTCCAAATTTTTTTTATCCATATCCCGTCTCTACGAGTAGCCATCACCAACCATCTGACTGACGAAGACAATCAACACTGGCAGCTACAGGAGTTAGAGGCGTTAGATAAAAAACGTCTGCTAACTCAGCTACAAATCGAGCTTTAACAAGCTCGGATTTTCGGTGCCTTCAACAAAAAGGTTTGGGAAAGAACATTCCAAGTGGATGACATCGTCTTATCAGTTCGAAGACCGATGGTGATGACTCACAAGACATCTGGGAAGTTCGAACCCAAGTGGGACGGACCGTTCGTCATAGAGACGATCTACTCCAATGTGACCTACCGACTGGCCAAACCTAATGACTTGCTAATGATGCTAATCAATGGCAATTTCCTGAAGAAATACTATGTCTGAAGTTCAAATTAGCGTAGGTTCCCACATCCCCCACGAGTATCCGTGAATTCTATTACTGAGTTCACCTCTTTCATAACTCTCCTAGTAGAAAACCTTTCACGTCCATACTACCTTTGAATTGTTATTCTACACCCTAACGAAGTTCACGTCTACCACATACATATTACCTCTGAGTAGTCATTTCTTCCATGATAACCTTGTGTTGTCACAACTATCTAGAAAACTTTTCACGTCTTTACTACATCTGAATTGTTATTCTACACCTTAGCGAAGATTGTGCCTACCATGTCCATATTACCTCTGAGTAGACATTACTTCCATGACAATCCCCCGTGATTGTCATAACTATCTATAGAACCTTTCACGTCCATATTACCTCTGAGTTGTTCTATACACCCATAGAGTCTATCATTGCCATGTCCACATAACCTCTGAGTAAAGAAAATTCTACCACAAAAAATCCCATGTTTACCATGTCCATATAACCTCTGAGTAAATACCCTATCCCCAACAGAGTCATCTCCATCCCCTCACGTTATACTACCTCTGAGGGAATTCTCACTCTTGTACAAGAAAAGTTACAGCAAAAAGATAAGCAAAACCAAATTTTTATTTATAGAATGGAAATGTTTTCTTTCTTTGGCTACAAGTCTCTCAAAAAGCAAGAGACAGAAAGACAAAAAGGAGGTCAAAACTGCGAAGATCGATGCAAAAGTTCTTCTAGTCGACCCCTCAAAAGAGCAATTTGGGGGCCAATCATGCTTGGGCTCGATGCTCGGCCTCCTGACGTCGAGCAGCTTCATCTTCAAACTGGGACAGGTTTTGGCGCATAAGAGCCAGTTCCGCCTGGCGCAGGACAATACTTTCCTTCTCCCGGGTCAGGGTTTCAGAGCGTTGCCGAAGTACCTCTTGCTGGTCCTTGGACTTATCCAACTCGCTCTCTGCAAGGGCCAAAGTCTCTTCTAGCTTACGGATCTGCTTCCAGAGGGATCACACTGTTCCTCCGAGGCTGTGTGACGGCAGACCTGAGCCTCTTCGGCGTCGGTCACTCCTTTAATTTCGGCCTCAACCTCGGCCAGTCTGTCAATCAAGGCCGGACACTTCTGCTTGTGCTAGGATGCTTCAGAAGCTATTTTATCTAGCTCCGCAGCAGCTAATGCCGGAAGACCGCGCTCAAGATTTTGAAGCTTCGAGACGGAACCTTCCAAATCTGCCAGCAGATCATCTATCGCATCCGCCTTCGCCTCGCATTCTGGATAGTCGCATAAGGCCATCAATTGGGCACTCAATATAGACTGGGCCCGTCTGAGTGATTGGTTATCCCGCAAGACACCCTCTATACAGTGCATCAAAGCTTGACAAATTATACCCAAAATGAGTTTGGTATAGTACGTATTGTCAGCCAAACTCATCGAGGTCACCGAAGATGCCGTAATAGAAGGTCCCGGGCAGCAACGACAGCGAACATGCGTCTAGGTATTGCAGCCAGAACAGGTCGTGCCTTGACTATAGCAGAGGCCGTCGGCGGTGCAACAAATACTGTCTGAGGTGTAGCTGGCTCTTCAACAGGCCCCCTCGTTGGTCCTTCAACCATATCTGCAATCAAAGCTTCATTAACTGGAGCCTGATCAATCTCAGTAGTCAAATTCTTGATGGTCACTGTAACTGACTCCTCAGTGGTCTTCTCTACCGGTGCTTCGATAACCAGTTCATCCACGGTCTTCTCGACTGAGCCCATAGCAGGTGGCTCGAGGATAACCCCTTCAGATGATCCTAGGGTGACCACATTGAAGGGTTCTTCAACTGGTTTATCGGTGGTCATCTCGGCCGATTCTTCTCCGGTCTCCTTAGTCGGAGTCCTAGGGGTTTCATCGTCGGGCTCATCAACAGCACCGTCGACAGCCATTCTAGTGATCACCTCGACTGAAACTTCGACAGTCTGCTTGTCAATGGCCGCCTCAGTTCAGCCAGCTAGCTCGTCAGCAGCATCTACCGGAGAATCTTCGGCTTTCTCTTCAACCACCACCTTGGGTTGAGGTACGATGTACGCCAAGGCTAATTCTTTCAACACTCTTTTCCCTATATCTCCGTGAAGAGGGGGCTCCCTAGGGGAAGCAACGACTGGGCCTTCAGCGCCTTCGATCGAACAGCCCGTCGCAAAACCAGGCTCCTGAGCTGCGCCTTTACGAAACGTAAGGCCAACCTCGGGTATCACTACTGATCCACCAATGGAGGCCGCTTCTTGATGAGAAGGGATGAACTCTTAAAAATTGCAAAAAAACCTCTTCTAGCCAAACGAGACAGGCGAAGAAACCTTTTCTGCCTGAACAGTCTCGGCCACCACGGCTGACGGATCCCCCTCGAGAAATTCCTTCATCATTTTCGACCACCCCGGCGTCTCCTTTGCCTGCACCAGTAAAGCAGGGATGAGTGAAAAACCGTGGGTAAAAACTCGAATGAAATAAAAACTGAAATGTACCTGTGAAGTCGATGCAACAGGCGGTGCGCTAGAGCACAATGAAGCACGACTCTTGGATGCCACCCTTTTGACCTTCTTGCCAGGAAGAAGGTTGGCCGCCGGAGGACCTCAACATTTTGATGGAGAGTTCAGGGGCGCTGCATCCTCTCTTCGCTCCCGATAAGCGCTAGAATCATCCGAAGACCCATCTTCTGCAACTTTGAACTCTTGAGACCATCGATGGGCCTCTCAAACTTCGTACCCACAATAAAACTCCATCCTCGGTCATAACCTGACGAGAAGTTATTCACCAAACAATGGAACTTCATAGCAAAATACAAGATGCGAGGCTCCCTATGCACCTTAGGGAGTGTAAATGCTGCCTAAGTAGATCTAGCATTATAATAACTCCAAGCGCGGGCGCCATCCAACAAGCTGCCTTCATAGCCAAGACATGAACTTGGCTTGTTCAACATAGTCTGGCTGTAGCCAAACTATCGTCTAAAGCGGCTCGGCAGATATGGCTCCAGGTATACCTTGTTCTGGCTCCGGTATACCAAGTACGAAGGACGAATGGATAACAACCAGCAAAAAGCACCGGTAGTTAGCTCGTTACCTTCTCCAGCCCGATCAACCAGATCATCACCTGCTTGATGACCACTATAGAAAGGCGAAACCCTGCAAAAACTGTAGCCAACCAAGCGATTTAATGCCCGTCTACATGCAGAGACGCCGTCATGAACCCACTTCGTCTTTTGGTAGTTGCGCAAGAGCGCATCCCCCTCCTCATGACCGACTATAGTTGCGAAAACAATTAAGCCAGTATGATACAGTGCTAACCAGGCCATCAGATAATAGCAGGGCAGCTCCGCTCGAGGAAACTCGCTGGCACACCCGCAATACTCTATTATTTTTTCTGAGAGCTCTCGCAGGCCTCGGAGAATGTTGCATACCATGGCAGGAAGCAAAGCAAGAGAATGCCCGAAAGCCAACCTCACAGCCGGCAAGATAAGCTCCCTACTAAGCCACCCCATGGAGCCTGAGCCTCAAGGAACCATAGACTTCCTCAGCCACATCATCAGAAAGACAGCTAGCGTCGCTTTCTGACTCACGGCAATCAAGTTTTGATAAAAATAGCTATGGACTATGGAGTTAGGATTTCCCTTTAGCATCCAGCAGGGGAGCTGACACCTTTGGCTTCGCCGCCATACCCTCCATCTCGGTAGTGGTATACGCCCTGAGAGTAGTAAAGCGAACTGTTTCGTGCTTCGACGGCTCCTCGGTAAAGAAATACTTTCTCCACGCATTAAAGTAAGGCTGACCCTTTGCGGAGTCTTGGCGCACACACACTTGGTAATGCAAAGCATTTCTTTGTGCACAGCCATCATTTCAGGGTGCTTGTCTTCCAGCCCCATGAGCTCATCTGGGCTATGGTAGTACTCCTCGTACGGGTGCTCACCCCAAGGATGTTTCGAGATGGAGAACATCTCATGGAGGGCCAATCCCATCTCTTCACACAACATGAAGAAAGTCCCGGTGTGATGATTGTAAAGATCCAGCAAAGCCAAGAATAAAGAATGGTTGATGGCGATTCCATACCTCCTTTATGGCACAGCTTAAGCCAGTACCACTCAGGTCCTCCTTAAAAGTACTCAATACCCATCGGGTCAAGTTACCCTACTTTTTGTCGAAGTGAACCCAGCCCTCGACCCGATAGGCGTCCGTCGGATATATACAGCCGACCGCCATAAGCCTGTTGGCAAAAATAGAAGCGCCAAATGGATGCACATCAGCAGGAAGATCACTAAACCTATGACCAGGGAGTCGCAACCGCAAGGTATACGATGCACCAACCCGAACGGAAGTAAAAGTATCTCTCCCCTGGAAACTCTTGTCTACCTTGAAGCATCCCGATATTAGACCCCCTTGACTAGGAGTTAGGTTCCACTCCATTCGTCTTCTTTCGACAAAACAGGAAAAGACGGAAAGCGGTAGGTTTCGGTCATACGTCGGAACATACAAGGGGAGGCCATTACTCTCAAAATACCATGTGGCCTTGAGTGCAAGGAGGTCCGTCTCCTTCAGAGCCAACTGATCACCAAAGAGAAACTGGGGCTTTAAAATCCCCGCGTCGGCATCAAGAGAAGATGTTAGCCTACCCTGATCCAGCATGCGGTAAAAATAACCCAGATGCTGCTCTTGTATTTGATCCATTCGCCCCTCTGGTTGATCTTCGACGATCAACCTCCTAGCTGGCTTAACGAGCTCCCGCTCGACATTTGTCCCCAGAACGCAGACAGAAAAGTTATAAAGAACCTCAGTTAAAAGGGAGGTGGTCACGGAAACTACATAAAACGAGAAACAGAAGGCTGAGATATGCTTGAGTGATACAAACATCCACGCAGGTACTACCAAGTAACGCTGCATTTTCGGCGAGCTAGCGTCAGCATAGGTACCGTTTCATAATACTGCGCTTCAGCAAGGAAGCATCGGCACAGATACTACTTAACAGAACTGCGTCTCAGCGAGATAGCATCAGCGCAGGTACTGTATAGTAATCCTACGCATCAGCAAGAACTTCAGCAAATCTTACAATCGTTACTTTATGAAAGTAAAAACGATCATGTGCAACAGTCGAACGAAGCTTCAGCACATCTACGGAAACTTATGCAAAGAGCAAGTGACCATGCACATCGGCAAGAAAAGCTTTAGTACATCTACGAGATAATACTCCAAGGAGTAGCCGCTCATGTGCATCAGCAAAACAGAAGATCAAAGTTTATTACCTGCGACAGGCGGCCGCACGTCGTTGCGAACTACGACACCAACGTTCGATGAGTCATCAGCATCAATAGCCACTGAAGCAGGCCACTTTTCTTTAGCCTTCTTGGAGCTCGCCGCAGGAGCTTTTAGGGTTCTTAATTTCTTGGGAGACATGATGGGAAAGCTAGGGTTTGAAGGAAGAAGAAGGCTCTGACGAAAAGCTTCTATTGGAAGAAAAAAAGAAATAAAGTTTTCTCTCTCCAAACAGACCCTACTTGTAGGGCACGGCTACGTCAGCAAAAGAAGACAAAATGCTTTGTGAACGAGGAGATTCTTCGGACGACGTGGGAATTAAGAGTAAAGATCATGATGACCGTTCCCTAGAAACGAGGAGTTGTGATCAACTTTTAATGAAGCGACGACTCAAGGCATTTAATGCCGAAGGCTAAGCGTGACGACAGCCTGTTAGTAAGCGTGCTGGGCATTCGCTTGCAAAGGACACGTGCCATGCTTCTGTTCAAAGTATTCCGAGCTTGGCTCAAGTTTGAAATACTTTGAAGGGGGTCTTGTAGAAGCATAAAAAATACAGACATATCAAAAGCGCAGGTGATAATACTTGCTACACATGACTTCATAAATGTGCAGGTACCCCAAAAGCGCAGACAACAGACAAATGCCACAATGAGACATACAAAGAGGGTGCAGAAAGAGTTCTTTATTGAAATCATGTCTACAAGGATCTATTACAGATTCTTCATGATTACATATAAAGACAAGAAACACCTAAAGTCTATAAGTGGCAATCTTCTTTGCAAATGTGCAGCCTCCAGACGTGCAGCCTGTCAGAACGAATCACTTCCGCGTCAGAGCAAACCACTTTCTAGCCAGACGCGGAGGAACTCCAATATGGCTAATGAAGCAGCCATTGGTCCGAGCCAGAATGCAGCTCCTGTTCGCCATACTACTGCGACTCTTGAGCAGGGCATAGCACAACCTGTGGCTCTTCGGATTGGCAATCAATCCAAACCCGGAAGCTTGGATCTCGAAGACCTCCAAGATGTTGTTCAGGTTCAAACTTCTTATGCCAAACGCTCAAGTGCATCGCAAAACTCAGCATCAGTTCTTCTACAAGGACATAGCTTCTTTAAACGAAGGGATCCACAACCAATAGTCGACTTGTGCAAGGCCAATGGCCATTCGAAGCTAAGTCAGGATCGAGCATGACAGTGGAAATGCTAAGAGACAGAGGATATATCCCTTCAGAAAAGCTTCCCTTTATATAGGCTGAGTGCGGTCCAACCCACATACCACGTGACCGTCGATCAAAAACCCCCAAATTAATGGGATGAACCTAAGACTCAGCACAATGAATCTCATTAATAGGTTCATTTGACTGAAAGCCACGATCTTCTTGAATTCCCCAAATGATGGCGGTAATTAAAGAAGAGGATGACTGACGCATCCGTTAAAAGAGCAGTCATTAAATCGTTCTTATGACTTCGACAAAAACTAGCTCATTCGGCTCAAAAGTGCAGTCACTTCAGTTCGGCTCAGAAGCGCAGCCACTTCAGTTCGACTCAGAAGCGCAACCACTCAGCACAACTCAGAAGCGCAGTCACTTCAGTTCGACTCAGAAGCGTAGCTCCCTCGCTTCAACCCAGAAGCGCAGCTCTTTCCATCCCATCCAGAAGCACAACCTATTCAATGGCTCCTTCAGCTGATACTTTGTTGCCTCAATCACATTCTCCTTATCGCCCAAAAGCACAATAACTCCGTCGTCTTCGAAACACAGTCTACTCGTCGTCCCAAAGCACAGTGACTTCATTATTTTCAAAACACAGTCCACTTGTCGCCCTAAAGCATAGTGACTCTGTCGTCTTCGAAACACAGTCTACTCGTCGCCCCAAAGCGTAGTAATTCCGTCGACTCCGAAACACAGTCTACTCATCGCCCAAAAGCGTAGTGGTTCCATCGTTTTTGAAACACAATCTACTCGTCCCTCAAGAAGTGCAGTGGCATCTGGGCCTCACCAGAAGCGTAGCTCGCATAAAAGCGCAGTCCTATGAGATAGCATTGTTCTACATGGCAAGTCGGGTATCTATATCTTTTCGGATATCACCCAATTGGTTTGTTTAAACCACCGCTCTTAAGATAGGACATAATTTGATTCTGTTGATAAGAGCAATATCCTATCAGTTTGTTTAAACCATAGATAAAGACGGAGGTTGTTCCTATGGACATACGCTATATCCAATCGGTTTGTTTAAACCAATGGCCCCCTAAGATAAGGACAAAATCCAACTTTAGGATAGGATCAGAATCTGCTCAGGATCATCCAATTAACATTAAACGCATGCCAGGTTCCGTTAATTCAATTATGTTGATAACTCCCCAAGATCTTGATAAAAGAGAATCCCAGTGTCCGCTATATGTCAGCTCAGCAGAAACCCTTACCGTGCAACCTTGAGATTCTCTTATATCTCTACGTGTAGTGTTCCTGTACAATCCTTATGCACATCGTATATGTGCTCTCCTATAAATAGAAGGTGTTTTCCTTCGATAAAAAATGCTTCAAAATCTTCACAACTTTGGCGTCCTCTTGATTGGCTACCCCAGAGTTCCAATCATAAGCACTAGAAAGCCAAAGCAAGTCAATTCGTCGTCAGATCCTCAACGTAGTAAAGGAGCCGCTGCAGTGCTCGATCTCTACCGTCACACTTCCCCAGAAAACTTTGTACTTCGATTTCCTATTTAGGAATCGATTGTGCTTTTTATATGTTTAATATACAAAAAGTTCGTATAACCTTTTGTCATTGAAAACAAGGGGATGTTGCTCCATCGGCAACACAAGCTGGGGGTAGCCAACCCCATATAATTCATGACAACCCACTGTTCCAACCAGACGAAGGTTTGTATGGGACTGACACAGACGCTTTTAGGGGTGCAAACTATCAACAAGATGGGGGTAGCAACTACTTCGAATCAGAAGATGACCTTAATTTACCGGTCTTCCCTCGAAAGGTGAAACTCAAGGGTTCGAGCCAGAGAGCAAAAGATCTACTTTGTCATCTACTTACCACCAACTGATGTCAGTGTACATGACAGGAGGTGACAACATGGGAAGCAATGGAGGATCAAACAACCAACAACGTATAGAAGCCCTAGAGATAGGCCTGCATACATTGACTGAGTCCATGCAAGCCTTAACTCAGGTGGTCTTTGAACTCAAAGATAGGTTGCCACCTCGTGCCCCTGCTATCCAGATCCAGGGACAAACGGGGAGTCTAATGCACCTTCTTAGGTGCTTCTTCCAACCGAAAACCATGTACTGCCACGGTCATCTGGCCTGCTAATGTCAGACGACATACAATAGGCTCTCAGAGAGTTGTATGCTCACTTTGATGCCAAGGACAAGCGAGAATCACTCTAAAAGTTGGGGATTCGGCAACCATATCCTCCTGAGTGGGATAACGTAGTGTACCCTCCCAAGTACAAACCTCAGATGCTCATATCTTTCGATGGAAAGGAGTCTCCCCATCGATACTTGAGTTACTTCGCCTCTGTAATAGGGAATATACCAAAAGATGATGCCCTACTCACAAACTTATTCGTTAGGGCATTACAGGGGGTAGCGTACGAGTGGTTCTACAGCCTCCCTAACAACTGCATATCATCTTTCAACATTTTGAAGTGACTCTTCCTCTCTCGGTTTTATGAGATAGAATGGATATGACGATGTCCTCTCTCATGGACATTGCCCAGAAAGAAAAGGAGCCTGTCCGTGCCTACATTTAGTGCTTCCACCATACAGCCTTGAGGCTCCTACATGGTGTGCCTGAGCCTGTGATTATGAACTCATGCTGTAAGGATATGCTTTCCGCAATCAAACTCTAGCGTAATGCTCCATGTACAGAGTAGACGTCTTTCATTACCGGTGCTGATAGTACCGAAAAGAATGCTCAGGATGCATGCTTGTTGGGGCTGAGCTTTCCTACACTCGAAGATAAAGGAAAATGCCCATCCAGCAATAATCCTGTTAACAATAGCAAAGACGGAAAGGGGAAACAACCCCTGACTGTCAATATTTCTAAGGGTTCAACATCTACGAACCAGAAATCGGCAGAAGTAATAAAACCGCAAGAAAACTATTCCTTCAATGATGAAGATGTGCTGGAGCTATTCAATGTGCTAATGAAAGGCGATAAGCTACAACTCCTATCTTCCAAGTGTCCCGACGAAGTGGTTAAGGTGGACAATCCCAAGTACTATCATTACCACCAGTACGTCCACCACTCAACACGTGACTGCTATGCATTGAAGAAGCAGATTCAGAGGCTTATCGATGCCAAGGTCCTCTCGCTCAACTATAAGGACAAAACGGTCATTGGTAACATGGTGACCCTGTAATTCGGCAGCTTTTCGAAGATGGAAGCCCAAGACAGAATCGTCCTGATCCCTAAAATGACAATGCTCAGGGCATGATCCCGCTTATAATGCTGCGAGGCAAAGTTATGTGGCTCCACCCTGATCTTGCCCCAGACATGATGCTGCCTACAGCGTGCTCCATTAAGGAGAAGAAATCCTAGTCATGTCGAATGGTGTCTACCTCGACCGATGAAGCCTTGGTTGGCACTCGCTCTAGTCAAACTTATCAGCGAGAAGACAATCAGGCTCCGGAAGAAGAAGTACCTCCACCTGCTGCAGCCACCACACCCGATGCTTCGGAAGTGAGTCCATCTCACCCTCCAGTAGCAGATAAGCAGAAGCAGAAGGAGGTTCTCCTTGACAAGCCTCTGAGGAAAGACTCAGCGGTGGGGCCAATCAAGCCCTATAACTTTGATATATTGACACAACTTACCAATACTCCAACCAGGCTGTCACTATTTGAACTCCTTCGTCTCTCCAAGGAGACTCGAGATACCCTTAGCGAGGCATTACAAAATGTTGATTCCTTTCTTAGCCAGGTCCAGCCGCATAAGGAAGATCATGTTGCTTGTCCACATTGCCACAGTGTGGCCGAGACGATCCTAAACAACACCTTCACTCAGCAAGACATGTTGCTGAAGAATAATTGGCATAATAGTCCCCTGTACCACACATGATACATTGGTGCTATTAATGTTGATCGCATTTACATCGACCATGTCTCTTCCCTTAGCATCATCCTTCGGAGTCTGCTCCAGACCATGGGGATACCGATGCACCGGTTGACTGCATCCAACACTACCATTAGCGATTTTAATACCGGGAAGAGTTATCTATTGGGCAAGATCCGTCTGAAGTGCTAGATTGGCGACCTCCAAACAGTTGTAACTTGTTATGTCATTGATGCGGACATATCTTATAACATCTTGTTAGGACGTCCGTGGATACATGAATACATGGTGTGCGCTCCACCCTCCATCAATGTACAAAGTATATGGCCAGTGACGGGACCATCAGAACCGAGTTTACAGACATCGATCCATTCGAGGACTCGAGGCGTACTGCACAAACGCTGATCTGTATAAGCCAGTCCCTTGGGACGATGACGCTAATGAGGTAGAAATTGCAATAGTAACTGAAGAACCGTCGAGAGTTCGACTGAAAGAGAAACCTCCTCAAATGTCAGCTCCTTTCGTGGCCAAGCTTCAGAGAAAGGCCCCCGCCTCCATGACTGTCAAAGAACCCATCAGGGTCATGTTGTCGCAAAAGGCTCCAGAAGTGGCTTCAGGGTCCCAAGATCTTCCAGCTTCGGCTCCCTTGGTAGCCAAGCTAAAGCAGAAGCCTCCACTAGCTTCTCCGGCGGCTACCTTGGTTCTCACGAATGAAGAATTAGCGGATTATATATCAGCCAATACCGAGGCTCCTTCCTTAGATGATGTAATCCCTCAGGATAAAATTCCTTATTTTATTAATAGAAAGCTATCTTTGAACTACTCTTATGCACAGTGGAATGCTATGTATGTCTTAGATAATGCTTTGGGTATGTTACAAACTCAAGTAACAACCGCTAATGTAATTAGTCGAATTGTCCTATACCGGGATGCTTACTTCGTGGTCCCAGAGTGAACGTTCCCAAAGACTTACTCCTGTCGAACCAGAATTCGATAACGACAAGATGCAGATCTACCGTTATAATACTCAAGCCAAACACCTCATCCAAAAGACGGGATATAACTTGACAAGTGGTAAAGGTATGAACTACGGCAAAGGCTGACACCTTCCTTTACGACTTTCTACCCCAAAAGGAAAGCCACATGATTACTGTCAACGTACTCATCGGAGGTTGGGTTATGTTACGCCCACAATAACTCCAAAGAATTCAAAACCTGAGGTCATGATGCACTCTCACTCCTTTCATTCCACAGCCTAGGATTTCGATACTAGCATCGGTCAGGCCTTCAAAAAGGTATTATCAATCAATATGGTCTCTGCGAATCCCCCAGTTAAGGATGAAGACCAAACACTGGAATTCTTTGAATAAGATCCTTGGGTCCAATGTCTGGGATCTCAATAGGAACGACGCTTTGAACAGCGAGAACCTCCTACGGAAGACGAGGTCGTTCAAATCGACCTAGGAGATGAGTCCTCACCTTAGCCCATCTTCATTAGCAAGAGTCTGACTAGGGAAGAAAGAGAATCTCTGATACAACTCATCCGAGAATACATCGATGTCTTCGCCTGGAGCTATGAAGATATGCCAGGACTAGACCCACAGGTTGCAATGCATAAACTTGACATTCAACCAGATGCCAAACCGATAAAACAACAACAACGATATTTTCGCACTGATATTATGGATGCTATTGAAATAAAGGTGAACATCTCATCACCAGCGGCTTCATTCGTGAGGAGCAACACCTAGACTGGGTAGCTAACGTTGTTCCTGTCACCAAGAAGAATAGGAAGATTCGAGTCTGCATAGACTTCAGCGGTCTCAACTCAGCCTGTCCAAAAGACGAGTTTTCCCTCCCAATCACAGACGTAATGATCAATAATACTTGTAGTTTCGAATAAATGTCCTTCATAGACAGGTTTTCAGACTACAACCAGATCAAAATATTCTCTAACGATGAAATGCATAGTTTATTTTAAACCCTAAAAGGAATCTACTGTTATACGGTTGTAGAAGCATTAAAAAAGTGCAGACATATCAAAAGTGCAGGTAGTGTTCTCGCTATACAAAGCTCCACAAAAGCGAAGATATCCAAAAGCGCAGACAGAAGATCAGAAACCACAGTTCATAAAGAGTTCTTTATTAAATTATGCCTAAAAGATGTATTACAGATTCATCATGATTACAAGAAAAGAGCTTCTTTATTTAAATTATGCCTACAAAGATCTATTATAGATTCATCATGCAAAGAACTAAAGCACCTAGAGATCTACAAGAGGGTTAATCTCTACAGGCGCCATACAAGGGGGTTAATCTTCACAGACGTGTAGCCCCCAGAAGCGCAGTTTGACAGAGCAAGCCACTTCCTGAAGCAGCTATTGACCCGAGTAAGAACTCAGTCTACAGCACAGGCTGTGCCACCGCCATTGAGCAGGGCAGAGCATAACTGTGGCTCTTCGAATTGGCAACCAATCCAAATCCGAAAGCTTAGATCTCAAAGACCTCCAAGACGTTGTTCAGGTTCGAATTCCTCACGTTGAACATTCGAGTGCATCTCAAAACCCAGTAGTCGTTCTTCTACAAAGATGTAGCTTCTTTGAACGAAGGGATCCACAACCAACAGCCGACTTATGCAAGGCCAATGGCCATTCGAATTTATGTCAGGATCGAGCATAGCATTGGGAATGCTAAGAGAGGAAGACAACTCTTCAGAAAACTCTCCTTTATAAAGCGAGAGTGTGGTCCAACCCACATGCCACGTGGCCGTCGGTCAAAGATGCCAAAATTAATGGGATGAATCTAGAACTCAGCACAACGAACCTCATTTAAATAGGTTCATTTTATTGAGTCTTAGGCCACAGACTTCTAGAATTCCCAAATGACGATAGAAATTAAAAAAGAGGATGGCCGACTCGTTCATCAAGAAAGAAATCATTAAATGCTCTTAAAGACTTTAACAGAAACTAGCTCCCTCGATTCAGAAGGTAGCCTCCTCACCGCGCCCTCATTTTAATTCAGAAGCGCAGCTACCATACTCCTTCATACAGCGCCCTCGCTTCAACTTAGACGTGCAGTGGCTCTTTTGACTTCAAGACCAAGTCTATTCATCGTCCAGAAGCACAGTGGCTATTCCGCCTTCAAGACCAAGTCTACTTATCGCCCAAAAGCACAATAGATCCCTTTTCTTCGAAACCAAGTCTACTCGTCGTCCTAAAGCATAATGACTCTGTTGCTTGAAGCTCAGTCTACTCGTCGCCCTAAAGCACAGTGACTCCGTTGCCCGAAATACAGTCCACTCGTAGCCCTAAAAGCACAATAACTCCGTCACCTAAAGCACAAGCCTGCTCGTCGCCCAGAAGCTCAATGGCATCAAAAGCTCCGTCAGAAGCGCAGCTCGTATAGCGACACAGCCTTACGAAGTGACATGTGTCACACCCCAGATCCAGAATACTGGAGAGCGGGGGCAGACATAGCCAGCTACGTATATGAAATGGAATCCATCTCGCTATACGGTCACGGTTGTCTAGATACATGAGGGTTTATCTACAAGCCAACAGTCTCTTAAGGTCATGAACAAGCCTAGTGTCTCAATCACAAGCAAGTAAGTAAAAGTCACAAGATGTATGATCATTAAATATACAATAGTAAGGCGTCCCAAACATTACATATTCAGTTGATCATGATGCTAGTCGTTACAAAATGTCAGGACTAGCAAGAGTTTAGTCATACATGATCAACCCTAGGATCTGTTAATCATGTTACAGCCCGTAGGCAGACAGTAAGTAAGTGCAATCGAGCTAAACAGGTGCTCGTCGGCTAAATGCCACAAAAGAATATTTTTACAATAGAGTGGGAGAGCCAAAAATAACCCACTCGTTGCCAGGGTTCCGTCTAGTGGCCACCATCTGGCTGGAAGGTCGGTAGATCCTCTGGAGCTGCTCCGAAATCTGGCCACACAAAACCAGCTGGGTCAGACCCCAGAAAGAGCAAGTGCCACAAAGGAGGCTTCACTTAAGAACTAAAACCAGTAATCAGCACAAGATATAAATAAAGTAAGAACTGGAAATAAAGAAAATACACTTGGATGATATACGACGAGATAACCATGGAACTATTCAGATAACCAGGTTACAACCCGTAAACCAAACAAGGACCGGGGTTGTAACCCTTTGTCTGAACAGAGCTTAGAATTCTCACCATTTATCGGTAAAATAAATACAAGCATTCTGGTCGTTCAATGATCTGGAACAGGATCCGGGCAGGACTAGACTGGTTAGACTCCATCCAATCACTTCACGGCCAAGCAAGAATTACGGCTTGATACTTTAACTAACTAAGGTTGTCACAAGCCTAATTACTAACAAAATGCAGTGAGATTGTTCCACAGTCACAAGCCCTGCAGACCATCCAGGTTCCCCGGGTTAAAAGATTAGAGTTGAATTCAGGTGGGTACATCGTCCAGGAAACGAATGTACCCTTAGGTAGCTTGAAGGGTGCAACACATGACAGTGTGCTGGAAATGTGCCCTACTCGACGGCAGGCTACAGATCCCAAGGCGTGCCCAGGTAACGGGATTGCCTGTAGCTGGGAAATCTCTTCATGACTAATGTATTAATCTAGTTATTAGCCCTTAGTTTATTTCAATAGGTACTCCTGACCGTGGTACTCAGGAGTCTCCTCCTAGACATGATGCAAGACAAGACTGGATTATTTATACAAGCATAATCGTCTACGGTGTCCAGGTTATTATACAGGTCATGTCATGTCAGGTAGCCGTCGCAACTGCTTATCAAGGTATAACATGTCAGGTTATCAGGTCAAGTGTACTTGTCAGGAGTGCACCACGACGGGCCACTATCAGGTCATGTCAGGTTACTCATGTCAGGAGTGCACCACTACGGGTCACTATCAGGTCATGCTCAATTGTCAATTCCAAACATATCAAGTAAATTCGCAATTATCAAGTTCGGGACAAAAGGCGTAAGGATATAAAATGGGCGTAAAATATCTAATAAAATATCAATATACAGGGCTATAAAAGAGCTAAGCTTAAGAAAAATAAAACCAAATCTGACACGCTGACATGAGACCAAGTCAGCCAAAGGCCATACGCTCAGGTCAAACTATGCTCAGGCCAGCGTACACCTTGATCGCTTAAGCTAGCGTACCAAGGCACGCGTACGCTCAAGCTACAGGTCAGCGTACGCTCAAGCTAGCGTACCAAAGGGTCCATACCCTTCCAATGGGAAGCGTACGCAAGGGTCAGCGTACACAAGGGCACGCTCAAGCTACAGGTCAGCGTACGCTCAAGCTAGCGTACGCTCAAGACTGCGTACGCTTGAGCTAGCGTACGAAAGGGTCTAGGGCACGCTCACGCTAGCGTACGCAAAAGACACGCTGCCAACAGGCAGCGTATCAAGGCTAGCGTACGCTCGCTAAAGAGCAGCGTACCAAGGCTAGCGTACGCTCGCTAAAGAGCAGTGTACAGCTCAGTGGCGTAAGCTAAAAAGCTAGCTCACTGTTCACTGTCTTCTCCAAATGGCAAGAACAGCAAGAACTCTAAAGTTGAATCTAAGCTTCAACAGTCCATATCTTGGTCAAAACAAGTTCGAATCCAACTTTCCAAAGGTCAAAATTGGGTAGAATAAAATTCTCTACAACATGGAACTATCAAAACTTGAAAATAAGGAAGTTTGATAGATCAAAACCACCAAAATCTAAAAATAGCAAGACTCTAGATCTACAAGAATTAAAGCCTCAAAATAGAAAATGACAAGTTCTAATGTGGTTTAGAATCATGAGAAGAAGCTAATGAAATCATCAAAAGGGGGTTCTCTTGTGGAAGCAAGTTGTACTTGCCTATGGTGTTCTTGGTTGGTAGAGAAGAGTAATGGTGGGGGAAGGAGAAGTAAATGAGAATTATGAAGGAGAGAGAAGGTTGGTGGGGATAATAAAGAGGGGGGTTGTGGTGGAAATAAAGAAGAAGCATAGGCTAAGGTGTTCCACCCTTGGCCCATGATGAACCAAGCATTGGGCCGGCCGAACCAAGCCAACCCAAATCGAGAGTTAAACCAAGCCGAGAGCTAAACAAGGAATCAGGCAATACAGAATAAAATACGTATACGTATCCCAAAATATGTAATACGAACACAGGCATTACAACTCTACCCACCTTAAAAGAATTTCGTCCTCAGAATTTAATCAAGAGGCTAGAGGAGCAATGACAAGCTACATTAATAACAAGCAAGCTATACTAGGCAATCAATCAATCATGCAAGCAAGGAATCGAAGACAGGAGGCATAAGAAAGACATTATACCTCACGAGTCAAACAAGTCGGGACATCGCGATCGGATATCATCCTCACGCTCCCACGTTGACTCCCTCAAAGAGTGATGACCCCAAGCAACTCGGACTAACTTGATAGTCTTGTTCTTGAGGATCTTCTCTCTCCGATCCAATATAGACACGGGCCTCTCCTCATACGAAAGGTTGGTACCAACAACCAATTCCGAATGATCCAGGATGTGGCTCGGGTTTGGGATATACCGTCGTAATTGGGATACATGGAACACGTCATGTACCACGCTTAGCGACGGTGAAAGAGCGAGACGATAGGATACATCTCCTACTCGCTACAGAATGTCAAATGGTCCTATATACCTAGGACTAAGCTTGCCCCGTACGCCGAAACGAATGACACCACGGTTAGGCGAAATCCTCAGGAATACATGATCGCCGACCGAAAACTCGAGAGGGCGCCGATGAGAATCGGCCCAATGGCGCTGGCGATCTTGGGCAACTCGAAGATGATCTCGGACTCTCCTGACCACCCCAACTGTCTGGGCAATCATTTCCGGACCAAGCATCTGTCTCTCTCCAATATCATCCCAGGCTAGCGGGGATCTGCACTTCCTACCATACAGTGTCTCGAACGGTGCCATCTGGATACTGGCCTGGAAACTGTTATTGTACGAGAATTCTACCAGGTGCAAGTGATCTTTCCATGAACCACCGAAGTCAAGTGTGCAAGACCGCAACATGTCTTCAAGAGTCTGGATCGTGCGCTCCGACTGGCCATCTGTCTGCGGGTGATATGCTAAACTAAACTGGAGATGAGTTCCCAAGCTCTCTTGCAAGCTACGCCAAAAGTGCGACGTAAATCTTGAATCTTGGTCCGAGGTGATACTGACTAGCACACCGTACAATCTGACAATCTGCCTGAGGTACATCTCTGCTAACTGAGCTGTCGACTGACCAACTCTGAATGGAAGAAAGTGAGCCACTTTCGTGAGCCGATCAACTATAACCCAGATAGTATCTCTACCAGCTGGGGACCTAGGTAGTCCAGTCACAAAATCCATGGTCACATGCTCCCACTTCCATTCTGGAATCGGCAAGGGCTGAAGAAGTCCAGCCGGTCTCTGATGTTCGGCTTTAACTTGTTGGCAAACCAAACACCGAGAGACAAACCGAGCTATCTCCCGCTTCATGCCATTCTACCAGAAATGCTGCCGGATATCACGGTACATCTTCGTACTGTCGGGATGGATGGAATACTGCGAACTGTGCGCTTCTGACATGATCTCCTGCCGGATATCTCCGTTGGGTACACAAAGACGCTTACCATGTCGAAGTGTACCATCCTCATGAATACATAACTCTGGTCTTCGTCCTGCCTCACACTCTGCTCTGAGTCGCTGAATCTTGGAATCTGTCGACTGCGCCATCCGGATCCTCTCGACTATAGTGGACTGAACTTGCATACTGGCCATCAATGCCACACTGGAAGGGAGAATAACTTCTATACCCATCTTCTGAAGATCTGCTAACAATTCTGGCTGTGCTGTTAGGAAATAAGCTCCGACTCTCCTGCTCAAAGCATCTGCTACGACATTGGCCTTCCCAGGATAATACTGCAGGTTGACATCATAATCCACAAGAAGCTCCAGCCACCTTCTCTGACGCATGTTAAGATCCTTCTGGGTGAAAACATACTTCAGGCTCTTGTGATCGGTGAAAATCTCCACCCTATCTCTATACAAATAGTGCCTCCATAACTTAAGTGCAAACACTACTGCTGCCAGCTCCAAATCATGGGTTGGGTAATTCCTCTCATGATCACGAAGTTGTCGTGATGCATAAGCTATCACCTTCCCATGTTGCATCAGAACACATCCTAGGCCTCTGCCCGAAGCATCACAATATACTGAGAATCCTCCAATTCCATCTGGAAGTATGAGAATAGGAGCTGTTATCAGGCCTTGCTTCAACTGCTCAAAAGAACTCTGACACTCTGCTGTCCAAGGAAACTGCGCATCCTTGCGGGTCAACTGGGTCAATGGCACTGAAATCCGAGCAAAATCCGAAATAAACCGCCGGTAGTAGCCGGCCAATCCAAGAAAACTACGAACCTCTGCAACTATGCTGGGCACTAGCCATGACTCAATAGCCACAATCTTCTGGGGATCCACTTCTACTCCTTCTCGAGTGATGATATGACCCAAGTACGAAATGCGATCCAGCCAGAACTCGCATTTACTGAACTTAGCATATAACTGGTGCTCCCTGAGAGTCTGAAGAACCATACGGAGATGCTGCTCATGCTCTGCCTCACTCTTGTTGTAGACCAGGATGTCGTCTAGGAATACGATCACAAACTGATCCAAGTAAGGCATGAAGATGCGATTCATGAGGTCCATAAATACTGCCGGCGCATTGGTTGCTCTAAAAGGCATAACAAGGAACTCCCAATGCCCATATCTCGATCTAAAAGCTGTCTTCGGGATGTCCTGCTCTCTGACTCTGATCTGATGATAACCTGAGCGCAAATCAATCTTCGAGAATACTGATGCCCCTTTGAGTTGATCAAACAAGTCAACTATCCTCGGAAGAGGGTATCTGTTCTTGATTGTTACTGAGTTCAAGGTACGATAATCAACACATAACCTGGACGTACCATCCTTCTTTTTCACAAGAAGCATCGGGGCTCCCCAAGGCGATCCACTAGCACGAATTAATTCCTTGGTTCTAAGCTCTTCAATCATCTTATACAATATCTCCAATTCTGACGGCGCCATCCTGTAGACTCTCTCTGACACTGGGGCTGTTCCGGAAATCAAGTCTATAGTGAACTCGATCTCCCGCTCCGGAGGCATACCTGGAAGCTCTTCTGGAAAAACATCTGGGAACTCATCTACTATCCTGGGCAACTGAACTGCTGCTATTGCCATCCGCAATACTGGAGGAGATGACTCAACCTCACCTCGAGAGAAAGAAAACTTCGGCTCGCCTGGAATGCTAAAAACAACCCTGCCAAGGTGGCAGTCTATCCTAGCATACTGGTTCCTCAACCAATCCATCCCTAAGACCACATCATAATCGTCCATCGGGAATTCTATCAATCTAGCGGGAAACTCTCTACCGCTAACTACGATCCGACACGAGGAAAACACTCTATCTACTCCCACAAGTCCGTTACCAGTAAGTATATTGAGCCTTACTGATAATGACTCGGGCTCCAATCCTACCCATGTCGCAAATCGTACAGACATAAAAGAATGCGATGCACCAGAATCAAATAAAGCTGAAGCTGGAAAGGAGTTGACGAGAATAGTACCTGCCACTACCTCTCCTGGTGCCAATCCTTCCTCCACGGTCATTACCATAGCCTGACCGTGCCCTCGGGGTGCTGGTCCCCTCTGTTGAAATCCTCGCTGTCTGCTCTGACTCTGGGCTTGGGCTTGAACATACTGCTGGGGGTTCTGCTACTGGAACACTTGGGTCTGAGGCGGCAAGGGCCTCGGCAATGGGTGCTGCTGCTGTTGCTGGACCGGTGCTGGCCCTCTCACCGAAGAGCTAGAAAGGTTGGACGATGATAAACCACCCCTATTCGGGCAGGATCCAACCCTATGGTCTGGTGCTCCATAAACCAGACACAATCCCTGTGCCCTGCGATATTCTGCCACCACATGGCCTGGCTTCCCACAATGAGAACAACCCACTGCGGAAGATTGCTTCTGCTTCTGCTGCTGAGGGTACGTCGGAGTGGAATGCTGAACCGACGTCACTGAGGCCGCTCGCCTCAGAGCTCCGATAGTCAAAGCCCTGGTTGCTGGGGCTGGGGCTGGGGCTGAAGACTGATTCATCTGGCCGTGGGATCTCTTCTGACCTCCGGTCCTATCCACAATCCTCTGGGAGGTATACTCATGCCTCCAGGCTGCTCTCAAGACTACATCAAGAGTCTGATGCTCAAACTACTCAATTGCCAACAAGATCTCCAGGTGAAGTCCCTGCTGGAACTGCTGGGCTCTATCATACTCGGTTGCCACCAGGGTGGGAGCAAACCGACTGAGTCTAGAAAACTCGGCCGCATATCCGTCGACCATCCTGCCTCCTTGCTTTAGATTGGTAAACCTCGTCTGCAGATCATACCGAGCCACGGCATCGAAATACATGGTCTGGAATCTCTCCCTGAACACTGCCCAAGCAATAGGTGCTGCTAATCCAACGGCCTGTGCTGTCCACCAGCTGCGGGCAAGATCTAACAACTGCAGGCGCACCACGGCTACCTTCTCATTCTCTGGAGTCTTGGCTGCTTCTAGAACCATCTCTGTGTCCTGAAGCCATGCATCTGCTGTAATAGCATCTTCACTACCGTCAAAGAATGGAGGATTCAAGCGCTTGAAGCTGTTGGCCGCGCTGTTCCCTGGATGACCGCCTCTGGTCAAAGCATCCGCCACTGCCTGTTGCAATACATCTCTACGCCGGTCTTGGGAAGCTATCAAGGTCCTGACGAGACCTACCAAAGTGCCATTATCAGGCTCGACAGGATGAACTGGCTGGACTGGTGGTTCTCCGTCAGAAGGCACGACTCTGGAGGCTACTCCGGAATGTTGGGCTTGATCTCCAGGTTGCTGCTTGTCACGACCCGCACCCTAGAGTTAGGGCACGAGAATGTAACTACACCCAGCTTACGTCGCAGTATCGGCGGTAGAACGCTGTCCTAGGTCTCAATGCATCTAACAGTATAAGACTAAACAGTTTATACTCCCCGAATGGGGGTGACATAGCAGATACAGACTCAATCACATCTAAGGTAGAGCATGATAATGATAGATAAAACATGAAATCCAAAAGAGATACAGGAGATAGAAGTCTAAGTGTCTAAGATATATAAACCCAGAAATACATCTCAAAACTCAAATACAGATACAGTAATCCATAAAATAAATACAATCTCCAAACAAAATGAAATAACTACCTAAACAACCTCTAATGAGTCTCCTCTAGGCTAGCAGGCACCTCCAGGCTATCTGTAAAATTTATCAACAGGTCCAGTCAGGACTGGAGCGAGCACAGTACATCTCAACAGATCATAGCAGGTTAGAAAACATATAACATGCAGTAAAGTAAGATACAAGTACTGAAGAAAAGCAGTATGTAAACAGAAAGAGCTGTAATAGAAATATCTACTATACATAGAGAACTAGCAGTGACTAGTGAGTCAGAGTACAATATGAACATGTAAATAGGCTGGGAGATTCTGATAAGACACTACGGAAGTGATTCTGATAAGATACTACTTGGGTATTATTCACATGTCCAATTCTACTCTCCCGTACCCCTAATCAATACACAAGGATCCAACCAGGTTATGTTATGATACTATGTTCAGACCCAGAAGGTGATAGACCCCGAAGGTGATGGACCCCGAAGGTAATAGACCCCGAAGGTGATAGACCCCGAAGGTAATAGACCCCGAAGGTGATACATAGTAGACCCATAAATAGGATAGGGATTCCAGGATGACTCTGTGATCATAAGAGTATATGTCACAAGTGATCGAAGAATCAACGAAGCATAGTGATACGCCATGTAAGTGAAACGCACAAACATAGAGTACCCGATGCTCCCTAAGGATAACATCTCAAGAAGGGATCCATATAGTACCAATCCGTGTGACCAACGTGATAGTACAAGTAAAGTAATCTACTGCAAGAAATAATTCTAAGCAGGATATGAAATGATCAGAGAATGTACTCGCCTGATATCTGAATGTCCAAGATAAAGATACTGTCCGAGAAGAGGTGTCTGGCTCCTAATTAGAACAGCACAGGTCACAACATGTCCAGAAGGGTAATATAAAGCACTACAATGCATTCTACATGAATCTAGGTTAAACTAGGCCAAAGTCAACCCTTGGTCAACTCTGGTCAACTGCACTAGTCAAACTAGGTCAAACTAGGTCATGTCCTAATCCAGCAAGTCTTACCAGGCCTAACCAAGACTATCCTAGCAAGCACACATCAATACAAGGCTATACAAGCCAATATACACCCAACTCTATATAGCATGCAATTATTCAATACTCAAATAGGCAAGAATTCACATTGGATATACACTAGGTAATCTATTACTTTAAGCTATATATGTTTACACATATATACACATGCATATATTGGTATTCAATATTAGGTCTATAATCATGGCATTTCAAATGGTTATATAAACTTATATATTACAACACAACATGCTAACATATATATAATATACATACATAGCTAAGTTAACTGTATTCATAAATACTTATTTAAGAGGCTATGTGTGTGTATGTGAACATGGCAAAGGGGCAAGTGAGGGTTAAAGGGGCATACATAGTGTATATATATCAAAGAGTGTCAAAGTGTAAGTGAACAAAGTGTCAAGTGTGATAGTGTCAACATAGTGTAAGGGGTACATGAGGTAATATAGGATTTGTGTTAACATAGAATATTACATCTTATTAACTTGTATATTGCATACATTACATCTATTATTACATTTCATTCATGCTTGTATTCATTCATCATTCATTTATTCTTTTGCACTACTATATGCACCATACATTACATACTATGGAACCTATATATTCATTACAAGCCATACTTATATATGCTTACATTAGATAGGATACTTACACCTCATACATCATTTATTTAACTATTTACTCATGCTTGCATTCTCTATTTAATTACATAAATACATTAACATGGGTTAAAATCAAATAGAACATTACATTACACACAAGGGTGCACAAAATGCATATGCCGAATAGTAACTCCTACTAATAATCAATATTGTACCATCTCAGCATGAATTAAAATCTAGGATTAAAGTATGTTATAGATCTATGTGTTAGCTTTCCGAAACTTCAAACGGATCGCGTTTTCGTTTCCGGAAACTCCCGGAATCGCGAAAACACCGAGAACGCGTTTGTCTTTCGTACAGCTGACACTCAAATAATTCTCCAGAAAGTTACAGAAAGAATTAGGCCTATTAATACATGTTTTTGGAAAGCTAACTTCAATACGCTTCTTTTAAAAAAAAATGGAAGACTAAACCGAGCTTTGAGCTAGAAGTTATGACATTTCTAAGTTAGGGCTGAAATTAAAAACGTGGATAAAAATCATGACGGATTTAGATAGTTTGAGCCAAAAGAATACACAATATATATCCTAATTATCCACAACAATAATAGCAATAATAATATGAGGAACCACACTCACAAACTTGATTATATAATCATCATGAACCATTTATTACATATATAAATATAGATACACTCTCATTACAATATACATATATATAAATCTATGTATGTAACATGAACACATCCACAACACAAAGGACACTCCTATGACCTCCAAATGGACATAAAATGGACACAAATGGAGATACAACCATGGGGGTCATTCCTATGGGTTCAAAATAGACCTATATGCATGAGGAAATGAAAAGGAGAAGGGATTTATACCTCCCGGTAGATCGAATCGAAGAAAAACCTTCCCGGAGCGACACCGACACGTAGAGATTCCAAAAGGACACGAACGAGCTCCGAATCCTCCCAAACTTGGGTAGCTTCCTCCTTGGCTAGAATGGAGAAGGAAAGAAGAAGATTTGGTAGTGAAATGGAAGGATTTGGTGGAGAAATTGCTAGGGATTGCTCTCTAGGAATTTGGGGAAGAACAAGAGAGAGAAAAATAGATGGATAATGACAAATGGGAGGCTCAACCCTATCCTTATTGTGGCTGACCATAAAGGTGATTTTGTCCTATTAGGAAAAGTCCAAAATCCCCCACTAACCTATTCTATGACTATTAGGAAAGGGCTAATTGGTTGGGGCTAAATTAGTCATTCTAAAGTCTCTAATCACACTAACCTTATCCATAATAATTAGTCTAACCTCTAACTAAAATATTTCTATCATATGGACTAAAATTAATATCATGTGGGCCATGCCTAACTAGTGTGTGGGTCCCACTAGAGTCAAACTACCCCCGGGTCCCCGTTACAAGTCAGATTGAGATGAAATTCGAACCCGACTCAAATAATCCCAAAATAATATTATAAATAATAAAATAATATCAAAATAATTCAAAGAGGTCAAATGCAAAAATATTCTTAGGCCAAAAATGACATTAAAATATCATAATCATATGATTAGGCTCTAGGTCAAACAGTCTCTAGGGTTTCACTAGCAAAACGTCAAAACCACATCAGCAGCAGCCGAGGCCTGGATCAGTGCTGGATTTCAAGAAGATGGTACCCCGAGAGTTCAAGGGGAATGAGGGAATTCTTTATGCCGACGACTGGCTAGAGGATGTTGAACAAAGTTTGGATCTAGCAGAGCTTTCGAAGAGGCTGTGGATGTCAGCCGTGGCTAGTCAGTTCTTTGATATCTCTTTGACATGGTACCGCACGTGCGTCAGTTAGAGAATTGACATGGGAGAACTTACGAAGGCTATTCAAAGAGAAGTTCTATCCTGATGTAGCTCTTAGCGCGCTGGAGAACCAGTTTGCAGGACTAGTACAAGAAAACTCGTCTGTGGACGAGTATACGGCAGAGTTTTTTTGCCTGAGTTGATCCGCTCCAGGGATGATTCAGGATGAGGGAGAAAAGGCTCGCAAGTTCAGGAGGATCCTGATTCATGCAGTGCGCTCTCGTACTTTTGGCCGTCGTGATGCGACATTTGAGCAGATTCTGATGGATGCTCAGATTGCAGAGGAGGACTATGGTCTGAGGTCGAAGAGGGGCAGTGATGCTTTGGGGGCTAGTTCTAGTGCAGGGCCGGCCAAGCGCCCTCACATTCAGCAGAGGCCAGTTCAGCAGCCATTTCAGGGTCAGGGACATGTACTTTACAAGCAGGCACCCGAACAACGATAGGATGCTATGTGTAACTTCTGCAAGAAGGCAGGCTATTGGTGGAATGATTGTAGGAAGAGGCAGGGCCTGTGTTTACTTTGTGGTTCAGCGGAGCATCAGTTGAGGGAGTGACCCAAGAACTTGGTACGATTGGCTCAGGCAACAGCAGGAGCTAGGGCTCCGACAGGGCAGCAGAAGGGACCACCGTTGCAGACTTAGCAGCAGAGGTTTGTCCAGCATCAACAGCAGGCCAGGGGAGGCCAGCAGGGGCGAGCTTTCGCTATGGCAGTCAAGAATGCACAGAAAGTAGGAGAGCTGATTACAGGTTCCAATCTTTTCGATTCCATTTCTGCATTTGCCTCTTTATAACTGTCTTGAAATTCGATTCCATCTGTTCCTTGTTGGTTGATAAATTTTGTTCTAGTATTTCATTATGATTTGATATTTCTTCTGAGATAAGTCGTATGGGCTAGGTCGTCTCAGTTATGGGATCTAGAGTCTTCTATAGTCATATTAGCTGGCATAGTGAGGACATATAGTCTGATTTTGGATGTATTTCTCGGGTGTAGGAATTTAAGGTTTTTGTGGCCAAGCATACGGTAATACAAAAATTTTAAATACCATGATTCTATAGGTATGTACCTTAGTCGAGGACTCTGTAAATATCGTAGCCTTGCTCACTAGCATAACGAAGATTCTGAGTATCATGATTTTGGACATACGCATATGATTATCAAACTGTGTGATTTTGAGACTATGATTGTTGGGGGTTTGACCTAGAAGGAGTACGACAATTTTAATTTTGAGGACAAAATTCTTCTAAGGAGGGTAGACTTGTAGCACCCAGTTTCTAAAATGAGGATAATTTTGAAATTTTGTAATTTTAATATTTTAATAATGATATTAAAATTATGATATAATTTTTGGTGATTTTTAATCATTTTAAAACTAATTAAAATCATGACTTGTGATTTTGATGTGCTGCTAGTGAAACCCTAGAGAATACTTAACCTAGAGCCTAACCATGTGATTAGAATGTTTTATTTATCATTTTTGGCCTAGGGGTATTTTGGTCATTTTGGACTTTTTAATGAAAATGAATTTTGACTGATTATTATAGTGCTAATCTTTTATTTAGATACTAACTTAGTTTTGACCTAACCTAGAAGTTAATGATGTTCATGTGGGTTTAGTTAGAAGGTTAGAGACTAATGGCTAAGATAGATTAATATCTAGATATTATGTTAGTAGGATATTTTGACTAGATATTAAGAAACCCTACTTTTAATATGAGCCGTTGATTGAGCCTAGATTCATGTGGAGAGGCCTTAGCCACTCATCTAACCTTGCAAAAACCTAACCCTAGCCTAGTTCAACAGCCATCAAGAGCCCCCTCCCTCTATTTAAACATCTCTTCATAATTTATTGCCTCTTTTTAATGCCCACAAGAAACCCTAATGGTGTTCTTCCCCAAATCACCCTAAATTGCTCATTTCTCCACCAAATTGGACCCAACCAATTGCATTGGACTCTCCTATAGTAGAGGATACTATTGGTGGCTAGCTAGCAAGGATTCGGAGGCTTGGGATCATTGCAAGTTGGAGAAAAGCTCTCATTTCATTAAGCTTTTATTGAGGTTTCACCCTTAATAGGTAAAACCTATCAAACACCCTTAAATTCGCAATTTCTTTCCATAGTTGCATTCATTTAGGTAAACCCTAGCTGTCTCTCAAGTTTGGTAGGAATTCGTGTCCATTTGATACGCGTATCGGACACGTATCAGTGTCCTTGTGCATGTGTTCGATGAAATGCCTAAACGAATGAGTTGTTAATGTTTTTCAAAACAAATTGCATATTTGAATTGCTGTATATGTGTAGATTATGTTTCTTCCTGACTGAGCATCATTTGGACTCGTATCCGTGTCTAAAATGGACACGAACATGCTGTACGAGGAGTGCACTGTGTGCCATGCTACTCGAGCAGCACTGTGGACATGACACACGTCGAGACGAGGTGCCACTTGGCATGGACACGTGCACGAGATCACTGGTGTCGTGTGTCGTGCACACGAGTCCATGACACACGTGCACGAGGATTACATTCCCTGTTTACTGATACTTACCTTTTGGTCTGTTTTGGACACTTCGTGTCCTAATTTCTGGACGCGTATAGACACGTGGACATGCCTAACATGTCCCTATGTCTGTATACTACGTTCTCCTAATTTTGATTCAAATTTACATTGCTATTTTGGTCTTCCATTTAATAAGTGTTTGATATATAAAACTGTCAAGTTCTCAGGTTTTGTGAGTTGAGAGTTTTGGGGATTCTTGATACACATTTTTCCTGAGATTTCAAAATGAATTTTTATAATAATTACCTGGGTTGATTTTAATTCCAGATTGGGTTTATCTGAATGTATATAGGTCTGTCTATATATATATATATATATATATATATATATATATATATATATATATATGTATATATATATATATAAAAAAAAAAAAAAAAATATGTATATATATATATATATATATATATATATATATATATATATACATATATGTATATATATATATATATATATATATATATATATAAATATAAAATATATATATATATATATATATATATATATATATATATATATATATATATATATATATATATATATATATATATATATATACATAAAAAAAAAATATATATATATATATATACATATATATATAAAAAATATATATATATTGTTTGGATATGTAATGTAGGTAATCCATGTATGTATATATATATATATATATATATATATATATATATATATATATATATATATATATATATATATATATATATATATTCATACATAAAAAAATATATATATATAAAAAAAAATATTCATACATAAAAAAAAATATATTGTTTGGATATGTAATGTAGGTAATCCATGTATGTATGAATATATATATATATATATATATATATATATATATATATATATATATATATATATATATATATATATATATATATATATATATATATATAAATATCAATATGTATGTATGTATGTATGTATAGATGTTTTTGTGTGTGTGGTGTGTGCGTATATGTATATATATAGGAGAGCAGTAGGTTTAGAGGGGCTTAGAGTAATTTGTGTGTATGTATAAATAGAGAGGGGAGTACCCCATTGCAGGGAGTGTAGTATTAGAGATTAGTGTCAATGTTTAGAGGGTGACAAGCAGCAGCAGTAAATGCAGTAGAAGCCAGTAGCAGCAAGGGCCTGCAAGCTATTTTGGCTTGAATTTTGTTGGGTCTGAATTTTGTTGGGAAGGGGGGATAAAAATTAGGGTTGTGGGGGATTGCAAAAAAAAATGAGAAAGGGAGAGGGAGAGGGAGGGGGTTGGCTGACTACTTCTTTGATAGAGGGAAAATAAAGGATACCAGGGAAAAAAAGTTTTTTGTTTTCTTGGAACACTTTTGTTGTAAGCACATGAGATGCACATGTATGACATCCTTAATTTGAAACGTATTTGGAATACTATAAAAGTATTCCTAAATAAATAATTTTTTGAAAATTAGAATTTATATATATCAGGAACGCTTTTCTGATCTGGAACACTTTAATGCCGTTTCAGCACCTAGGTATGGCCAATAAGCGTTCCAGATTAAAAAATGCCTGGTGTTCCAAAATAGCCATTATGGTGTAGTGTAATATGAATTGTAACTCGGGTTTGATCACACACCTGTAGTATTTTCCCCTCCCAGATACAAGCAAACTCAAGAAACAAGACACAAGATCAAATCGTGTAATATTGTGTCCAACAGGAAAGTACAAGCATGAATATGGAAAGCACAAGACATAAAATAGATGAACAAACCGAGGAGTATACTTGCCTTGCTCAGGGTGATCGAGGTTAGGTATTAGAGTTGGGAATCCTCCTGTTATGATTACAAGTTGGTTAAGTTCTAAGCATTTAACCATTAGCTAAATATTCACCCTCCTAATATAAACTTATAATGCTAAGAAATAAACCTACTCCAATTAAGTAATATTTCTAATGTTACATCAAAGTAGTACAAGCTTGACATAATCAAAATTAACTAAAGGTTGAATCTACTAGGTTTTTATCAAAGAATTTCATAGTTACCCCAACTGTTAGCATCTACAAAAATGTGGTCCCAAACTAAAACAAAACCATAGGCCAACTTACTAGGACAGTCCACTAATTGCTTCAAGTCAACTTTAGCCTATCAATCCTAAGTGATTTCTCAGCCAAATCTCTATTTATAACTCTCCATCCTTAACAACTGCCCCAAAGTATACTTGATATCTTCTATAAACCTTTAAAAGAGGATGTGAATTTAATAGTGAACACATTCATCTAAAAGAAAGGATCAGAAATTATAGGTTGCTATAAGAATCCCATTGATACCTAACTCACAAACCTACAGCCTTCATATGTAAAACCAAAATATTTGCAGATTAGGCTAAGGTAAGGACTAACCCAATACTGTATCACACATGAACTAATTAACTTGCCACTGATATAAAATCTAGTGACTGAAGTACTAACCTCAAGGCATTCACAAAATTAAAGTTGACACAACTACTGGCTAGGCTCACTAGCTCTAACCCAACTATACATCTATTATTATTATGCAAGAATCTTGCCATACACCATTCAACAGAACTAAAGAGACAACTCAATAGGATGAATGCACATCCAACCTAGTGCTAGCTACATCTAAAGGAAATCAAAGTTAACCATGGAAGTTCATACACAACCCAAAATAAGTATTTGAAATACAACCAAGATCTCAACCAAATCACAAAATCAGAAAATAACCCAGCCAAGGAAACTAATACAAAGGTCAAGTCGTATTCATTTGCTACAAATTCAAATGTAGAGTTTCTATATTTTACGACAGCTATATTCCTGCAGGCAATAACCCTAACTGACTGCAAGCACCCCTTGAGTCCTGACGAACCCTCTAGCACCCGGACTCCCTTGTCTCTTCTAAGTCTTCGTCAGTAACATCTGCAACGTCGAACATGGACTGGTCACGAACTCTAAGGCCGGACAACCTCGAAGATGGGACATGATCCAAATACTCAGACTCAAGGCAAGGCTGAACACAGCATACAACCCTTTACAATTAAAACTAATACAATTTATCAACCCTTCGAGAATGAGAAGAATGGAATTTACCTGAGATGAATCGTAGTCGAGAAAGATTTCCTCCCAGAATTCGACACAAGCTTCACGTGTCCAAAATAACGCTACCAACCTGGTATGAGCAATTTATCAATCACGTGGTTAGCGTCGATTCAAGGAGAACATTCCTGATCTTCATTAAATCGATCACTCGGAGAAATTCTAGAAACTCATACAAAACCCAGATCCAACAGATCGACCAAATCAAACTTGTATTAACGAAACCATAAAGAGAACAGATCAAATCCTCACCGTGCTTTGCGTGAGTCGATCAACGGTTGAATCGTAAACAATCCAGAAATTCAATGACAGATATCCCTACAATTCACCCGATCACAAAGGAATTCGATTAAACAAGCGTTCAAGGGTAGATTCAATTGTACGATTTCAAAACCGATCAATTTTCGAGTCTCACCGTGTTGCTCGATCGACAACGACGAGGAGTACGTTCGCACTTGTTGTAAACCCTAGCAAGAACTCTGATCTTAGAGGTGAAGAACGTTCGATCAGAGATGGAGTCAAGAAATCAAGAATGCACAGATCCTCAATTGAAATCGAGTTGTACTTACTGATCGTGCTTTAGGAATGGATCGCCGGGAGTCTTCGGAGAATGTCACCGGTCCATGTTAACGCCAAGAACTGCTATGATCGATCGTCGATGAGGTGGACATCGTGTAGACGCCGTCCATTCGTCGTGTCCGGGGAGAGGTCGAGTGTGCTGCAGGAAGGAAATTTTTAGCTGCTGGTGAGGGTGAAGGTGATCGTCGGAAAAGCGTCGCCATCGAGGAAGATGAAGCTCGCCTATAAGTCGTCATAGTCGTCGCGATGGCGGCTTCCGCTTTCAGTTGCCGGCGCCATGGAAGAAGAATTTGCCCAGTAACCGCCGTGGTGGAGACTCAACGTCGCCGGAGGAAACGGTTCCCCGCCATGGCTAGCCCCAAAGTTAGGGTTAGGGTTTACATCAAATTGGGGAAATGGAAGAAGAGCTCAGTTCTTCCAAAATTGAGAATGAAAGGAAAAATGAATTAATACTCTCTCTCCTTCTGTCTTTATAAAGAAGTCAAGGGAATGGAAATTTGCAACTAACTCCTCCACATCTGAGTTATTATAACTCACAACTAAAAGTGGTTAGAAGAAATAGCTATAGGTCGATGGAATGTTTGTTAGAAGCAGTTGTACAATTTAGAGAGGTTGCTAAAAAGTTTGTTAGGATTCTTGAGAGTACTACAAACTAATTGCTAAACTCTTAAATAATTAAACAATATATATTTTATAACACTCATAATAAAATTAGAAAAATTAGTATTTATCAGAGTAAGTCAAAAATAATAAATCTCTAAACTTCTAAAATATCAAGGAAATACTAAAATTTATTAAATCGGGAAAAATGGGGTTACATATACCTACATATGATATTTATATCCTATTGTCTAATTTTTACCCCATACCCTATTCTTGATCTACCCTGCTTAGATAACCCTTACCTTACCTTAAATACATTACTTATAGGTATGAAATATACATTACCTATTCATCTATTTGGTAATTTCCTCATTACCTACATACATCCTAGGTACTCACAAGACCCATTTAAATCCCTCATACCCTAACTATATTATTTACTTGGTAAATCTTATATCATCTTGGTAAAACCCCACCTTAGAAACTTCCTTCTATCCTACCCCATACTGAATTCTCTAACTCCTATCACCACACAACTTGTGTGCCACCCACACACTCATGTGTGGCTGCTAGGAGGGCCAAACCTCTCCCTCACTGGCCTGACATGGCTAAGGCTTGACTGCCTAGTCCAAATGGCCATAAGCGTACTGCCCTTACTATAATAGAGGTATTCCCTCAACTGAATACAAAAGCCTTGATACATACTCCTAATTTCCTATCTGATTTTCTGTAGTAAAACCGTAACCCCTCTTTCCAAAATTTTGATAATATATTATTTATTTATTTATTTGGATTACATGGTGATTTTTAGAATTTTTATAAATAATTACTTAGTTAATTATTACGATAGATGACTTTAACCATGGTGGAGTTTTGGAGTACAAGACGACTAGGAATCATGGTACGGTTAGTATAATGGCGTGCTTTGACTAGTATATTAGCCCTGGTAGAGAAGGCCGAGCCATGGTGATGTCCTAACTAGGAAAACCAGGCTAGGTTGCGACTTGACTCCTATAAATAATTTAGTTATTTATTATTAAGGTTTATTGACTTGTGGAAGGACCCGATTGTACCAAACCAGTCTGGACTTGACCAGGACCCAACCCAAGTCCATGTAGTCATACAGTACGTCCAATGACATACGTGTTGACGTAATTTGGCATGAGTGTGTTGTATTGAATATTATCTAAATATTCGTTAATTAAATATTATAAATATCATTATTGGTATAAAATAGGTCCTTGTACAATTTTGGGATTATTAGATTGTGCATAGTGGTGTATACATCGATGTTGGGATATTTAGACCATATATTTTGGACGTACACTTATTATAGATTTTCTTTATTAGTTATCACTATTATTGTTATTTATATTGTTATTAGTTTTATAATAATAAAAATATATCATTTAATATTCTAAATTATTTATGAAATAAATATTATTGTATGTATAAGTTTTAGTATAAGCCTAACACCATGAGAATATATTCCAAACTAATTATTTTTGGACTATTAGAGTATTTATTCATCTATAGTAAATATACGTATATATATAGATATGAATCAATGTGTGTGTGTATATATATATATATATATATATATATATATATATATATATATATATATATATATATATATAAAAATATATATATATATATATATATATATTTTATATATATATATATATATATATATATATATATAATAATAATAATAATAATAATAATAATAATAATAATAATAATAATAATAATAATAATAATAATAATAATAAAGAATAGTAGAAGCTCACCAGCAGAGCAAAACCGCTCCTAAGCTTCAGCCCACCGACAGCAGCTAACCTGACCCGGGGGGGGCTTAATAGTCGAGTACACATATAATATATATATAGAGAGCGAGAGCCGAGAGGGATCAGGCGACCAAAAAAAAAAACTCTAAACCCTATTCTCCCTCCTTCTCCAACGCCCCCGCCACGCACCCCGATGGTTGGGCAGCCACCCTGACCCGGCGCGCCGCCGCACGAGTCGCCGGACGGCGGCCAGAGAACCTCGCGCACACACAAACCGAGTACAGCCACAGCAGTGAATGGCAAGAGTCGCGACGAGTTCGTGACGCGATATCTCTCTCGTTGCTCTACCAAATCACGAACAGATTAGTTAGGTACGATCCCGATATGACCCCCTTCAACCCTGTTCCTTTATTTGGTATATAGATGCGTTCGATCGCTCGAAAAGTCGACTCGAAGTCGACAAAAAACCTACTTGTAAATAGAGTAAAACCCAGTCCAACTACTCTAGTTCGCGGTCAGTTTTCTCCCAACCCATGCACGATTTTAAAATTCTATTTGAAGACACTTATAGACAATATATAGGATATGGAAACCCTTTTTTTGTTTTTGTATTCATGCATTGTGTGCCGAATAAACAGTCCCCAAAATCAAGAAAAATCTTTTTTAAAAATATTAAAAATATTGAAAAACTCTTCGATACGACGTGCGTCCCGCCAATCCGGGCGACGTGGTCGTGAACCAAAGCATCGAAAGGTGCGTAATGGCTTCGTGGACGTGTGGGCTTTGACAGAATTCAAATTGGTTGCATGTGCGCGACGAATTTGATGCGTATCCGTCGAAATTCATCCGTATCGGCCTCTGGTGCAAATTTCTCAATTAGTTTATGCACGCTCGTCATGATCGAGACGAAACTTACGCCAGCAGGACCGTATCATTTTTCTGGCCCTGTATGCCAAGTTTGGTCCAATTCTGAGACAGTTGATCGGATCGCCGTTTTGCGGGCCCTATGGTCTGATTCAATGGACGATTTTGTGCATGGCCCGCCGGAATCCAACTTTGGACATATGGTTGGATTCGTATCATCAAAACTGAATCTTTAAACATATAGTTTGATGACTTTAGAGACCATTGACTCTGGCATACTTTTCGGTGACAAAGCGGGTCCAATGGCGGACACCGTTTTGACTCGAAACTTACCGTTTTGCCCATGTGTCCAGAATTAGACTTAGGGACAGGCAATCTTAGTTAATTTGACTATTTTGAGAATATTAGTAATATCTATTTCAGCATCTGGAGACTGTTGTACGAGTTTTGACTATTGTGGCACACTGAGTGGTTTGGATTATCGGTTTCACCAGCAAAGGACCACAGGCGAGTACAATTTATTGCTTGTTTTCAGTATTGATCTTTACTATGCATCATTGTTAGTCGATAGATATGCGATTTCAAGTTTTATATTGATTTATTTCTTTATGGTGTCGGGAAAAGTGAAGTACCAACGATGTGTGATCTGACCTTATACCGTGTATACAGTATAGACCGTAATTATTATTGTATTTATACCGTGTAGACCGTGATTATTATTACATTTATACCATGTAGACAGTGTTTCTTTATTACAGTATACCGTGTAGATCGTATAACTTTATACCGTGTAGATAGTGTAGACCGTGTCGCATAATTGTCCCGAGACTGGTCACATATCAAATGTACTTCAGTCGGTCAGTCGATCAGTCGGTGAGTATTTTATTGTATTTCATTTTCTGTTCTTGGTATTTAGTTTTATTTTGTCTTTCTTTATTATTTTATAAATCATATGTCTAAAGGCTAACCTCTGTTGTATAGTCATTTTCACATATTGAAACTGCATTCAGTGAATTGTACTCGTTCCAGTTCCTGACTGGAAACCAATATTTTTCAGGTTAGCCGTGGATTCACTTAGCGTTGGGAGATACGGGTTGTACTTGCAGACAAAAGCCTAAAGACTAGCTAGATAGCTGAGTTGTAGTCATTCCAATATTTGTACAATTTTATATTTTTTTACAAATATAGAACTTGTGAATATTGTAAATTAAATTAGTTTTTTTTCCTAAATGAGCATTATTTGTGATTTTCAGTATTGTGGCTATACAGCATTTCTACCGCTGACACTGCGGCGTAGACTGGCTTGGACACGTCTTGTATCCAGAAAAAGGGTGCGGGTCGTGACAAGTTTTTGTGGTGGCCCCTACAGGTCTGTTTTCGTAAATCATGCGAACTCGTGATAGTAGTTAAGTTAGTCGTACTATTGCGAGCCTGCGACTAGGAAATACTCATTCACGAGTTAGAATTAATTTAATTTGAGAGAATGACTAGGACAAGGAGTCCCTTATACAAATTTACCGATGGGTAGTCTAGGCCATGCAATTTAGAGGAGGAGTTATTAATTTTGATAGTTGTCAGATCCCCATAGGTACACTATTACCTCTTAATATGATGATATGATCCAATGTGGATAGATTATTCACTTGGTGAGACAGGACATCCTAGAATTAATGATCTAACCTTGATAAATTGTTCAATTCCTCCTCTTTGCCTCTTTAGATATCATCCTCATATCTTTGTCCGAATTGCCTATTTAGTTCCTATTTTGCCCTAAGAATTGTTAATTTTATATAATTTTTGATTATGTTATCCATATACGGACCTCGAGTTAGTTTCGATTCAAAGTGGTTTGAATACACATGAAATAAATACTATAATGTTTGTATTTCTTTTGTCTTCAATTATTTCCTTTCTGTCCAATATTTTATTTTAAGGGTTATGACTGATAGGACGAATACCTACGCTTTATTTATAAGTCAACTTGTTTGAATCTCTTAGAAGCTCAGAAAATTTTACAGATTTAGTTAAAGGAATATTAGTTAACTTATAATGGCAGGACAGCAGCGCACTGTCGCCATTTATTTGAATTATGGAGACTATGGACTCACTACAGCCAGCAGCGCACTAGCGAGGCACGACCCCTAGAGTTGGAATTAATTTAAGAGAATATGGGTTGTATAATATTGCTAAAACTATGGCTAGTAGTCCCCTTTTGATCGTAGTTAACCTTGAGTCAATATTGGGTAGAGTTAAGAAATGGTTGATCTTGTATCATATTTGAGTTACGAAACCAAGGGTTTACCACAGCCAAAGTATACGGGTGAGGCATAATCCTCGGTGAAATGACTTCAGGCGTGATTACAAGTTTAGGGTACTATAAAGGATAGAAAAATGCCCTGTGTGTCCCTATAAGATCCAAATCCAATACTAGTAAAAGTTCCGTAAGTTGGGTAGCGTGTCTCCCGACCTAGCATTTCGTAGGTCCTGGTGATCAATGGACAAGGTAATTGACTAACGCTAATAGGTTTACCTAGGATATAGAATTTAGAGGTCCATAACCCATTAGTTGACAAGGTCTTATGAGTAAGAAGATAGTAGAATGACCGTATAAGCAAGAACACCAGCTAAGGTTTTGATTTCTACGAAACCCGAACTACTTGTGCCTCCTTTCAAAAATCTCACATACTTAATTTTTGACTATCTTGACCAATGCTGCTATTACAGCCTAGTTTTGCAAGCTTACTCTTTTATCGAGCTTGATTCAAGACATATGTTATTGGAGATGCCTACTAACATATTGTCTAATCAGAATCGATGCATTTCGGTCTGATCAACCGTAGTGCACTCGGTTCACTCTCTCTTTGATTATCCTACGTGGATTGAGATATCGAGGTATCTATGATCTCATCCGCGACTGCTTTGACAATTCCTCTTGAATTATACGTTCGCCTTTGAATCACGTAATTGTATTCAATGACATCTCCCTTGAACTCTTTATTGTTTTTGTCTTCTACTGATTTGGAAAGACGGAAAGCTCGTAATTGGCAGATAGATACAGTTTAACTCCCATGGCTATGATAGTTGTATACACAAGTATAGCTATCATCGGCCAGCCATGCGATTGGGTTACTCGTTCTCCTCTCGACCCTCAAACTACTATTGGAACCTTCTAGCCATCTGAATTTAAGAATGATTAGGGTTTTACCCTTAGTCAGAATGCCAACCTAGGGGGACTATCTCTTCTCAAGAACAAATTATTGTGAGTCTCTAATTATTTGCTTGAGCCTGCTTTAACTAGCAACCCTTAAGCCTTAACCCAACCTTTTCTCGACCAAAGCCCACAGTTTAGACGTGAGATTAATAGAAAAGGGTAAGGACAATCATTTACCATGACTAGTGGTAGACACTCTTTCCGAGATTGGTTTCCAACAAATATTACCCTAGCTATGTAATTTTATAAGTAGTAATGGAACACCTTAGGCACTAGCTTAGCCAATACCATAGCTTTAATACCCTGTCATATTATGATCTACCAGCTGTCCACAGTAATACATAATCACTACAGCCTATATCACCACAACTCTTGTGACAATAGTCTGGCAGGCTTGACACCAATAGAAATTCACGACTCGGTTGTTAGAAATCTTTTCCTATTGATGTGTCTTAGAGTTGGTTATCCCGTCGATAACTCTTGTATACCGTGGACGAGTGGATCATTCTATTTTATCGACCATGTGTCATTGTACACACTCGGTTTCCATTTATTGAGGAACGATGCTTGACTTGACTTATATCTACCGTATTCCGTTACGCCGTGCCTTATTCTTTATTAACAAGAGTCAAGGTACAATACCCGAACTTTGGAGTTCTTCTAACCTCATTATTCCTAAAACTATGTCCTAGCTTCTAAGATGGGTAAACTGTAAGCCTTCTAAAATTTTAGGATATACGAAGATTACCGATTGATTAGAATGATTTCCATTAGGATGATAATTAGTGTCCCATGGACTCCCACTTTCTATTTAGATCATTTTGTGTCCCTGACCGTGTCATTAATATTCGGAGCACGAGACCAGCTGTTACCTTCCAATAAATTTCATATGCAATATCTAGACGAGTCCACCTTCATCTAGGTATATCATGTTCCACTAAATCCCGTCCCCTTGTACTCTATTTTTGTGGTACGACTTTCAAGTCAAAAGGACTAGTTATAACCCTTACCATAATACCGATATACTTTCCGACTTTCATTAGAGCTTCAACTTCGACTCGAATTTTCAACCCTATGGTGTGATCGACTCGAAGCCCACTACACACATGTCACTAGTGTGCCACTCAATTATATCTTCTCGTGCTATTTAAACACGAAAGTCACGAAAGGCGCATCTTCAGGGCTTACAAAACCTATTTAACCAATCCGACTGCCCATCTAGCTCAACCACTTGGGTGAAAACCTATTCTAGGTTACCCTAACCTAGTAGAAAATAGTTTTATCATTGGAATTTTGTCCAGTCAATATAGATTGAAATCCATGGTTCATCCAACCAGCGATTGATGTCCAAATTAGGGAACCCTTTAAGACCCAGAAAAACTCATCCATATATACCACCATATTTGGACTATAAATCGAACTATTTGAAATAGGTCTCTATATCTATTATGTAGTCTCCACCTCTTAGAATGTGGTGTCATTTGTAACCATTATTCTATTTACCTGGAAGTCGTGATACGATCTTGTATTGCATTTATACCCCTTGCTCGCGTGTTTAAATAACCACGAAAAAGATCACAATCTTGATTTCCTAAATTTTGTTCTATTATGGAATCTTGTTTAGATTAAACTTCGAGAACGAAACTTCTATATTGCGCGAATTGCAAGCCCCTCTGAGAAACGAAGGGTTCTTAGACTTAGCAAGTGACTGGACTAGAGTAGCCCAATCTAGCAAAATAAGTCAATGGTTTATAAAATTTCTTTCTGTCTGTATCATTAGATACTCTCTACCGCTCTAAAACTTCATATTTGCTCTCGATTATTTTCCCTTATCTTTCTATCCTTTTTATTGCGGAGCGACGATATGGTCATGCTTATTAGAGTTTACTAATATTTCTTAGCCACTTGTGTAAATTTGTTGCTGGTGAAATTTTGGATTGCTTGATAGAAAGGAGAGGATTATAGATGCCATATACAGTAGATATCTATTGGTAGAAATTTTAGCAATTAGTTGGAAGTTATAAAGTTTTTAGTGACATAGCTTTGAGGGAGTAGTGTGACCAAAGGTGGATAGAAATTTCGAGGATTCGTAGTACGAAATGACCAAGAGAATGGATGATAGCTAAGGAAACGTCTTCTATCATAGCGGATGGACTCTTTCCTTAAATTTCGAGGACGAAATTATTTTTAAGGGGGTAGATTTGTAACCCCTCTTCCGAAATTTTGATAATATATTTTTTATTTATTTATTTGGATTAAATGGTAATTTTTAGAATTTTTATAAATAATTACTTAGTTAATTATTACGGTAGATGACTTTAACCATGGTGGAGTTTTGGAGTACAAGACGACTAGGAATCATGGCACGGTTAATACAATGGCGTGCTTTGACTAGTGTATTAGCCCTGGTAGGGAAGGCCGAGCCATGTTAATATCCTAACTAGAAAAACGAGGCTAGGTTGCGACTTGACTCCTATAAATAATTTAATTATTTATTATTAAGGTTTATTGACCTGTGGAAGACTCGGTTTGTACCAAACCAGTCTGGACTTGACCAGGACCCAACCAAAGTCCATGTAGTCATGCAGTACGTCCAATGACATACGTGTTGACGTAATTTGGCATGAGTGTGTTATATTAATATTATCTAAATATTCATTAATTAAATATTATAAATATCATTATTGGTATAAAATAGGTCCTTATACAATTTTGGGATTATTAGACTGTGACATAGTGGTGTATACATCAATGTTGGGATATTTAGACCACATATTTTGGACGTACACTTATTATAGATTTTCTTTATTAGTTATCACAATTATTGTTATTATATATTTATTAGTTTTATAATAATAAAAATATATCATTTAATATTCTAAATTATTTATGAAATAAATATTATTGTAAGTATAAGTTTTAGTATAAGCCCAACACCATGATAATATATTCCAAACTAATTAATTTTGGACTATTGAAGTATTATTCATCTATAGTAAATATACGTATATATATAAATATGAATCAATGTGTGTGTATATATATATATAATATATATATATATATATTATATATATATATATAATATATATATATGTATATATATATATGTATAGATATAACTAATAATAATAAGAATAGTAGGAGCCCACCCGCAGAGCAAAACTCGCTCCTAAGCTTCAGCCCACCCGATAGCAGCTCACCCGACCCAGGGGGCTTAACAGCCGAGTACACATATAATGTATATATAGAGAGCGAGAGCCGAGAGGGATCAGGCGACCAAAAAAAAAACTCTAAACCCTATTCTCCTCTCATTCTCCAACGCTCCCGCCACGCACCCCGATGGTACGACGGCCACCCTGACCCGGCATGCCGCCGCGCGAGTCACCGGACGGCGGCCAGAGAACCTCGTGCACGCACAAACCGAGCACAGCCACAATAGTGAATGGCAAGAGTCGCCGCGAGTTCGTGACGCGATATCTCTCTCGTTCCACCTAAATCACGAACGGATTTGTTAGGTACGATCCCGACATGACCCCCCTTCAACACTGTTCCTTTATTCGTACATAGATGCCTTCGATCGCGCGAAAAGTCGACTCGAAGTCGATGAAAAACCTGCTTGTAAACAGAGTAAAACCCAGTCCAACTCCTCTAGTTCGCGGTCAATTTTCTCCCAACCCATGCACGATTTCGAAATTCTATTTGAAGACACTTATAGACAATATATAGGAGATGGAAACCCTTCTTTTCGTTTCTGTATTCATGCATTGTGTGCCGAATAAACAGTCCCCAAAAATCAAGAAAAACCTTTTTTAAAAATATTAAAATATTGAAAAACTCTTCGATACGACGTGCGTCCCGCCAATCCGGGCAACGTGTTCGCGAACCGAAAGCATCGAAAGGTGCGTAATGGCTTCGTGGATGTGTGGGCTTTGACGGAATTCAAATTGGTTGCGTGTGCTGCGACGAATTTGATGCGTATCCGTCGAAATTCACCGTATCGACCTCTGTGACAAATTTTTCAATTAGTTTGTGCACGATCGTCAGATCGAGACGAAACTTGCGCCAGCAGGACCGTATCGTTCTTCTGGTCCTGTATGTCAAGTTTGGTCCAATTTTGAGATAGTTGATCGGATCGCCATTTTGCGAGCCCCTACGGTCCGATTCAGCGGGCGATTTTGTGCACGGCCCAGTCGGAATCCAACTTTGGACATACGGTTGGGTTCGTAACATCAAAACAAATCCCTAGATATATAGTTTCATGACTTTAGAGACCATTGATTCTGGCACACTTTTCGGTACAAAGCGGGTCCAACGGCGGATACGGTTTTGACCCGAAATTATCGTTTTGCCCCTGTGTCCAGAATTGGACTTAGGGACAGGCAATCCTTGCTAATGTAACTATTCTGAGAATATTGGTAATGTCTATTTCAGCATCTGGAGACTGTTGTATGAGTTTTGACTATTGTGACACACTGAGTGGTTTGGATTATCGGTTTCACCAGCAAAGGACCAAGGCGAGTACAGTTTATTGCTTGTTTTCAGTATTGATCTTTACTATGCATCATTGTTAGTCGATAGATATGTGATTTCAGTTTTATGTTGATTTATTTCTTTGTGGTGTCGGGGAAAGTGAAGTACCAACGATGTGTGATCTGACCTTATACCGCGTAGACCGTGATTATTATTGTATTTATACCGTGTAGACCGTGATTATTATTGCATTTATACCGTGTAGACAATGTTTCTTTATTGTAGTATACCGTGTAGACCGTGTAACTTTATACCGTATAGATAGTGTAGACCGTATCGCATAATTGTCCCGAGACCGGTCACATATGAAAGGTACTTCAGTCAATCAGTCGGTCAGTCGGTGAGTATTTATTGTATTTTTTTCTGTTCTTGGTATTTAGTTTTATTGTCTTTCTTCATTTTTTATAAATCATATGTCTAAAGGCTAACCTCTGTTGTATAGTCATTTTCACATATTGAAACTGCATTCAGTGAATTGTACTCGTTCCATTCCTGACTGGAAACTAATATTTTTCAGGTTAGCCGTGGATTCACTTAGCGTTGGGAGATACGGGTTACTTGCAGACAAAAGCCTAAAGACTAGCTAGATAGCTGAGTTGTAGTCATTCCAATATTTGTACAATTTTATATTTTCTGCAAATGTAGAACTTGTGAATATTGTAAATTAAATTAGTTTTTTTTCCTGAATGAGCATTATTTGATTTTCAGCATTGTGGCTATACAGCGTTCTACCGCCGACATTGCGGCGTAGGCTGGCTTGGACACGTCTCGTATCCGAAAAAAAGGGTGCAGGTCGTGACAAAAACAAACTGTCACCACTAATCAACACATTCATATAGAGTCACACACTAGGATACCCTACTCTAACTCTCTCACACTCTCACTTATATGGATGGAGACACACTCACACACTGAACATAGCTCCCGGACATTGACACTAACTAATGCACATGAGCTAACTTACATATAGGTTTTCACTGACACGCTAACCACTAACTGAACAGGCATTGACTTTACTTAAATGAGACACTCACTGACACCCAATACACTAGGGACACTGACTCCTCACTTAATGACACAAGAAAACACTTTTACTAACTGATCACTAACTCAATGTCCTGCACTTCACTTGATTTACTCACACAACTGTTCTCAACCACTAGGCTAATAGGCCTCACCCCTCTCTTATTCATCATGATACCTTACATAATATAGAACAAGGCTTAAGCTCTGAACAAGCCAAGTGGCTGTCCCCTATACTCGACACATGAAACCTCATTCACTTGCGCACATAGGCCAATGGCCAATGCTCCTACATCACCTTTCTACTCTCCGATACAAGATGTATGTATATAGATATTATATTTATATATATATTATATATATATATATATATATATATATACCTTATAATTGATACCAAGTCCCCCCTTAAATATCTGATACTCTAGTTTAGGACACTAACACTAACTGACACCTTCTAATACTGACACCATATCCTGACTTTACTGCACCTGGATGCAGGACACTCACTCATTGCAACTCTCTGACACATTCAGTGAGACACTCGAGATCACTCAATATCCTCCAATCTCTCTACCTGTCCTGCAGAAAACCCTCTTCTAATTCCTGCATACACACATTCTACTACACTTAGGCTAACACCCTCATGAATACATCCCCTTCCTAACACTCACACTTGCCTACTCTATCATCTTATACTGAACCCGGGCCCCAAATGCCAAACAAGCCCCATTGTCTGATACTTCTCCTCTGCTATAGCCTATATGGCCAATGTAAGTCCACCATATTGGTAACACTCATACTCATCGCTAACATGCCATTAACCTATACACTTCTGCCACAATAGCCCCTCACCTATATCTGAACTGTAACTTGAAAATCCTAATGATACTTGGGGACACTTAGGCACTCAATTAGGCTAATACTTACTTGCATCCTCACTCAAACACTACACACACGCAAACCCTCACTCTTCTCACTCTAGCACCAACACACTTCACTTGATTTTCCTCTTCCTTCTCATTACTTGGACTTACACCTTCTATTAACCGTCTATATATATATATATATATATATATATATATATATATATATATATTTCTAACTCTCTTTTGCCTTCAAGATACCCACATACTTAACTGATACAAATGTCAAGGCCATACCAAGCCAATGGCTGCCAAGGCCAATGGCCTTCCTAGCCATGCAGGGCTCAAGTATGGGGGAATCTCCTGCCCCTGCCCTTTACTGCTGCACTACACAGACCCACCTGATACTAAGTGTGTGAGTCCCACATGATGACACATATCTTAGATACCCTCCTAACATCCTAACTGTTACTGCTACTGCTATTCGAGCCTCTAAGCCTTAATTCACTGATGTTAAAAGGAGTGTCCTATTAACAGTATATGCTATCCCCTTCCTACAACCCAAAACCGCCTATACTTACGACTATTGAGTTTACATTGTCAAGTGACAATAAACTCACAAACATCTACAACATGTCAACCACATTATTCCCCTCTCTTACTGACATAGCTACTCTATATGTCACTAGGCAATGCTCAAAATAGTGAGCACATAGGCTATGGACAATGTCATATATATAGGTATCCACACATTTAGACTTATATATATATATATTATATATATATATATAATATTATATATATATATATTAATATATAATATATATATATAATATAAATATTTATATATATATATATATATTATATTATTTATTATATATATATATATATATATATATATAAATATATATATATATATATATATATATATATATATATATATATACATTAGGAAAAATATATACATTAGGAACCATCACATGCCAATCTAAATGAGGAAAGTAAACTAATCATGGGTAGAAACTGAAGAAAAAAAGAACTAAATGGTCATTTTGACATTTTAACAAACACATTGGGGTCACAATTCATAGTCCTCTACAAATGGACACAAAACTCATTGTAGCCAATACAATAGCACTCATTAGGACCTCATTCTACTTCCTATTAGTCATGGGAGGGGTCTCCTATATGAATGCATGAAATTTGACTATAGAAAAGTAAGTTTAGAGGGTTATACCTATGTAGAATGAAGCCTACACCAAGCTCCACGAATTTGGGGAAGATAGATGAAGAAGGAGCTCCCAAAACCTTGCTAGAGCCTCCACCAAGCATTCTTGAGCTCCCCAAGCCTTTGCACAACAAAGGGAAGAAAGATGAGACAATTTGGAAGAGTATGGAATGAAGAAATGAGTGGAAACCCTAACGGAATGGTGGCTGCCATTTGGGGGTTTATGGGGTTTAAATAGACTAGTCAAGCCCCAAACTCTTCATTACACTTAGTATTAGGAAAGTCCTTAAGTGGGATAACTGGTTTGGCTCTAATTAAGGCTTGTACTTAACTTAGTCATGACTAGAGTCTAATTAATCAAACTTATTGGTCAAGTCAATTTAAATGGGGTCCACCATGACTAATGAATAAGCTAGCCTACTAATAAATACAACCATCATATTAAAGAAAAAAATAATATATAAAAATTGTGAAATGACATAAATACCCTTGCTTTAGAAAAGTGGTAGCGACACAAAAACTATCTACGTGTGTTGAAATATCGAGTTCGACATGTGAACGGATAAGGGGTAAATTCAGCACCCCGTATGTGTCGTGTGCGATGGCAATCAGTCACGATCAGACTAATAGGATGGAATGGGCAGTTCACACGACTACTAAGATATTTTTCGCCCGACTAGTACTCACGGAATCGAGTCACAAGCATGGTAATCATATGAATAGCAATCAAGAAGTATAAATAAAGATCCATGAAACTAATCCCGTGTAACGAGCGTGTCAGTAAGCAGGAGAAGCATATGTATAACATGTAAAGGAAAAACTATTAGGAATTGAAAGTTATCAGTATATGTACTTGAATTTGGTCCTCGGCTACGGATACGATTTAGGTGCTGATTCAGAGTCCAAGTAACTGATTTAACGAATATAATGTCAATGGATAACTTGAGATCAAATAAACCTTCTACTTTACTATTAGGTTTCTTTGGTCCAACCAACCACTTAGGTTTATATTGTAGACTAGAATTTTATGTCTCTCTATAGTTATATTATATTTATAGTTTCTTAATCCCTTACCTGTACTGTTTGGTTACTACCTTTACCAGACAAGGACCCCTGCTCTCTATTGTTAGCAATTCTATACAATTGATGTTGCTAGTGTTACTGTCTACAATGTAAACCCTGATACCTGTTAACCATGATAGCAAGTTGGGTATATGTTAGCTGTTATGCCTACAACAACATTCCTGTACCTAAATATGTTTTTCCTACTGCTTCCTAGATTAGGCTCTGGGCAGAAATAGGTACTCTTAACCTGGACAAACACCCTGACATCTGTTAAATCTTTTTAGATATATTGTATCTCCATTGCAAGAGTATCTACTATTCAGGCCATGGACTCTATAATTTCGTTGTCCTCTCCTATAACCCATGTTATTTCCTAGACACCTAACTGTTACACTTAGTGCATCAGAGGCAACCACATCTCTATACGATGACCATATATCCCTGCAGGTTGACTCCCCAGCTTCATGAGCCTAGGATAACCTTTCATACATGTGTGGCATATAGACTGACACCTTACCTATTTACTGACATCATCATATGTTACACTCTTCATCTATTTGCTTATAGTATCCCCAATTAAGTCAAGCCTGTGGCGAGGCTTATGCAATCGACACTCCTGACATCTCTTCTTCTACTGTTTCATATGAATCACCCAACTTAAAAATTATCTATTCCTATGTGGGCACGGCATTATCTGATACTCTAATTACACCTCCAATCTTCTACTCAATTTACTGAACTTCCTATTCTTTCTCTGCTCGACACTGACCCTATTACCTATCCCTACTGTCCCAATGACAGTTCCTTTTATATGACACACAAACTCATTTGGACTGATACTCTATACAGTTCAGGATATCCCAGATCTTTTTCAACCAACTTCATAAACCTTTATATAGGGAAGTGGTCATTGGTACAACTAGCTAGAGGCACCAGTCCTACTACCGTACATTAGACACTGCTATTACTTACAATGTATCCTTTCACCTGTGTGACCAGGTATCAAAACCTGACCTAGTCTGACCTAGTTGGTGCAGACCTTAATTCATGTACAGACCTACGATCTTGCCATGGGTCACACTACTTCCTCTGTACATGCCCATCCTAACTTCATCCACTATAATGCCTACATAGGCTACTCTTAAAGTAATGTTTATCAATATATATCCTATAGTTTGCCTTGTACGTTATGTTCCTAGTGGTTAAGTACGATTAAAGATTTAACTACCCTCCTTGTGGCCTATGAATATAGGCATCATATGTTTGAACTGGAACCATCTATAGCTTGCCTCTCCGTGACTCCCTGACCCGTGACCCTTACCCTCGAACCAACTGATACAGGGTGGTGACATACTGTGTGCAAAAATAGAGCCTATTTTGCCCTATATGAGACATCTGATACACCCATGTTACCCAACTCCTTTCCCTTTATTTCTTGATACTATTAACCCTTTCCTATGTATATGTACTAATGTCTGGATACTCATGTATCCTATTAGACACCCTTGCAGTGCGTATCTTATACGGTTGCACTTTGGACACCTATTATACATACACAATTTTGCATAGGTAATCGCATAACTGCTTCTTGTGCATAGATAGATATATGCATACCTATAGTGCATGTATATGACATATCAGTAAATCCTTTTTCTGATGCATTGGGAACCAGAGTATTCTACTGGTTTTCCCTGATAACATATGTTTGGGTACCCACCTATACGTCACTCGGCTACCATCCTAATTGTCATTGGTATTACATCGAACATATGGCGATCTCTAGTACAATGAATATTGTAATTGAAAACTTAAAGTCATTACTAACCTCAATTAATTCTGGAGGGGTACCCTTGACGAAGAATCCACAAAAAAGAAGCTATCGAACTTTAGGATTGATAGATGAAAAAGTTTTGGTTATTGGTTCGACATAGATATATATAGCTGTAGGTGATCTCGATTATGATTGGATTAAGGGTTCGAATTGGACTAAGAGAGATATCCTTGGGTGTTGATTGCATATTCAAATTTATCAAGATATGCATTGATCGGCTCCAGTAAATATTCAAATTGAAAGCAACAGTGGTTTTAAACTTATCGGCCAAGAATGTGTAATTGAACTTGACATTTGGTGCTAGGGTCCCTGAATTTAATCAATTTGCAAAAGTTTATTATCTTCCTCCATTTAACCTATCAATAATTGTATTAGAGAAATCTCACACCCAGCATCACCTTCAACTGACAGCTTGTCACGATCCATCATACGTCAGAAATAGGCGTAGTGCTGGAGTTTATCATAGTCAATCGTTGCTCTGGTTGACCTCGAGCAATCCTCTCCTTGGCAGGGTTCACTACCTCCTCGTCAAAATTAACACTAGTGCACATACGATGAGTCAAAAAGGATCTCGTCAAATTGAGGGATGACCACAGAAATTGCATACAAAATAAACGAAGTCAGAAAAATATACTAAGTATTTTTCTAAAAAAAAGCAAGACGCGCATGTACTGTTACTACCCTGCACATTAGAGAAGTTAAACCTCTGTGCAGGCACTGTTTAGTAGCCATGCGGATCAGAAAAAAACTTTCGCGTATGCATTGTTTTAGTAGCCCTACGCGTCAGCAAGCCAACTTATGCGCATGCACTGTGTTAGTGGCCCTGCACATCGACAAGCAAGCATCAGCACAGGCACTATTCAGTGACTCTGCGTGTTAGCTAAAACATTAGTGCATCTTCAGACGCTACTTCGAAAAGTAGAATGCATACGCATCAGCGAAAGAAGGCATCATTGCATATTCCAGACGCTACTTTAAAAATTAGTGCCCAAGCGCATCAACGAAAGAAGCATCAGCACATCTTCCAGATGCTACTTCGAAAAGTAGCGTCTATGTGCATCAACAAATAGGGCATCGATGCATGATTCATTGTGTTGCTCACATTTATGCATCGAACACCTTTTTTGGCCATCTCTGTCAAAACAAAGACAGGAAGTCCTACTCACGACAGCTTTTCGCACGTCTTCCTACCCGACGACATCAATGGTCGAAACATCGTCGAATCGGAAGCTTCAGTCGTCAGTCTCTCTTGGCCATGCTAGTGCTCGCAGCACCAACTTTTACGACCTTAGAAACTTTAGGGACTCTAGTTTTGGGGGCCATAGAAAAGGTATTAGGGTTTCTCTACCGAAGAAGAAGAAGAAGCTCTCTTTCAAAAAAAAGCTTAGAGAAGAAGACAGAGTAAAGGTGTCTTCTCTCTCCGTAAAACCCTATCTAAAGAAAGGGACACATGTCAAAGCAGATGAATCCAAAAGACGCTTCGAATGAAGAAAAATATTTGGGATGCATGCAAAGGTGGAACGAAATCATTTCTGAATTTTTTCTAAAAATGAGGAGTCATTATCATTTAATGAAATGACGGCCAAAGGCACTAATTGCTGACGGTTACTAAAGCTCTCTTAATGATAACAACTTGTCAGTAATATGTTGCGCACTACCTATGCCATGTGTCATTTCTTCTTCCTTTCAAAGTGTTCCAAACTTTATCCAAATTTGAAAATTTTGAAGGGGGTCTTGTAGAAGCATGAAAAAATGCAGCGTCTACAAAGCGCATGCACACAAAAGTCACTGTGCACCTCAGAACAGAAAGCACAGAAAGCACAAGTACATAAAAAAGATTCTTTATTTATTTAGTCATGATTACATTAGTCTATCACAGATTCTTTATGATTATATATAAAGTTATCTACTCAGTATATAAAAGTACAGCTCACGCACAAAAGCGCAGGACACAAAATGCGTAGCACACAAAGGCGAGAAGCGAATCACTCCTTATTAGAGGAATCATTTCCTTGTCAACGAGTGAACCTCCTCCTTATTTCAGCCAACCTGTGGCTATTCCAGCATAACGAAGGGTGGGCAATCAACCCAAATCATGTAGTCAATATCTTAACATTTCGAAGCTGAACCAGTCAAGATGTTGTTCAAGTTCGAATTCATCATGCTAGGCGTTGAAGTGTATCTCGAATCTCTGAAGGAGTTCTTCACCAAGACTACGACTTCTTTGAACGAAGAATTTGCAACCAACAGTTGACTTATATGCCAAAGAAGAGGCCTACGGCCATCCAAAGCTGTCGGGGTCGAACATGATGATGGAATGAACAATGGCTCCTCAAAAACTTCCTATATATAGGCTGTGTGTGGTCTAACCCATACCAAGTGGCAGTTGGTTAAAGGCCCCAAATTAGTTGAATGAACCTAGAATTCATCACAATAAATCTCATTCAATGAAATATTTGACTAAGTCTGTAGTTACCACTTTTCGAGCCCCACAAAGTAGAAAGAATTAATGAGTCGTTGACTCAAATAACCCTAAAAGCACAGTGGTCTAGCACTCCAAAAGCGCAGCACCTTGGACCCAAAAGCGCAATGCCCAGAACATAGTACATGTTTTGAGCCATCACTTCAGCATCGATGGCACACTGAATAAATATCGGAAGATAGCTACTTGACAGCTATCAATTATCATTTGTCAAAGCATCAGATGTCATATAGCATTGTCAGATGACAGCCAAAAGTATAGCTTCCAATACAAGCTTCAAGAGCATAATCACTTTGACGCTCCAAGAAGCGCAGTACCTCAGAGCTCAAGAAGCGCAGTCTCTTCGACGTCTCAGAGCGCAGCCTCAAAATGTCCAGAAGCACGGTCTCTTCAGAAGCACAGCTTCAAATATCCAGAAGCACAGCCTCTACGATGTACAGATCCCTCACAGTATGGCATATTGACCACGTGGCTAGTAAGGTAACCGTATCTCTTTTTGATACAATTAAATATTTATGTTTTAATAGAAAGAGATCTTTTAGTAGTGTGCACATGCACGTGTTATTGAATCGGTCATGTTGATGAATAGGTGCTAACCACCCAGGATCTCAGCAATAAAAAATCCTAACAATTGCTATATGTCAGCTCACAGCAGCCCTCACAGTGCAGTTACAATAGATTCTCCAGAAATCTCATGTGCGTAGCGCTCCTGTGCGCCAAACGCCCCTACGCATATGTATATGTATCCTCCTATAAATAAAGAAGTTCTCCTTCATTCAGGGTCTCAACTGCTTCTTGATAGGCAAACCCAGATCACCCATTCATAGGCATTCAGAGAGTCGAGCAAGTTCTTCTCACCGTCAAATCGTTAATGGAGTAAAGGAGCCACTACAGTGTTCGATCTCCATCATCATACTTTTCCAGAATCAATTGTACTTAGATTTTCTGTTTAGGATCTTTTTTATACTTATCTAGTTTGTAATACAAAATTTCTTAAACTTTTTGTTCATGGCAAACAAGGACGACGAGATAGTTCTAGAGAATTTTTCGTAATTCATGTACCCTTCCTTTTATGACAATATCTATTTTCAGCAGACTTTTAGTTGGGTATTGTTTCTTAATTTCATAAGTGTGATGATGGTTTATCTTTTCCCATATATTATTAGTTTATTTACTGCTGGACAGTTGTCATTATTATTATTTGTCTTGATTATTTGTGTGGATGAGATTTAGCATTGTACCTTATGATTTGTGACTTGTGTTGTGCTGTTGTTATGGGTTTATTATCATGATTTACAGCTTAAACATTCGCTAATGGGCTTGTTATGAGGATTGGCCCATTCGTGACATACTGTTGACATATATTCGTATACCTGATCCTACGTATTATGGGACTAGGGCGTTACATTACTTGCTTGTCATATATTTCTATTTGTTATCATCTGCTCCTTGTGCATGTTTATGACACTTGTACAACTATTTGCTTACATATATTTGTTGTCTCACATGTTTACTTGCCTTCTGTTATATTCTTGATACTTCTTGTTTGTTAAACATTCGTATTACTTGAAATATTATGCGACTTGTCTATCTTGACTTAACTTGATTTGATTCGGTTACATGTACTTGATTTGAGTTGACTTGACCCTTGACCGGTACTAGGATTGGCAACTTGAACATTCTTGACTCGAGAGTCCCATACAGGACTACGATAGAGACTACTATAGTTAGGGAGCACCATGCAGGACTATCTATAGAACCTGGAGCACTACACAGGACTACGGTAACTCGATTTATTGTAGCCATGCTTAATATCATTTTCTCTATGACATGTCATTATCTATAGAGTTATTTCTTGTGATATTCTTTATTTGTACTGGCAATTATTATATGTTATATTCTCATCTTTACATGTATGTTATTTATTGTTAATAGGCTTGTATATTATGTATCTTGTTATATCCCATGAGGACCTGGACTTTTCTCCAGGTATTTGCTGAGTTGTAATAGTATAATAGATGTATTGATGGCGATTGATTCTCTAGGATTTTAGGTATAATTAGTTAATACCATCATCAAATCCTTCCATATTTATTTTCGTCCGATGTTGACTCATGTTGCTATTATAGTCTAGTATTTTATAGCCTTAATCTTTCCTCTAGCTTGTTCATGACATATGTGTTAATGGGAATCCACTCTAATACATTTATCTATTTTAGAATCAGTGTATTATGGTCTGATCAAATATAGTGCACATGGTTCGCTATTGTGGCATCTTCTCCCAGATTAGAAATCTAGGATTTTTTATTTATTTTATTTTTCTATTTGATTACGATTAACCTTTCATGGTTAGTAGGGGTCATGCCTAAGCTTGTAGTTGAGTTAGGACCATCCTATGGTCATATGGCCCTCGAGAGCTTATATAAAAAGTATTTAGCTATTTATACTTTATTATAATTTTAGATATTTATTTATTAGGGTTTAGTATTTTTAAAGGCTTCCAAGAATTACTATATAGCCATTTGGGACTATTTTGAAACAAGGTATTTTTATTTAGGTTCTAGAATGTTAGAGATATTTTTTGTTTTTCTAGGATTTTTTTAGAATTTTTAAGTATTTTGGGATTTATTTGGCTTTGAAATTGATTTTAAATCAATTTCTGAAAGGATTTATCCAATCATCAGTGGGGGGGCCCACCCGTCAGCCACTCAAGGCGTGGGGGCAGGCCCACCCGTCAGTCAACGAATGGGCTGACTGGGCTTCCTAATTAGGAAGCCACGGCTTCCACCGACTCATAGTTGGCTACCCACGGAGCCGGCTGGTGTCACGACCCGCACCCAATATAAGGGCACAAGTGCGTAACAGCGCCCAACCTACGCCCACAGAAACAGCGTAGAATGTTGTATAGGTCTGCTATCTAACAATATAATAACATGTCATCTCCGAACGGAGGATATAATGAATACATATAATCACAATCACAATCTAGCAGGAAGAATATATTGCACGAATAAAGTTGAGATGAACTCAGAGTGCAAAGTATCAAGCTCAACCAGAGAGAGAGTCATAATATAGTTATACAAGTCTGAAATAATATAACAAGCATAATGTAATAAGCTGAAGACAGAGTCCAGTCCAAAACCTAATCTAACTGAGTAACAGCTAGAGTCTCATCAGCTGGAGCTAATCCCTGCTGGACTAGGGTCTCCAAGTCTATGCCCACTACGTCATGAGGACCATAGTAGTGGTGCAGTCTTCCTCGCCGTCGTCTGTAAAATTTTGTCAACATATCCAGTCAGGATAGAACGAGCACAATCCTGCAACAACAGTTCTCAATATATGACAAGTGCTACGAGACATTAAATAGAGGGAATATACAAGAGTAATGGACTGTACATGAAAGTAGCATGGCAAGGTAAAAGTTGTAAACTAGAGCTAGAGCAATGGCAAGAAAATTGATCATGTCATGTACAAGAGTCAAGAATCATACTATCTATGTGAGTGAATACTAGCTTCGACATGTGGCCGGCTTGGGAACTTGTATAATGTTTATGGCCTGGTTAATCATACGTGGGTGTATGATTGACACTCACAATCAATACTTACACAATAGGGGTAATGACCACATATCTACACTAATACTCCCCGCCCCTGACTGGTAGAGTGGATCCAAACAAGACACATTATGACACGGAATTCTACGAGAAGGTAGCAAGTCTCATCGAGAATCGGTGTCCATATATTGCACATGAACTACAAGAGCTTGTACAAGATACACCAAAGTAACAAGAATAACATCTCATGTCCGGATCCATAAATACCAATCTGTGTGACCAATGTGTCAAGAACAAGTACATCTACACTAAGAACATGAAACATAGCAGTTATCGCAAATGAAAAAAATTATCAGTGAATGTACTTGCCTGAGATTCGGTGGAAAATGTCAACAGACCCTGATACGGTGCATCGAAGACCTAAATATGGAATGTTGTATCAATATAAAGTTTGGAAGTGAAAGCAAGTCAAACTAAGTCAAACTAAGTCAAACTGGGTCGAACTAAGTCAAACTAAGTCAAAGGTTGACCTACAGTTGATTTTTGGGCAACTGGTCAACTTCTAATACAATCTAGGTCAAACTAGGTCAATGGTTGACCTACAGTTGATTTTTGGTCAACTAGTCAAATCTGGTCGACTCCTAGTCCAATCTAGGTCGAATTGAGTCTACGTTGACTTTCAGTCAAAATAGTCAACCTTGGTCAAACTAGGCCAAGTATCATATTTCTAACCATTACCTACCAAGATATTCCAATTCTAACTATTACCTACCAAGGTATCCTAATACCTTAGATACTAGGTAATACCCTTACCTTAGTAGTATTTTACCTTAGGCTAGTAGATAACTCACTAACCTAGGCTAATAGATCCTACTAATACCTTAGACTAGTATCTAACCATCTATCTTAATATCCTACCAATACCTTTCCCTTAGACTATAGGTAATCCCCTTTACCTTTCCAATACCTTAGACTACTAATTTACCCTCTAAGATACTCATTTGTATATTAGGATACACACTCAACTATATCTAAACTAATACTAACACAACTAGGATACTAACTTGTAGTATCCTAAGACACTAGCTACTCCTCAAGATACTACCCTCTAGTACCCTAACTTAAGACACTAACATACTAACTTCTAATATCCTAAACTCCAAGATACTAACACATCTAGTATCCTAACTCAAGACACTACATATAACTAACTAACTAACATAGGACTCTAGCACACAACACACACACACACACAAGGGGGGAAGGGCTGCCTAGTGCAGCCCTTTGCAGCTGCTGCTGCTGCAGCAAGTGGTTGTTGCTGCTGTTGTTTGCAACAGTAATGGCTGCTGTTGCAGCCCCACATCCCCCCTTCACTTCTCTAAAACAACTCTCTATAACCCCTCTTCTATATATATACATCCCCTCAACTTAAATCCTTCCTCACCACTTTATAACACACACTCTAACATACACATATACACAAACAATACCCACACACACTCACTACCATAACCACTCAAACACGAACACAACTCACACTCATCTACCACTCACAAACCACCCACTCTCTCAACCAACACACTAAACACTCAACAAACCACACTAACCCAAGCCAAAAAGAGATGGCCATGATCCCCCTATCTCTCATACACACCAAGACACAACCACACCAACATATACATATCAACATCACATGAAACAGCCCCTATATACAATATATATCAATATCACATAGCTACTTATAAATATAACTTATAGGCCAAAAACATGATATACCTATGTAAGAAACCATGTGAAAACTATATAGGACAACAACCATGTCTAAACCATCCTCTAACACAATCAAAACTAAAATTAGGCTTCAACATGTCCTATTTGGCATTTCTACAAACACATGGTGTGTCACCCTCGAAATTCTTCCATGGGTGACACAAAACTCAATCCAAATACCAAGTGAGGACTCTAATGAGCCTCTAAATCATTCCTAAGGGTGTTCCTAACATGGGGGTGGGTTTCTATGGGTTCAAAACTACAAATATGATATGAAATGACAAGATTTGAGGGAGATATACCTATTGGGAGTGGTTTCCCAATGAACAACCCAAAGGACCCGAATCCGACATGGACTCTTCTAGCAAACGGACTCCCCTCCTTACTCTTAGCTCCACTATCCTTGTAGGCTCCTTCTTCTTGCAAGAATGAGAGAATTTAGTGAAGAAAAGAGAAGATTTGAGAGAGAAATCACTAGGATTTGCTCTCAAGGGGAAGAACACAAAATTGGGGATGGAGGCTATTTTGCAAATAAAGGAATGAGAACCCCTTCCATTCTTGGCCTGCCACTTAGGGCTTATTTGGGCTATGGTGAAAAGTAGCTAGCCCCTAAAAGGTCCCTTTTTGGCTAACTAAGTGAATGAAAGAAGTTGGGGTCAAAAAGGTCAAAGTTCTAATCTCCAAATGACTAAACTTGTCATATGGGATTAGCCTAATTGCACTAGCCTAATGAGTCAAGTTTGTGGGCCATGTCTAGCTAATCCTTGGGCTCCAACTAGTGTCTAAGCTAACCGGGCCACTAACACAAGTCAAAAATAGACCAGTCTCAAACCCGACTAACTAACACCCAAAAGTACAACATATATAAATAAATAAATATCATAAATATCAGAATATTAGAAAATGATAATTTTACCCTTATTTTAAAAACTGGTAGTGACAGCTGGCCATCTGGCCGTTGGCCAATGGAGCGGAGCTGACCAGATCTTGACACGTGATACGTAGCCGTAGTCGAGCTGCTCTAGCCGACTCCCTCTTTATATATAAGTATATACACAGAAACAGAAAACCCTAAAACTTGTGGCCGATTTGTGAGAGGTAGTTTCCTTGGAGAATCCCGACTTCCCGGAACGATTGCGGACTGCCCCGACCTCGTTTTCACATGCCATTTTTTTGTTGGGTTCATCTCGAGGTCGTCTTTTAGAATATCTATTTTATTTTTGAGTTTTTGCTTCTGAATTTCTGGGAAATTATTTTAGTGTTGGTTGTCCAAAACTCAATACGTCGTACGATTTTCGAGATCGCGGGAGATCCCGAATCGATTCGTGATCCGTTTAAAGTTTTGGAAAGCTAACACGACAATATTGGACATATAAATTTTATAGAATTTCAGAGATTCATTTACTATTTATTTATTAAGTTAAACTCAAAATTAATCGTAAATTACCGATTTGGTCATGGTTAGTCATAATGGCAATATATTTTGACCGAAATATGATTTTGTGGCAGTCAATTCCAGTGCACTCTTGGCGCTGAAATCTACCAAGATGCTCTTTTAAAATCTTGAGTTCATGACATTTGACTAGATAGTCAATGGCACGCATCGATTTGCATGCTACGATTTCCAAAATTGAAAACATGACTTTCCATGGCCAAACTTCCTTGTTTAAGTTATATTTCATATTATTACAGGTTAAATTAGGTTTTTAAGTGAATTATTCTAGAATTAGTTATTATTAATAAGGAAACCATTAGCCACTTATTCTATTATTTTAGAATTAGAATCTTAGAATTGACTTGTGATTTTCGTACACGGTTTATGGTACGATATACGATATAGCTTGATAGCTTCTTGATCAACGTTCCTCTCATCCTAACTACATTTGTTCAAGGGTTCAGGCAAGTACAGTATTGCATTATATTTTGGTACATTATGATGCTTTCTTTATCGTTCCTTGTTTGATATCCTATTGAGACACGATGGTGATACGGTAGGCTTATTGTATCCTTCTTATTGTATCATTGACCATTATTGATTGTTAGTGAGTTGGGAGGGAAAATACTCGGTAGGTATGTGAACAAACCCAACTATTGTTATTGTGGATAGCTAAGTCATACACCGCACATATGAGTTAGCCGTACCCTATTATTGTGGATAGCCATCTATGATTATCACGCCCCAGAACCAGAATACTGGAGAGCGGGGGCAGACATAGCCAGCTACGTATATGAAATGGAATCCATCTCGCTATACGGTCACGGCTGTCTAGATACATGAGGGTTTATCTACAAGCCAACAGTCTCTTAAGGTCATGAACAAGCCTAGTGTCTCAATCACAAGCAAGTAAGTAAAAGGTTACAAGAAGTATGATCATTAAATATACAATAGTAAGGCGTCCCAAACATTACATATTCAGCTGATCATGAAGCTAGTCGTTACAAAATGTTAGGACTAGCAAGAGTTTAGTCATACATGATCAACCCTAGGATCTGTCAATCATGTTACAGCCCGTAGGCAGACAGTAAGTAAGTGCAATCGAGCTAAACAGGTGCTCGTCGGCTAAACGCCTCAAAAGAATATTTTTACAAGGGAGTGGGAGAGCCAAAATAACCCACTCGTTGCCAGGGTTCCGTCTAGTGGCCACCATATGGCTGGAAGGTCGGTAGATCCTCTGGAGCTGCTCCGAAATCTGGCCACACAAACCAGCTGGGTCAGACCCCAGAAAGAGCAATGCCACAAAGGAGGCTTCACTTAAGAACTAAAACCAGCAATCAGCACAAGATATAAATAAAAGTAAGAATTGGAAATAAAGAAAATACACCAGGATGATATACGACGAGATAACCATGGAACTATTCAGATAACCAGGTTACAACCCATAAACCAAACAAGGACCGGGGTTGTAACCCTTCGTCTGAACAGGACTTGGAATTTACCATTTATCGGTAAAATAAATACAAGCATTCTGGTCATTCAATAATCTGGAACAGGATCAAGGCAAGACTAGACTGGTTAGACTCCGTCCAATCACTTCACGGCCAAACAAGAATTACGGCTTGATACTTTAACTAACTAGGGTTGTCACAAGCCTAATTACTAACAAGATGCAGTAAGATTATTCCACAGCCACAAGCCCTGCAGACCATCCAGGTTACCCGGGTTAAAAGATTAGAGTTGAATTCCGGTGGGTACATCGTCCAGGAAACGAATGTACCCTTAGGTAGCTTGAAGGGTGCAACATGACAGTATGCTGGAAATGTCCCCTACTCGACGGCAGGCTACAGATCCCAAGGCGTGCCCAGGTAACGGGATTGCCTGTAGCTGGAAAATCTCGTCATGACTAATGTATTAATCTAGTTATTAGCCTTAGTCCATTTTAGTAGGTACTCCTGATCGTGGTACTCAGGAGTCCCTGTCCTAGACATGATACAAGACAGGACTGGTTTATTTATACAAACACAATCGCCCACGGTGTCCATATTAATTATACAGGTCGTGTCATGTCAGGTAGCCGTCGCAACAGCTATTCGAGATAATCATGTCAGGTTATCATGCCAAGTGTACTTGTCAGGAGTGTGCTACGACGGGCCACTATCAGGTCATGTCAGGTTATTATGTCAGGAGTGCACCACTACGGGTCACTATCGCGTCATGCTCAATTATCAATTCCAAACATATCAAGTAAATTCGTGATTATCAAGTTCAGGACAAAAGGCGTAAGGATATAAAACGGACGTTAAATATCTAAATAAATATCAATATACAGGGCTATAGAAGATCCAGAGTAAGTAGGGTCAGGTCCAGTGGCGCCTAATATCAGGTTGCGCCTGAGTCAGACTGCGCTCAAGTCAGGCTGCGCTCAAGTCAGGCTACGCTCAAGTCAGGCTACGCTCAAGTCAGGCTACGCTCAAGCCAGGCTACGCTCAAGCCAGCATATACAAGACATACGCTTCCAAAAGGCAACATATGTACTCCATACGACTCCTCTTCAAGGCAGCGTATGAGGTCCATACGACTCCTCATCAAGGCAGCGTATGAGGTCCATACGACTCCTCATCAAGGCAGCGTATGCAAGACATACGCTTCCAAAAGGTAGCGTATGAGTCAGACTGCGCTGCGCTAAAGAGCGCACGCAACTCAGTGGTGCAAGCTAAAAAGCTCGCGCACACTGCTCACTGTCTTCTCCAAATCAGCAAGAATTCTAAGGTTGAACCCAAAGCTTCAAAAGTCCATAACTTGGTCAAAACAAGTCCAAATCCAACTTTTCAAAGGTCAAAATTGGGTAGAATAAAATTCTCTACAACATGGAACCATCAAAACTTGAAAACAAAGAAGTTTGATAGATCAAAATCACCAAAATCCGAAAATAACAAATTTTAGATCTACAAAAATTAAAGCCTCAAAATGGAAAATGACAAGTTCTAATGTGTCTTAGAAACATGAGGAGAAGCTAATAGAACAATAAAAATAGGCTCTCTTGTGGAAGCAAGTTGCACTTGCCTAGACCTCTTGCTTCTCTCTCTGGTAGGTGAAGGAAGTAAATGGAAGAAGAAGAAGAGATTAATGAAGAGAGAGAAGAAGAATAGGTAATAAATATGAGTGGTGGTGGTAGGTAGGGGGTTCACCCCTTGGTTCATGATGAACCAAGAGCAATCCCAAACCGAACCAAGCCAACCCAAACCAAGAATAAACCAAGCCCAGGGAGAAATTAAGCCAGGAAATCATGCAATACAAGAATAAATACGTACACGTATTCCAAAAATACGTAATACGAACCACAGGCATTACAACTCTACCCACCTTAAAAGAATTCTGTCCTCGAAATTTAATCAAGAGGCTAGAGGAGCAATGACAAGCTACATTACTCACATGCAAGCTATAACTAGGCAGACAATCACTCATTCAAGCAGGAAATCGAAGGCATGAGGTATAAGAAATACATTATACCTCACGAGTCAAACAAGTCGGGATATCGCGATCAGATATCATCCTCACGCTCCCACGTTGACTCCCCCAAAGAGTGATGACCCCAAGCAACTCGGACTAACTTGATAGTCTTGTTCTTGAGGATCTTCTCTCTCCGGTCCAATATAGACACGGGCCTCTCCTCATACGAAAGGTTGGTACCAACAACCAATTCTGAATGATCCAGGATGTGGCTCTGGTGGGATATACCGTCGTAATTGGGATACATGGAACACGTCATGCACCTCGCTTAGCGATGGTGGAAGAGCGAGATGATAGGATACATCTCCTACTCGCTCCAGAATGTCAAATGGTCCTATATACCTAGGACTAAGCTTACCCGTACGCCGAAACGAATGACGCCACGGTTAGGCGAAATCCTCAGGAATACATGATCACCGACAGAAAACTCGAGAGGGCGCCGATGAGAATCGGTCTAATGGCGCTGGTGATCTTGGGCAACTCGAAGATGATCTCTGACTCGCCTGACCACTTCAACTGTCTGGGCAATCATTCTGGACCGAGCATCTGTCTCTCCAACATCATCCCAGGCTAGCGGGGATCTGCACTTCCTACCATACAGTGCCTCGAACGATGCCATCTGGATACTGGCCTGGAAACTGTTGTTGTACGAGAATTCCACCAGGTGCAAGTGATCTTTCTATGAACCACCGAAGTCAAGTGTGCAAGACCGCAACATGTCTTCAAGAGTCTGGATAGTGCGCTCCGACTGGCCATCTGTCTGCGGGTGATATGCTGAACTGAACTGGAGATAAGTTCCCAAACTCTCTTGTAAGCTACGCCAAAAGTGCGACGTAAATCTTGAATCTTGGTCCGAGGTGATACTGATTGGCATACCGTACAATCTGACAATCTGCCTGAGGTACATCTCTGCTAACTGAGCCGTCGACTGACCAATTCTGAATGGAAGAAAGTGAGCCACTTTCGTGAGCCTGTCAACTATAACCCAGATAGCATCTCTACCAGCTGGGGATCTAGGTAGTCCAGTCACAAAATCTATGGTCACATGCTCCCACTTCTATTCTGGAATCGGTAAGGGCTGAAGAAGTCCAGCCGGTCTCTGATATTCGGCTTTAACTTGTTGACAAACCAAACACGAGAGACAAACCGAACTATCTCCCGCTTCGTGCCATTCCACCAGAAATGCTGCCGGATATCACGGTACATCTTCGTACTGCCGGGATGGATGGAATACTGCGAACTGTGCGCTTCTGACATGATCTCTGCCGGATATCTCCGCTGGGTACACAGAGATGCTTATCATGTCGAAGTGTACCATCCTCATGAATGCATAACTCTGGTCTTCGTCCTGCCTCACACTCTGCTCTGAGTCGCTGAAGCTTAGAATCTGTCGACTGCGCCATCCGGATCCTCTCGACTATAGTGGACTGAACTTGCATACTGGCCATCAAGGCCACACTGGAAGGGAGAACAGCTTCAATACCCATCTTCTGAAGATCTGCTAACAGCTCTGGTTGCGCTGTTAGAAAATAAACTCCCGCTCTCCTGCTCAATGCATCCACAACAACATTGGCCTTCCCAGGATGATACTGCAGGTTGACAATAATCCACATGAAGCTCCAGCCACCTTCTCTGACGCATGTTAAGATCCTTCTGGGTGAAAACATACTTCAGGCTCTTGTAGTCGGTGAAAATCTCCACCCTGTCTCCATACAAGTAGTGCCTCCACAACTTAAGTGCAAACACCACTGCTGCCAGCTCCAAGTCATGGGTTGGGTAATTCCTCTCATGATCACGAAGTTGTCATGACGCATAAGCTATTACCTTCCCATGCTACATCAGAACACATCCTAAACCTCTGTCTGAAGCATCACAGTACACTGAGAATCCTTCGGTCCTATCTGGAAGCCTGAGAATAGGAGTTATCAGGCCTCGCTTCAACTGCTCAAAAGAACTCTGACACTCTGCTGTCCAAGCAAACTGTGCATCCTTGCGGGTCAACTGCGTCAATGGTGCTAAAATTTGAGCAAAATCCGAAACAAACCGCTGGTAGTAGCCGGCCAATCCAAGAAAACTACGAACCTCTGCAACTGTGCTAGGCACTGGCCATGACTCAATAGCCACAATCTTCTGGGGATCCCTTCTACTCCTCCTCGAGTGATGATATGACCCAAGTACGAAATACGATCGAGCCAGAACTCGCATTTACTGAACTTGGCATATAACTGGTGCTCTCTGAGGATCTGAAGAACTATACGGAGATGCTGCTCATGCTCCGCCTCACTCTTGCTGTAGACCAAAATGTCATCCAAGAACACAATCACAAACTAATCCATGTAAGGCATGAAGATGCGATTCATGAGGTCCATGAATACTGCCGGAGCATTGGTTGCTCCAAAAGGCATAACAAGGAATTTCCGATGACCATATCTCGATCTAAAAGCTGTCTTCGGGATGTCCTGCTCTCTGACTCTGATCTGATGATAACCTGAGCGCAAATCAATCTTCGAGAATACTGAAGCCCCCTTGAGTTGATCAAACAAGTCATCTATCCTCGGAAGAGGGTATCTGTTCTTGATTGTCACTGAGTTCAAGGTACGATAATCAATACATAACCTGAACGTACCATCCTTCTTTTTCACAAGAAGCATCGGGGCTCCCCAAGGCGATCCACTAGCACGAATGAATCCCTTGGTTCTGAGTTCTTCAATCATCTTGTACAATATCTCCAACTCTGACGGCGCCATCCTATAGACTCTCTCTAACACTGGGGCTGTCCCGGGAATCAAGTCTATAGTGAACTCGATCTCCCGCTCTGGAGGCATACCTGAAAGTTCTTCTGGGAAAACATCTGAAAACTCCTCGACTATCCTGGGCAACTGAACTGCTGCTACTGCCATCCGTAATACTGAAAGAGATGACTCAACTTGCCTCGGGAGAAAGAAAACTCCGGCTCGCCTGGAATGCTAAAAATAACCCTGCCAATGTGGCAGTCTATCCTAGCATAGTGGTTCCTCAACCAATCCATCCCTAGGACCATATCATAATCGGCCATCGGGAATTCTATCAATCTAGCGGGGAATTCTCTACCGCTAACTACGATCCGACACGAGGAAAACACTCTATCTACACAAGTCCGTTACCAATAAGTATATTGAGCCTTACTGATAATGACTCGGGCTCCAGTCCTATCCGTGTCGCGAATCGTGCAGACATAATTGAATGCGATGCACCAGAATCAAATAAAGCTGAAGCTGGAAAGGAGTTGACGAGAATAGTACCTGCCACTACATCCCCTGGTGCCAATCCTTCCTCCACGGTCATCACCATAGCCTGACCGTGCCCTCGGGGTGCTGGTCCCCTCTGCTGAAACCCTCGCTGCCTGCTCTGACTCTGGGCTTGGACTTGTGCATAGTGTGGGGGTTCTGCTGCTGGAACACTTGGGTCTGAGGCGGCAAGGGCCTCGGCAATGGATACTGCTGCTGCTGGACCGGAGCTGGTCCTCTCACCGAAGAGCTAGAAAGGTTGGACGATGATGAACTACCCCTATTCGGGCAGGATCCAACCCTATGGTCTGGTGCTCCATAAGCCAGACACAATCCCTGTACCCTGCGACATTCTGCCACCATATGGGCTGGCTTTCCACAATGAGAACAACCTACTGCGAAAGATTGCTTCTGCTTCTGCTGCTGAGGGTGCGTCGGAGATGATTGCTGAACCGACGTTACTGAGGCCGCTCGCCTCGGAGCTCCAATAGTCAAAGCCCTGGCTGCCTGGACCAGGGATGAAGACTGATTCATCCGGCTGTGAGATCTCTTTCGACCTCCGGCCCTATCCACAATCCTCTGGGAGGTATACTCATGCCTCCGGACTACTCTCAAGACTGCATCAAAAGTCTGATGCTCAAACTGCTCAACTGCCAACAAGATCTCCAGGTGAAGTCCCTGCTGGAACCGCTGGGCTCTATCATACTCGGTTGCCACCAAAGTGGGAGCAAACCGACTGAGTCTAAAAAACTCGGCCGCATATCCGTTGACCGTCCTGCCTCCTTGCTTCAGATTGGTAAACTCGTCTGCAGATCATACCGAGCCACGGCATCGAAATACTTGGTCTGGAATCTCTCTCAAATACTGCCCAAGCAATAGGTGCTGCTAATCCAACGGCCTGTGCTACCCACCAGCTGCGGGCAAGATCTAACAACTGTAGGCACACAACGGCTACCTTCTCGTTCTCTGGGGTCCTGGCTGCTTCTAGAATCACCTCTGTGTCCTGAAGCCATGCATCTACTACGATAGCATCTTCACTACCGTCGAAGAATGGAGGGTTCAAGCGCTTGAAGCTGTTGGCCGCGCTGTTACCCTGATGACCACCCCGGGTCAAAGCATCCGTCACTGCCTGGTGCAAGGCATCTCCACGCCTGTCTTGGGAAGCTATCAAGGTCCTGACGAGTCCTACCAAAGTACCGTCATCATGTTCTACAGGTTGAACTGGCTGGACTAGTGGCTCTCCGCCAGAAGGCACGACTCTGGAGGCTACTCCGGAATGCTGGACTTGATCTCCAGGTTGCTGCTGGTCCGCGGGAGGTGCCGCCTTGCTGGTCGGTAGGATCACGAACAATGCCACTGAAGAAGATGACATAGGAAACAATAAGGAAGGACCAGGACAGATCAACGATACAAGTATATGATCAGGACAAGAATCCAGGGATTCAGAAGATACGAGCAGAAATCAAGGACGAATACTGATTGAGACATCTATTCGGTAAACCCTCACATATCTTGATATACAAGACCTGCATGGGCCACCACTTAAACTATGTCACACCCCAGAACCAGAATACTGGAGAGCGGGGGCAGACATAGCCAGCTATGTATATGAAATGGAATCCATCTCGTTATACGGTCACGGGTCTAGATACATGAGGGTTTATCTACAAGCCAACAGTCTCTTATGGTCATAAACAAACCTAGTGTCTCAATCACAAGCAAGTAAGTAAAAGGTTACAAGAAGTATGATCATTAAATATACAATAGTAAGGCATCCCAAACATTATATATTCAGCTGATCATGAAGCTAGTCGTTACAAAATGTTAGGACTAGCAAGAGTTTAGTCATACATGATCAACCCTAGGATCTGTCAATCATGTTACAGCCCGTAGGCAGACAGTAAGTAAGTACAATTGAGCTAAATAGGTGCTAGTCGGCTAAACGCCTCAAAAGAATATTTTTACAAGGGAATGGGAGAGCCAAAATAACCTACTCGTTGCCAGGGTTCCGTCTAGTGGCCACCATCTGGCTGGAAGGTCGATAGATCCTCTGGAGCTGCTCCGAAATCTGGCCACACAAAACCAGCTGGGTCAGACCCCAGAAAGAGCAAGTGCCACAAAGGAGGCTTCACTTAAGAACTAAAACCAGCAATCAGCGCAAGATATAAATAAAAGTAAGAATTGGAAATAAAGAAAATATACCAGGATGATATACGACGAGATAACCATGGAACTATTCAGATAACCAGGTTACAACCCGTAAACCAAACAAGGACCGGGGTTGTAACCCTTCGTCTGAACAGGACTTGGAATTCTCACCATTTATCGGTAAAATAAATACCAGCATTCTGGTCATTCAATAATCTGGAACAGGATTAAGGCAAGACTAGACTGGTTAGACTTCGTCAATAATCTGGCAGGATTACGACTTGATACTTTAACTAACTAGGGTTGTCACAAGCCTAATTACTAACAAGATACAGTAAGATTATTCTACAGCCACAAGCCCTACAGACCATCCAGGTTACCCGGGTTAAAAGATTAGAGTTGAATTCAGGTGGGTACATCGTCCAGGAAACGAATGTACCCTTAGGTAGCTTGAAGGGTGCAACATATGACAGTGTGCTGGAAATGTGCCCTACTCGACGGCAGGCTACAGATCCCAAGGCGTACCCAGGTAACGGGATTGCCTGTAGCTGAGAAATCTCGTCATGACTAATGTATTAATCTAGTTATTAGCCTTAGTCTATTTTAGTAGGTACTCCTGACTGTGGTACTCAGGAGTCCCTGTCCTAGACATGATACAAGACAGGTCTGGTTTATTTATACAAACACAATCGCCCACGGTGTCCAGATTAATTATACAGGTCATGTCATGTCAGGTAGCCGTCGCAACAGCTATTGAAGATAATCAAGTCAGGTTATCATGCCAAGTGTACTTGTCAGGAGTGCGCCACGACGGGCCACTATCAGGTCATGTCAGGTTATTATGTCAGAAGTGCACCACTACGGGTCACTATCGTGTCATGCTAAATTATCAATTCCAAACATAACAAGTAAATTCGCGATTATCAAGTTCAGGACAAAAGGCGTAAGGATAAAACGGACGTTAAATATCTAAATAAATATCAATATACAGGGCTATAGAAGATCCAGGATAAGTAGGGTCAGGTCCAGTGGCGCCTAAACATCAGGTTGCGCCTGAGTCAGACTGCGCTCAAGTCAGGCTGCGCTCAAGTCAGGCTACGCTCAAGTCAGGCTACGCTCAAGCCAGGCTACGCTCATGTCAGGCTACGCTCAAGTTAGGCTACGCTCAAGCCAGGCTACGCTCAAGTCAGGCTACGCTCAAGCCAACGTATGCAAGACATACGCTTCCAAAAGGCAGCATATGTATCCATACGACTCTTCTTCAAGGCAGTGTATGAGGTCCATACGACTCCTCATCAAGGCAGCGTATGAGGTCCATACGACTCCTCATCTAGGCAGCGTATGCAAGACATACGCTTCCAAAAGGTAGCGTATGAGTCAGACTGTGCTGCGCTAAAGAGCACGTACAGCTCAGTGGCGCAAGCCAAAAGGCTCGCGCACACTGCTCACTGTCTTCTCCAAATCAGCAGGAATTCTAAGGTTGAACCCAAAGCTTCAAAAGTCCATAACTTGGTCAAAACAAGTCCAAATCCAACTTTTCAAAGGTCAAAATTGGGTAAAAAATTCTCTACAACATGGAACCATCAAAACTTGAAAACAAAGAAGTTTGATAGATCAAAACCACCAAAATCCAAAAATAACTAATTTCTAGATCTACAAAAATTAAAGCCTCAAAATGGAAAATGACAAGTTCTAATGTATCTTAGAAACATGAGGAGAAGCTAATGGAATAATAAAAATGGGCTCTCTTGTGGAAGTAAGTTGCACTTGCCTAGACCTCTCTCTCTTTCTAGTAGGTGAAGGGAGTAAATGGAAGAAGAAGAGATTAATGAAGAGAGAGAAGAAGAATAGGTAATAAATATGAGTGGTGGTGGTAGGTAGGAGGTTACCCCTTGGTTCATGATGAACCAAGAGCAATCCCAAACCGAACCAAGCCAACCCAAACCAAGAATAAACCAAGCCCAGGGAGGAAATTAAGCGAGGAAATTATGCAATACAAGAATAAATACGTACACATATTCCAGAAATACGTAATACGAACCACAGGCATTACAATAATGTACCGTATTAGTCCAGCCATTCACATATCAAAAGATATTTCACACACACAGTTGTTTCTATTGTTCATGATCTTAGTTCAGTTCTTTATTTTTATGCTTCTTTTCTATTAGCTTACTCGTTCATAATTTTTGCTTTCCATGTCTAGTTCTTTATATGTTCTTTACCATTTCTCATTGTTCTAGCTTTTTTGTTAACAACATTAAAATGCAATATGGTTGTACTTTGTTTTTTTCTGATGGATTGATATAGGTGAGGATGATGAGTACCTCTATACTTCTTATTATAGACCATCAGAGCGTAGAGCTAACAATGTTGGTACCAAGACTTAGGAGCCATGATCGATCTCTGAAGGGATCTAGTTTTACCTTTATTCATGCTTTAGTTTTTCTTTCATAGTTTGACCGAATTTGTTCCCGGATGGACCATATTATTCTGAATTTAGTCTATTATTATTGGATTTGGATGTTATTTTATCATCTATTATATTCTTATTTCCTTGGTTTGTGTATTGCTGAGTATGATTTGTATATGTGATCACTTGTATCTGTGGAGGATTTTATTGTGTGTACTAGATAGCGTTCTACCACCGATAGTGCAACGTAGGCTGGACTTGGACACGAACTCATACTCGATTATCCGGGAGCGGGTCGTGACAAGTTTTATGGTGGCCCATGCAAGTCAGTTTTCACAAAAGATTGCGAACTCGTGGTAGCACTTAAGTGAGACATACTACTGTGGGCCTGCTAATAGGATTAGATTTTAAGGATCTCCTCCATATGCCTTGAAATGTTATTGATCTCCACAATTGACTTCAACTATTTCTTGATTTGTATCCTGCTTGAATCTTCCCACCGTTTAATAGTTTTCTTATTGCAGCTAATGAATTCTCAAGATAAGAACACTGCTCCCATGGACACCCCACCAGCTGCAGGCGGAGCTTCTACCGATGGGACCCACATGGAGGCCAACTTACTCATTAGGACGACCACATCCGCACACCTCGAGGTTCCGCAGAGATGATATTCCACTACTGTGCGCTAGCCTGCCACACGACCAAGAGACCAACCTCCTCCACGAGGTCACTGCTCCACGCAGCAGTCGCGATATCTTAGACAGCACTGACCTCCGTTGATGCCAGGGTATCCGACGAAGCCTACTTGGTCGAAAGCCTCGTTGAGTCCAGGCTATCTTGCCTCCTTGGCGACACTACTCCATCAAAGCCATCGACCACTCGACCTCCTCCGTGTCATGTCCCCTTCAGATCTGCTCCGACCATCTCGATCTCCTTTCCGCCCCTTTTACTCGGTTGAGCCCGTTCGACCGGCGACCCATCTGCTGTGCTCGTGCCTCATCCATACCGACGTCAACTGACGACGTCACCATCTCCACCCCTGTGCCTCCGGTTTAGCTCCCATGCTGGCGAGCTGCCTCGATATTCGGCCACTTCTGTGTCGGCAAGCGCCGACCGGTCCCCGGATGGACCCGTACGAGTCGACGTCGTCCTCCACTAGAGTAGCGCATGTGCTAACTAATCTCGAGCTCTTTCCCGGCGAGCAGACTTGCTGGCATTGTCTGCCGCTCAACGACCGCAAGGTGAGAATCTTTCTCCCCCTCGTTTCTTCTCTAAAGGAAGCATTAGGAAAATAAAATTTCTCCCTCTGTCCCTTCTCTCTTTAGCTGATGGGAACAAAGTTCCCATCTCTTGAAATAGCAGACTTTTCTTTCTTATTTTGTTTTGTTTGATGTATTTTGTTGTCACAGTAGATACAGTAATTGATATGTAGATGTATTTAATAATTATCATTAATATTTACTATACTAATTACAAGATAATGTATGTACATTATTTATTAGTAAATATCTATTATATTATTAACCTTATTCCTACTATTGTTATCAAATGTATATAATTAATATTTCCAAAAAATATATTAATGTAGTTTTGGGCTTTTCGAGTTGGACTAGTCTATTTATCTATATAAATGATATTTTGAAACAAATTATTATTTTGGGCTTAAGGATGTATTGGCCTTGGCCCTAAATTCAATTTCAAATTAGGTTTTAGTTCCAAAAAGGTTTTGTTGGTATTATAAATATTTTCCAAATGGTTATAACTATTTATATTATATATAATAAGTTTATTTGTATCAAATAAAAGCTTATACTTTGGAATATATGGGCTATTGGGCTTAAGGGTTTTATAACAAATTATTTTGGGGCTCTAGCCTTAAAATGATGTTCCAAAATTTTTCAAGCATTTATATAAGAATTATTTTAACTAACAATTTTCAAATATCATAAGCATTTTCTAAATATTTTCTAAATATATTTTCCTTTCATAATTTCTTTTCATAAAATAAATTCTCTATTAAGTCAATCTTGACCGTGATAATCATACGTTCCTAATTATTGCAAATCCTAATTCTTTATATCGAAACTAGGCTATTTTGACGATTCTGGACTCAATGGTACTATCGATTTCACTAGATAAGGACCCCAGGCGAGTATATTTTTTGATAGTTTTCATATTTGATAACTTCTATGATTCGTGTATGTAGTATTGTTTTACATTAATTTTTTGTTGATTTTCGACACGATGGTTACACGAGAAATTAGCTATGGATTCTTTACATATTGTTCATGACCAATGTTTTACGTGTTCGTGACCTATTTGAATCCATGAGGACTAATTGGGTGGAGAATATATTTGTAGACATGTAAATATACCCAAAAATATTCTATTTGTCTATTCATGTCTGATAGCAGTCACACACTTCACTTACGGGGTTGGATTTATCCCTTAGCCATTTCTATGTCGAAAGTGGTATTTCAACTCACTAGTTAGATGCAGTCTTGTTATATATTATTGTTCCTGTTTCAGTCATTTGTTATGGTTACTTCCTTGTCTTATTACCAAGCTCTACTATTTTTACTCACATGTTTCTGCCACGATTCTCTGTTTATCCACTCATCATGTATTTTTGTTTATTTTGTTTTATAGATTTTGTCAAATTATTTGAACTACTGTTAGAATGTACTCATTCCATTCCTGACTGAAACTAACATTTTCAGGTTAGTCGCGACAACTCTTAGCATTGGGGGGGCATGGGTATGCTGAGGTCAACCTAGAAGATTAGTTAGATAGATTAGTGGTTTTACTTTCTTTTGTGAGACATTGTACTTGGATTAAATGTAAACTTTAAAATGTTGTAAAATAATTTAGATGTTGTGAATGAGAAATAATAATTGTTTATACGGATTTTGTTTTATTGTGGCCTGGACAGCATTCTGCCGTTGACACCGCGGCGTAGGCTAGCTTGGATACGCACTCGTATCCCGAAAAGCAGGTACGGGTCGTGACAACCACCCCGTAGTTTCCTTTGCAGACTCCACCTCCAACACCTACACTGCCTCCAGCACCTGTACTAGACAATGCTCAACTTCTTAGGATCTCCCAGCAACTCATCAATTTTCAGACAGAACAGGCCAACATCTTTGCGATAGTTTGAGAGAGGCTCTTCATAGTATAAATGCTCCAAGACCACACCCTAGAACATCCAAGGACATTATGAACCACATGCCCTTGGCATTCTATGGGACAGAAGGATTATCTATGCTGATGAGTGGATAGAGAACGTGGAGCGGTTTCTTCGGATGGCTCAAGTTCTTGAAGACCTGAAGATAGAGTCTGCCAGCATACAGATTATCGACATCATTCGGACATGGTTTAGAGATAAGCCCCGACTTTCTGCACCAGATGTGACGTGGGCAGAGTTCAAGAAGTTGTTCAAGAAGAAGTTTTACCCCGACGTAGCTCGAGAGACGTTAGAGAGTCAGTTCGAGAGTCTGGAGCAGAAAAATCTCACCGTCGATGAATGTAACTCTCTTCCCAAATTTTCAGAATATTTTATTTTATTTTATTATGTTTAAAGAAAAATTTCATAAAGATTTTTGTGAAAGACATTTTGTGGTAATTATGTTATCAAAAACTAGTTAAATTTAAAATACTAATTTATGCTAATAAAATACTTTATTAAATTATATTATGAAAGATGGTTGATAATATTTTGGAGTTATTTTGTATTTTAAATTAATCTCACTACGTTATTTCCATTTTTATTTTATTTAAATAAGGAATTATACATTTACTATATGTATGTATATACTTATAGCTATATATTATATAAAAGGCGTTTTATTATATGCTTAATAAAGTTTTTATCGAAATATATTTGATAAAATCCTTATTTAAATATGTGGTAGAAAATAGTTTTATTGTTTAAATTTTGATTTACTATTTATTAATTAATCACAATAACTTAAGTCATCTTAGTTTAAATTATTTGGGATAATTTGAAATATAAAATATGTGTGTTATATTATATAATATTTATAATAATAAATAAATGTACAAATAATTTATGAAATTATGTTTTGATAAGATATAGATTTTAAATCTCTTTAGAATTTCGAGGATAATAGAGAAGAAGATATTCGGCAGACCCTTCCCAAGATTCATGATCCTATCTTTATCTATCCAGATATGCACCTAGGGCTACAAATGAGCCAAGCCGTTCGCGAGCTGCTTGAAGCTCGGCTCGATAAAAGCTCGTTTGAGCTCGGTTCGTTTACTAAACAACCTGAGCTCAAGCTTCATTTTGAGCTCGTTTAATAAACAAGCCAAGCTCAAGCTTAGAAGTACTCGGCTCGTTTGAGCTCGCGAGCTGGCTCGTTTATGAGCTTGCGAGCTGGCTCGTTTAGAAGCTCGTTTAGGAGCTTGTTTAGAAGCTCATTTGTTCTTTATTAAATTCTAATTTTATATATATTTGTGCATTATATTTATGTCCTTAATAATTGATATTAAAAAACTTTTTAATTAAAAATTTATAATTAAATTGTTAATATTACAAGTACTTGAATTCAAACCTATCTAAATTGAAATCGAGCTCGTTAAGATTGAAATCAAGTTTAATGAGTTTGAAATAAAGTTGAACGAGCTTTAAATCAAGCTTAGCAAGCTTGATTTTGAGCTTATCGAGCTTTCTCAGAGGGGCCCTATGCTCAGGCAGTGGGCCCTATGTCTAGTGACATGATACTTTTTGTCTTTTAGAAAGGTCCCGTCTTATCTTCATCTTTTTGTCAGGATGTGTCAGAGTTGTCAGAGTTGTCAGCTTTCTCCGAGGGGCTTCTGCGGCTGATCAGCTTGGCCGCATAAGTAGCTCTTCCCTCTGTGACTCGAATCAGTTTGGTCGCGTTTTAATATAATCAATCTGTTAGCCCAATGATTATATCATTTTGAATATGGCTAATCAATTAAGTTTAACTAGTAATGTCACTAATATTCATGTAATCACTATTGTCACGACCCGCTCCCGTAGGAGCGATCGTCCTCGCTAAGGTGTGATACCGCACGAGCCTAGATTGCGCAGTGCAAGACGGGTTCCATAACGGCCGATTTCAGCGGCTGCGACGGGGTCGTCGTACAGAAGTCCCAAGCAGAGACATTGAGCATGTAGCGGAAATTTAGAAACAAAACACAAGTCATTACAAAAACTCTTTTATTGATATTGAAACATATATTACAATGGGGCGCAAGACCAGGAATACAAGTCTCTCAAGCTCACTCAAACTCATTACAAGTCACTCAGCTCTCTCTCATCTCTCAAATACAAGTCTTGAGCCGGCGGAAGCTTCGGAAGGCGATGTCCATACATTATGTCCCGTATAAGTCTTTACTCCATGCGGCCGCACGCTTCGAATCGCCAAGGAACTTCGTGCGACGCAGCCAAGCGAGCTCCATGCCATGAGCTTCTACCTGTGCCTGCACATGAAAACTATGTGGTGTCAGTACTCAACTGTACTGGTGGAATGAGCTTCTCGCCCACCCATACAAACCCAACACGTTTGATTTACTTTGTGCAACATAGTCACCTCTTATCAATTGTCTTTCTAGTCTTGCCTTAGGATGGTTTTAGGACAGACGCCTTGCTTATTTTGTGTCTTTTAGGCCATCCCGTGCTTACAACAATTCGTCGACTCAACAACGTTAACCTATCAAGTCGTGCTTGCCTTTCGGCCAAAATCAGAGACGCAACTACGCGATAAGACTCCATTCCCGTGTGACCGTGCTGTAAGTCCTTCTTGAGGCGTGCCTCGTAACTCCATGAGACTCAATCATATTGCCGCCTCGCGGCCCTTGCCGCCTCGCGACCCTTCGCTACTAAATCATCAATGACCCATCCAACTTGTGAACTAAGTGTCACTCGACCAACTTTGCCTTGCGGTATTTCCTGACTTAAACTCAAGACAACTCAATATAACTTATGCAACTTATATGCCAACAACTTAAGACCCGACGCCACATCCTGTGCGAAGTACGTCGCCTATGTTGTAGCCATTCTTAGGCCCAAACTCTTATGTTCCAACCATACACACATTCAACTAGACTAAATCCAAAGGTACACACGCGGATTGCCGCTCGTGCCGACCCATCTATATGAATTGGTCACTACACCACAAGCTATCGTGGACTTATAGCCTTGCCATTCGGCGACCCTTTCAACGCAAGTAGCTACCCCGCTGAAAGTTCGAATGACCCGAGCGGTTCGTCCAGCTACGCTATACCGTGTTTCCCTCCGGAACCGCGGCCTCGGCACCCAGGGTTGTCGCTCGTAGAAACTTTACCTTGTCGACAAGTTGTCCAATGACCATGCAAGACTCGACACAAACTGACGTCTCACACAGTCATTCATCTTCCAATATCACCATCTCTTTCAAACCAATATCAAGACTTCTATCCTTGAGATCCCTCGACGACCCACGGTCGCGAGCCTTCTCCGTTGATGCTCCTTGAGATCCCTCGATGACCCACGGCCGCGAGCCTTCTCCGTGTTACCATATCATTTCATTCAACTCAATGCCTATTCGATAGTCTTCCTCCAAAAGTCATTCAATCAACCGTGGTTCATGCCTTAAACACTAAGTCGTGCATCGCCTCAAACTGACTTCCGATCTACGCGACGCTATCGCCCAAGTCATACTTTATGTGACGGACCGAGATCGTAGGACTATTTGACTTGACAACCGCAGAATGAGCGGGACCGCACTTAGAATGACTTAGGTCGACTGGCATAACTTTGCCTAACATACTCAAGCCTACAACTTAATCCGAGGGACGAGCAAGGCTATGCCAAGCCTTGTATTAGGGAAGCGTGCATGCTTTATCGAGCATTTATGCGGGCGACGCCTATGACTTAGGCAAGTTCATAGTTTTGTGTCGAAGACCAACTTTCCTTCTCCCAAGCCACGGGACGAAGGACCGAGTGTCATTTTTAAAGCACGCCGTGCACCAACTCTAAGCCGACCGTTGGACCTTTCCATATTCTAACTCAATTCGACCCGTCGAGATTATTCCCTTTAGCTATGTGGATTCGTTTATTTTATTATCAAGCCTACTTGTGCAAGTTGAAAACATGCAAATTATTATGTGAAGGCTAAGATGAGGCAAGTTCATCGAAACTACCCAACCCGAGCAATGTCTTCGAGTCGCCGTTGTAAGGCCAAGCCGAACGCCGTGACGTTTCGCTTCCTCCGATTGACTGAGCGGGACGAGGCACTACATCATACACCACTCAGAAAAAGTTTCCTCGAAACTAACTGAGTACACTTATCGACTTATCACTTTACTCACATTCAAGGACTCTCACACACTTCTCCTATGCGTTCCCTCAAATCCGAGCCACGCTCATGCTACCCTTAATCCTTTCTTCAAAACTCACGATCTCAAAATTCTCGACACTTTTCCGTTCCTCAAGTCTCACTTGATTCAACGTATCACTTGGTTGGATCGTGCACACATTTCAGGCGTCCCGAAATACATGCATTTCAACAAGCCTTGTGATAGTGAATCAATTCCACCTATCGATCCATCCACTCAATCCTGAAAATCAATCCTACCGATGCTAACTCTCGCAACATGGACATCTCGCCTAGCCGCTAGGCAATCTTTTTAGGCTAAAGTCAATTGTCAGTATTGGAATCATAGTTCCCAAACAACAATATCAACACTGACCCCATCCTAAGGTCAAACCAAGTTGATAGGGAATTTACTACCCAAGCTCAATCACTCCGATTTCTAAACACCAAGCATCGATTCCCTACGCACATCCCAATATTTGTCGCACGGGGTCCGAGTCGTTCAGCAAAGTCATCCTACGATAATTCACGTTCAACCAATCCCTTGACGTATCGATATCACTCGTTTATCAAGCCATTTCGTATAGTCTATCTCTTTGTACATGTTTGACACAATCCGCCTATTAATCCTTCTCAATTCAAGCACGCTATGACGCAATTTGTCGCTAACCAAAATTTACATTCCATATTTCCTAAGTCATCTATTCCAATTCACGAAATCGATTATAAGGTCATCTGACTTACAATATGTTGCGTCCCGATCTCACGCGATTCAGATTATCCACGGTGGACATGAATCACCATGCACGCTCCCGCGGGATATCATCCTCATCGGGACGTAAATCTTGTTTTGTGTCTAGACTTGTTCATTCTCGATGCGTGGATTGGACCTACTCAATCCTCAATTTTCATTCATTCGTCAATAAGTACTACAAATCCTCGAATTCTCCTTCGTATCAAACCGACAAGTCAAGACAATCAACGTTGCGTGTCTTGATTTTTCGAGTTTGATCATTCCCGTGACATGAATCACCATGTCAGCGCTCACGCGGAACGATCGCCCAAATCTGACGTGAGGCATGTGCGAGGCTAGAGTTGCGCTCGCACAAGACAAGATCGTCGACGTTGTGGCTATCAACGTAACCATCAAGACACGATCATTTTTATCTAACATTCATCTCGATCAATATCCTAAGTATCATATCCAACCGAACAATAACACTTGTGATCGTCATTCGCCGAGTCAGAGTACCCCCGAGTTATCGCATAGCGATCTTTGATACGCCTCAATACCATCGACGATATGCGTAACCTGACGATCTTCCTTTGCAACCAAATTTGAGTGCGAATGATGCTATCGTCCGACTGGATAATATCCTCGACATTCAAATTCAAGTTCGATCATTATCCTCCGAATCCTTTACAAGATCAATTCGTTAAATCCAAAATAACATCATTTATCCGTCTATCTTAAGTCATCGACCAATGTATTTTCTCAATTCGTATCATTCCTTGCTAACTCAAATCATCGAACAACATTCATTCCAATCCTCCGAGTCATTCGCGTAACTTCAAAATCAAACGTTTCATACACGCTGTCTACTTGTTGTGCTAACTTTTATATACGATGCATATCTATTTCCTCGATCAAGTCATCCATTCGTACGTCCTAACTTTTTTTTTTCCGATTCGATTTCACCTACTCAATCGTTTTCGCGTTTTATACTTCGCACAATCCTCAATCCCAGTGCACGTCCCGTGCACGTTAATTTCTAATTTGTTCGAATCACACATAGACAAATCTTTTAAGACTATATACTTGTTCAACGATACTCAATCTACGGCTTTGCATATGTGCGACGCTTGCTGATAGACTCACCGACACTCCAAATTCTCAATCGATCGATCGACATCCCTGAGGCTATCGCAATACACCACTCAGGGATGAAGTCATTCAACTAATCCTCAACTATCATTTGAATCAAAATCGGCTTTTCAAATCCCGTTCGAACCATTCCTCAATTTCCAAGCATGCTCTATATCGCACCGACGTTATCGTCGCTCGATAGCACCCCTATCGATAATCGTTTCACTTTTACTCAATCGATTTTAATTCTTGCTCGACACTATTCAATTCCCGTACTCGACTTTCTAAGGTCGACGCAACTTTGGTGGATATGCCCAGCCCGACTTAGCCAACCGTGCTTACGCAAACCATCTTTTGTTTCTTGTCAAAAACTGTTCTCCTATGTTTTGCAAAATAGTTAGACTTATTGCATGGACATCCGTGGGATATTTGAGAGAGAGCGCACCAACGATATCAACTTGCGAAAGCAACAGAGTTTTGCAAAACATAATGTTAAAGAATTCAATCGATAGTCCAAGGACGTAAAGCCGTGCTCTGATACCATTATGTCACGCCCCGCTCCCGTAGGAGCGATCGTCCTCGCTAAGGCGTGATGCCGTACGAGCCTAGATTGCGCTCGTGCAAGGCGGGTTCCATAACGGCCGATTTCAGCGGCTGCGACGGGTCGTCGCACAAAAGTCCCAAGCAGAGACATTGAACATGCATCAGAAATTTAGAAACAAAACACAAGTCATTACAAAATACTCTTTTATTGATATTGAAACAAATATTACAATGGAGCGCAAGGCCAGGAATACAAGTCTCTCAAGCTCACTCAAACTCACATTACAAGTCACTCAACTCTCTCTCATCTTTCAAATACAAGTCTTGAGCCGGCAGACGCTTCGGAAGGCGATGTCCATACTTATGTCCGTATAAGTCTTTACTCCATACGGCCGCACGCTTCGAATCGCCAAGGAACTCCGTGCCTCGACCATAAGCGAGCTCCGCGCAACGAGCTTCTATGTGCCTGTACATGAAAACTATGTGGGTGTGTACTCAACTGTACTGGTAGAATGAGCTTCTCGTCCACCCATACAAACCAACACGTTTGATTTACTTTGTGCAACATAGTCACCTCTTATCAATTATCTTTCTAGTCTTGCCTTAGGATCGGTTTTAGGACAGACACCTTGCTTATTTTGTGTCTTTTAGGCCATTCCGTGCTTGCAATAATTCGTCGACTCAACAACGTTAACCTATCATGTCGTGCTTGCCTTTCGGCCAAAATCAGAGACGCAACTACATGATAAGACTCCATTCCCGTGTGACCGTGCTGTAAGACCTTCTTCAGGCCGCGCCTCAACTCCATGAGACTCATCATATCGCCGCCTCGCGGCCCTTAATGCCTCGTGACCCTTCGCTACTAAATCATCAACTGACCCATCCAACTTGTGAACTAAGTGTCACTCGACCAACTTTGCCTTGCGGCATTTTCTGACTTAAACTCAAGACAACTCAATATAACTTATGCAACTTATATGCCAACAACTTAAGACCCGACGCGCATCCTGTGCCGAAGCACGTCGTCTATGTTGTAGCCATTCTTAGGCCCAAACTCTTGTGTTCCAACCATACACACATTCAACTAGCTAAATCCAAAGGCACACACACGGATTGCCGCTCGTGCCGACCCATCTATATGAATTGGTCACTAACACCACAAGCTATCGTGGACTTATAGCCTTGCCATTCGGCGACCTTTCAACGCGAGTAGCTGGCCCGCTGAAAGTTCCCGAATAACCCGAGCGGTTCGTCCAGCTACGGCTATACCGTGTTTCCCTCCGGAACGACGCGGTCCCTCGGCGCCCAGGGTTGTCGCTCGTGGAAACTTTACCTTGTCGACAAGTTGTCCAATGACCATGCAAGACTCGACACAAACTGACGTCTTACACAGTCATTCCTCTTCCAATATCACCATCTCTTTCAAACCAATATCAAGATTCTATCCTTGAGATCCCTCGACGACCCACGGTCGCGAGCCTTCTCGTTGATGCTCTTTGAGATCCCTCGACGACCCACGGTCGTGAGCCTTCTCCGTTGATGCTCCTTGAGATCCCTCGACGACCCACGGCCGCGAGCCTCTCCGTGTTACCATATCATTTCATTCAACTCAATGCCTATTCGATAGTCCTTCCTCAAAACTCATTCAATCAACCGTGGTTCATGCCTTAAACACTAAGTCCGTGTATCGTGCCTCAAACCGACTTCTGATCTACGCGATGCTATCGCCCAAGTCATACTTTATATGAGGCCTTGGGATCGTAGGACTATTTGACTTGACAACCGCAGAATGAGCAGGACCGCACTTGGAATGACTTAGGTCGACTGGCATAACTTCGCCTAAATACTCAAGCCTACAACTTAATCCGAGGGACGAGCAAAGGCTTGCCAAGCCTTGCATTACGGAAGCGTGCATGCT
>JANAVB010037020.1:15023661-15079356 GCA_029216955.1 Iris pallida
AACATGGACTGGTCACGAACTCTAAGGCCGGACAAACCTCGAAGATGGGACATGATCCAAATACTCAGACTCAAGGCAAGGCTGAACAAAGCATACAACCCTTACAATTAAAACTAATACAATTTATCAACCCTTCGAGAATGAGAAGAATGGAATTTACCTGAGATGAATCGTAGTCGAGAAAGATTTCCTCCAGAATTCGACACAAGCTTCACGTGTCCAAAATAACGCTACCAACCTGGTATGAGCAATTTATCAATCACGTGGTTAGCGTCGATTCAAGGAGAACATTCCTGATCTTCATTAAATCGATCACTGGAGAAATTCTAGAAACTCATACAAAACCCAGATCCAACAGATCGACCAAATCAAACTTGTATTAACGAAACCATAAAGAGAACAGATCAAATCCTCACCGTGCTTTGCGTGAGTCGATCAACGGTTGAATCGTAAACAATCCAGAAATTCAATGACAGATATCCCTACAATTCACCCGATCACAAAGGAATTCGATTAAACAAGCGTTCAAGGGTAGATTCAATTGTACGATTTCAAAACCGATCAATTTTCGAGTCTCACCGTGTTGCTCGATCGACAACGACGAGGAGTACGTTCGCACTTGTTGTAAACCCTAGCAAGAACTCTGATCTTAGAGGTGAAGAACGTTCGATCAGAGATGGAGTCAAGAAATCAAGAATGACAGATCCTCAATTGAAATCGAGTTGTACTTACTGATCGTGCTTTAGGAATGGATCGCCGGGAGTCTTCGGAGAATGTCACCGGTCCATGTTAACGCCAAGAACTGCTATGATCGATCGTCGGAGGTGGACATCGTGTAGACGCCGTCCATTCGTCGTGTCCGGGAGAGGTCGAGTGTGCTGCAGGAAGGAAATTTTTAGCTGCGTGAGGGTGAAGGTGATCGTCGGAAAAGCGTCGCCATCGAGGAAGATGAAGCTCGCCTATAAGTCGTCATAGTCGTCGCGATGGCGGCTTCCGCTTTCAGTTGCCGGCGCCATGGAAGAAGAATTTGCCCAGTAACCGCCGTGGTGGAGACTCAACGTCGCGCGGAGGAAACGGTTCCCCGCCATGGCTAGCCCCAAAGTTAGGGTTAGGGTTTACATCAATTGGGGAAATGGAAGAAGAGCTCAGTTCTTCCAAAATTGAGAATGAAAGGAAAAATGAATTAATACTCCTCTCCTTCTGTCTTTATAAAGAAGTCAAGGGAATGGAAATTTGCAACTAACTCCTCACATCTGAGTTATTATAACTCACAACTAAAAGTGGTTAGAAGAAATAGCTATAGGTCGATGGAATGTTTGTTAGAAGCAGTTGTACAATTTAGAGAGGTTGCTAAAAAGTTTGTTAGGATTCTTGAGAGTACTACAAACTAATTGCTAAACTCTTAAATAATTAAAACAATAATATTTTATAACATCTAATAAAATTAGAAAAATTAGTATTTATCAGAGTAAGTCAAAAATAATAAATCTCTAAACTTCTAAAATATCAAGGAAATACTAAAATTTATTAAATCGGGAAAAATGGGGTTACATATACCTACATATGATATTTATATCCTATTGTCTAATTTTTACCCCATACCCTATTCTTGATCTACCCTGCTTAGATAACCCTTACCTTACCTTAAATACATTACTATAGGTATGAAATATACATTACCTATTCATCTATTTGGTAATTTCCTCATTACCTACATACATCCTAGGTACTCACAAGACCCATTTAAATCCCTCATACCCTAACTATATTATTTACTTGGTAAATCTTATATCATCTTGGTAAAACCCCACCTTAGAAACTTCCTTCTATCCTACCCCATACTGAATTCTCTAACTCCTATCACCACACAACTTGTGTGCCACCCACACACTCATGTGTGGCTGCTAGGAGGGCCAAACCTCTCCTCACTGGCCTGACATGGCTAAGGCTTGACTGCCTAGTCCAAATGGCCATAAGCGTACTGCCCTTACTAATAGAGGTATTCCCTCAACTGAATACAAAAGCCTTGATACATACTCCTAATTTCCTATTGATTTTCTGTAGTAAAACCGTAACCCCTCTTTCCAAAATTTTGATAAATATATTTTTATTTATTTGGATTACATGGTGATTTTTAGAATTTTTATAAATAATTACTTAGTTAATTATTACGATAGATGACTTTAACCATGGTGGAGTTTTGGAGTACAAGACGACTAGGAATCATGGTACGGTTAGTATAATGGCGTGCTTTGACTAGTATATTAGCCCTGGTAGAGAAGGCCGAGCCATGGTGATGTCCTAACTAGGAAAACCAGGCTAGGTTGCGACTTGACTCCTATAAATAATTTAGTTATTTATTATTAAGGTTTATTGACTTGTGGAAGACCCGATTGTACCAAACCAGTCTGGACTTGACCAGGACCCAACCCAAGTCCATGTAGTCATACAGTACGTCCAATGACATACGTGTTGACGTAATTTGGCATGAGTGTGTTGTATTGAATATTATCTAAATATTCGTTAATTAAATATTATAAATATCATTATTGGTATAAAATAGGTCCTTGTACAATTTTGGGATATTAGATTGTGCATAGTGGTGTATACATCGATGTTGGGATATTTAGACCATATATTTTGGACGTACACTTATTATAGATTTCTTTATTAGTTATCACTATTATTGTTATTTATATTGTTATTAGTTTTATAATAATAAAAATATATCATTTAATATTCTAAATTATTTATGAAATAAATATTATTGTATGTATAAGTTTTAGTATAAGCCTAACACCATGAGAATATATTCCAAACTAATTATTTTTGGACTATTAGAGTATTTATTCATCTATAGTAAATATACGTATATATAGATATGAATCAATGTGTGTGTATATATATATATATATATATATATATCTTATTATATAGATATATATAGATAGATATATATAAAATATATATATATAATATATATTATATTATATATATTATATATATATATAATATATAATAATAATAATAATAATAATATAATAATAATAATATAATAAAATATAATAATAATAATAATAAAATAAAGAATAGTAGAAGCTCACCAGCAGAGCAAAACCGCTCCTAAGCTTCAGCCCACCCGACAGCAGCTAACCTGACCCGGGGGGGCTTAATAGTCGAGTACACATATAATATATATATAGAGAGCGAGAGCCGAGAGGGATCAGCGACCAAAAAAAAAACTCTAAACCCTATTCTCCCCTCCTTCTCCAACGCCCCCGCCACGCACCCCGATGGTTGGGCAGCCACCCTGACCCGGCGCGCCGCCGCACGAGTCGCCGGACGGTGGCCAGAGAACCTCGCGCACACACAAACCGAGTACAGCCACAGCAGTGAATGGCAAGAGTCGCGACGAGTTCGTGACGCGATATCTCTCTCGTTGCTCTACCAAATCACGAACAGATTGTTAGGTACGATCCCGATGACCCCCTTCAACCCTATTCCTTTATTTGGTATATAGATGCGTTCGATCGCTCGAAAAGTCGACTCGAAGTCGACAAAAAACCTACTTGTAAATAGAGTAAAACCCAGTCCAACTACTCTAGTTCGCGGTCAGTTTTCTCCCAACCCATGCACGATTTTAAAATTCTATTTGAAGACACTTATAGACAATTATAGGATATGGAAACCCTTTTTTTGTTTTTGTATTCATGCATTGTGTGCCGAATAAACAGTCCCCAAAAATCAAGAAAAACCTTTTTTAAAAATATTAAAAATATTGAAAAACTCTTCGATACGACGTGCGTCCCGCCAATCCAGGCGACGTGGTCGTGAACCGAAAGCATCGAAAGGTGCGTAATGGCTTCGTGGACGTGTGGGCTTTGACAGAATTCAAATTGGTTGCATGTGCGCGACGAATTTGATGCGTATCCGTCGAAATTCATCGTATCGGCCTCTGGTGCAAATTTCTCAATTAGTTTATGCACGCTCGTGATCGAGACAAAACTTACGCCAGCAGGACCGTATCATTTTTCTGGCCCTGTATGCCAAGTTTGGTCCAATTCTGAGACAGTTGATCGGATCGCCGTTTTGCGGGCCCTATGGTCTGATTCAATGGACAATTTTGTGCATGGCCCGCCGGAATCCAACTTTGGACATATGGTTGGATTCGTATCATCAAAATGAATCTTTAAACATATAGTTTGACGACTTTAGAGACCATTGACTCTGGCATACTTTTTGGTACAAAGCGGGTCCAATGGCGGACACCGTTTTGACTCGAAACTACCGTTTTGCCCATGTGTCCAGAATTAGACTTAGGGACAGGCAATCTTAGTTAATTTGACTATTTTGAGAATATTGGTAATATCTATTTCAGCATCTGGAGACTGTTGTACGAGTTTTGACTATTGTGGCACACTGAGTGGTTTGGATTATCGGTTTCACCAGCAAAGGACCACAGGCGAGTACAATTTATTGCTTGTTTTCAGTATTGATCTTTACTATGCATCATTGTTAGTCGATAGATATGCGATTTCAATTTTATATTGATTTATTTCTTTGTGGTGTCGGGAAAAGTGAAGTACCAACGATGTGTGATCTGACCTTATACCGTGTATACAGTGTAGACCGTAATTATTATTGTATTTATACCGTGTAGACCGTGATTATTATTACATTTATACCATGTAGACAGTGTTTCTTTATTACAGTATACCGTGTAGATCGTATAACTTTATACCGTGTAGATAGTGTAGACCGTGTCGCATAATTGTCCCGAGACTGGTCACATATCAAATGTACTTCAGTCGGTCAGTCGATCAGTCGGTGAGTATTTTATTGTATTTCATTTTCTGTTCTTGGTATTTAGTTTTATTTTGTCTTTCTTTATTATTTTATAAATCATATGTCTAAAGGCTAACCTCTGTTGTATAGTCATTTTCACATATTGAAACTGCATTCAGTGAATTGTACTCGTTCCGTTCCTGACTGGAAACCAATATTTTTCAGGTTAGCCGTGGATTCACTTAGCGTTGGGAGATACGGGTTGTACTTGCAAACAAAAGCCTAAAGACTAGCTAGATAGCTGAGTTGTAGTCATTCCAATATTTGTACAATTTTATATTTTTTTGCAAATATAGAACTTGTGAATATTGTAAATTAAATTAGTTTTTTTTTCCTAAATGAGCATTATTTGTGATTTTCAGTATTGTGGCTATACAGCGTTCTACCGCTGACACTGCGGCGTAGACTGGCTTGGACGCGTCTTGTATCCAGAAAAAGGGTGCGGGTCGTGACAAGTTTTTGTGGTGGCCCCTACAGGTCTGTTTTCGTAAATCATGCGAACTCGTGATAGTAGTTAAGTTAGTCGTACTATTGTGAGCCTGCGACTAGAAAATACCCATTCACGAGTTAGAATTAATTTAATTTGAGAGAATGACTAGGACAAGGAGTCCCTTATACAAATTTACCGATGGGTAGTCTAGGCCATGCAATTTAGAGGAGGAGTTATTAATTTTGATAGTTGTCAGATCCCCATAGGTACACTATTACCTCTTAATATGATGATATGATCCAATGTGGATAGATTATTCACTTGGTGAGACAGGACATCCTAGAATTAATGATCTAACCTTGATAAATTGTTCAATTCCTCCTCTTTGCCTCTTTAGATATCATCCTCATACCTTTGTCCGAATTGCCTATTTAGTTCCTATTTTGCCCTAAGAATTGTTAATTTTATATAATTTTTGATTATGTTATCCATATACGGACCTCGAGTTAGTTTCGATTCAAAGTGGTTTGAATACACATGAAATAAATACTATAATGTTTGTATTTCTTTTGTCTTCAATTATTTCTTTCTGTCCAATATTTTATTTTAAGGGTTGTGACTGATAGGACGAATACCTACGCTTTATTTCATAAGTCAACTTGTTTGAATCTCTAGAAGCTCAGAAAATTTTACAGATTTAGTTAAAGGAATATTAGTTAACTTATAATGGCAGGACAGCAGCGCACTGTTGCCATTTATTTGAATTATGGAGACTATGGACTCACTACAGCCAGCAGCGCACTGGCGAGGCACGACCCCTAGAGTTGGAATTAATTTAAGAGAATATGGGTTGTATAATATTGCTAAAACTATGGCTAGTGGTCCCCTTTTGATCGTAGTTAACCTTGAGTCAATATTGGGTAGAGTTAAGAAATGGTTAATCTTGTATCATATTTGAGTTACGAAACCAAGGGTTTACCACAGCCAAAGTATACGGGTGAGGCATAATCCTCGGTGAAATGACTTCAGGCGTGATTACAAGTTTAGGGTACTATAAAGGATAGAAAAATGCCCTGTGTGTCCTATAAGATCCAAATCCAATACTAGTAAAAGTTCCGTAAGTTGGGTAGCGTGTCTCCCGACCTAGCATTTCGTAGGTCCTGGTGATCAATGGACAAGGTAATTGACTAACGCTAATAGGTTTACCTAGGATATAGAATTTAGAGGTCCATAACCCATTAGTTGACAAGGTCTTATGAGTAAGAAGATAGTAGAATGACCGTATAAGCAAGAACACCAGCTAAGGTTTTGATTTCTACGAAACCCGAACTACTTGTGCCTCCTTTCAAAAATCTCACATACTTAAATTTTTGACTATCTTGACCAATGCTGCTATTACAGCCTAGTTTTGCAAGCTTACTCTTTTATCGAGCTTGATTCAAGACATATGTTATTGGAGATGCCTACTAACATATTGTCTAATCAGAATCGATGCATTTCGGTCTGATCAACCGTAGTGCACTCGGTTCACTCTCTCTTTGATTATCCTACGTGGATTGAGATATCGAGGTATCTATGATCTCATCCGCGACTGCTTTGACAATTCCTCTTGAATTATACGTTCGCCTTTGAATCACGTAATTGTATTCAATGACATCTCCCTTGAACTCTTTATTGTTTTTGTCTTCTACTGATTTGGAAAGACGGAAGCTCGTAATTGGCAGATAGATACAGTTTAACTCCCATGGCTATGATAGTTGTATACACAAGTATAGCTATCATCGGCCAGCCATGCGATTGGGTTACTCGTTCTCCTCTCGACCCTCAAACTACTATTGGAACCTTCTAGCCATCTGAATTTAAGAATGATTAGGGTTTTACCCTTAGTCAGAATGCCAACCTAGGGGGACTATCTCTTCTCAAGAACAAATTATTGTGAGTCTCTAATTATTTGCTTGAGCCTGCTTTAACTAGCAACCCTTAAGCCTTAACCCAACCTTTTCTCGACCAAAGCCCACAGTTTAGACGTGAGATTAATAGAAAAGGGTAAGGACAATCATTTACCATGACTGTGGTAGACACTCTTTCCGAGATTGGTTTCCAACAAATATTACCCTAGCTATGTAATTTTATAAGTAGTAATGGAACACCTTAGGCACTAGCTTAGCCAATACCATAGCTTTAATACCCTGTCATATTATGATCTACCAGATGTCCACAGTAATACATGATCACTACAGCCTATATCACCACAACTCTTGTGACAATAGTCTGGCAGGCTTGACACCAATAGAAATTCACGACTTGGTTGTTAGAAATCTTTTCCTATGATGTGTCTTAGAGTTGGTTATCCCGTCGATAACTCTTGTATACCGTGGACGAGTGGATCATTCTATTTTATCGACCATGTGTCATTGTACACACTCGGTTTCCATTTATTGAGGAACGATGCTTGACTTGACTTATATCTATCGTATTCCGTTACGCCGTGCCTTATTCTTTATTAACAAGAGTCGAGGTACAATACCCGAACTTTGGAGTTCTTCTAACCTCATTATTCCTAAAACTATGTCCTAGCTTCTAAGGTGGGTAAACTGTAAGCCTTCTAAAATTTTAGGATATACGAGGATTACCGATTGATTAGAATGATTTCCATTAGGATGATAATTAGTGTCCCATGGACTCCCACTTTCTATTTAGATCATTTTGTGTCCCTGACCGTGTCATTAATATTCGGAGCACGAGACCAGCTGTTACCTTCCAATAAATTTCATATGCAAGATCTAGACGAGTCCACCTTCATCTAGGTATATCATGTTCCACTAAATCCCGTCCCCTTGTACTCTATTTTTGTGGTACGACTTTCAAGTCAAAAGGACTAGTTATAACCCTTACCATAATACCGATATACTTTTCGACTTTCATTAGAGCTTCAACTTCGACTCAAATTTTTCAACCCTATGGTTGTTATCGACTCGAAGCCCACTACACACATGTCACTAGTGTGCCACTCAATTATATCTTCTCGTGCTATTTAAACACGAAAGTCACGAAAGACGCATCTTCAGGGCTTACAAAACCTATTTAACCAATCCGACTGTCCATCTAGCTCAACGACTTGGGTGAAAACCTATTCTAGGTTACCCTAACCTAGTAGAAAATAGTTTTATCATTGAAATTTTGTCCAGTCAATATAGATTGAAATCCATGGTTCATCCAACCAGCGATTGATGTCCAAATTAAGGAACCCTTTAAGACCCAGAAAAACTCATCCATATATACCACCATATTTGGACTATAAAACCGAACTATTTGAAATAGATCTCTATACCTATTATGTAGTCTCCACCTCTTAGAATGTGGTGTCATTTGTAACCATTATTCCATTTACCTGGAAGTCGTGATACGATCTTGTATTGCATTTATACCCCTTGCTCGCGTGTTTAAATAACCACGAAAAAGATCACAATCTTGATTTCCTAAATTTTGTTCTATTATGGAATCTTGTTTAGATTAAACTTCGAGAACGAAACTTCTATATTGCGCGAATTGCAAGCCCCTCTGAGAAACGAAGGGTTCTTAGACTTAGCAAGTGACTGGACTAGAGTAGCCCAATCTAGCAAAATAAGTCAATGGTTTATAAAATTTCTTTCTGTCTGTATCATTAGATACTCTCTACCGCTCTAAAAACTTCATATTTGCTCTCGATTATTTTTCTTTATCTTTCTGTCCTTTTTATTGCGGAGCGACGAATGGTCATGCTTATTAGAGTTTACTAATATTTCTTAGCCACTTGTGTAAATTTGTTGCTGGTGAAATTTTGGATTGCTTGATAGAAAAGAGAGGATTATAGATGCCATATACAGTAGATATCTATTGGTAGAAATTTTTAGCAATTAGTTGGAAGTTATAAAGTTTTTAGTGACATAGCTTTGAGGGAGTAGTGTGACCAAAGGTGGATAGAAATTTCGAGGATTCGTAGTACGAAATGACCAAGAGAATGGATGATAGCTAATGGAAATCGTCTTCTATCATAGCGGATGGACTCTTTCCTTAAATTTCGAGGACGAAATTATTTTTAAGGTGGGTAGATTTGTAACCCCTCTTCCCGAAATTTTGATAATATATTTTTTATTTATTTATTTGGATTAAATGGTAATTTTTAGAATTTTTATAAATAATTACTTAGTTAATTATTACGGTAGATGACTTTAACCATGGTAGAGTTTTGGAGTACAAGACGACTAGGAATCATGGCACGGTTAATACAATGGCGTGCTTTGACTAGTGTATTAGCCCTGGTAGGGAAGGCCGAGCCATGTTAATATCCTAACTAGAAAAACGAGGCTAGGTTGCGACTTGACTCCTATAAATAATTTAATTATTTATTATTAAGGTTTATTGACCTGTGGAAGACTCGGTTGTACCAAACCAGTCTGGACTTGACCAGGACCCAACCAAAGTCCATGTAGTCATGCAGTACGTCCAATGACATACGTGTTGACGTAATTTGGCATGAGTGTGTTATATTGAATATTATCTAAATATTCATTAATTAAATATTATAAATATCATTATTGGTATAAAATAGGTCCTTATACAATTTTGGGATTATTAGACTGTGCATAGTGGTGTATACATCAATGTTGGGATATTTAGACCACATATTTTGGACGTACACTTATTATAGATTTTCTTTATTAGTTATCACAATTATTATTATTTATATATTTATTAGTTTTATAATAATAAAAATATATCATTTAATATTCTAAATTATTTATGAAATAAATATTATTGTAAGTATAAGTTTTAGTATAAGCCCAACACCATGATAATATATTCCAAACTAATTAATTTTGGACTATTGAAGTATTTATTCATCTATAGTAAATATACGTATATATATAAATATGAATCAATGTGTGTGTATATATATATATATATATATATATATATATATATATATATATATATTTTTATATATATAATATATATATGTATATATATATATGTATAGATATAACTAATAATAATAAAGAATAGTAGGAGCCCACCAGCAGAGCAAAATCGCTCCTAAGCTTCAGCCCACCCGATAGCAGCTCACCCGACCCAGGGGGCTTAACAGCCGAGTACACATATAATGTATATATAGAGAGCGAGAGCCGAGAGGGATCAGGCGACCAAAAAAAAAAAACTCTAAACCCTATTCTCCTCTCATTCTCCAACGCTCCCGCCACGCACCCCGATGGTACGACGGCCACCCTGACCCGGCATGCCGCCGCGCGAGTCACCGGACGGCGGCCAGAGAACCTCGTGCACGCACAAACCGAGCACAGCCACAATAGTGAATGGCAAGAGTCGCCGCGAGTTCGTGACGCGATATCTCTCTCGTTCCACCAAATCACGAACGGATTTGTTAGGTACGATCCCGACATGACCCCCTTCAACACTGTTCCTTTATTTCGTACATAGATGCCTTCGATCGCGCGAAAAGTCGACTCGAAGTCGATGAAAAACCTGCTTGTAAACAGAGTAAAACCCAGTCCAACTCCTCTAGTTCGCGGTCAATTTTCTCCCAACCCATGCACGATTTCGAAATTCTATTTGAAGACACTTATAGACAATATATAGGAGATGGAAACCCTTTTTTTCGTTTCTGTATTCATGCATTGTGTGCCGAATAAACAGTCCCCAAAAATCAAGAAAAACCTTTTTTAAAAATATTAAAAATATTGAAAAACTCTTCGATACGACGTGCGTCCCGCCAATCCGGGCAACGTGTTCGCGAACCGAAAGCATCGAAAGGTGCGTAATGGCTTCGTGGATGTGTGGGCTTTGACGGAATTCAAATTGGTTGCGTGTGTGCGACGAATTTGATGCGTATCCGTCGAAATTCACCGTATCGACCTCTGTACAAAATTTTCAATTAGTTTGTGCACGATCGTCAGATCGAGACGAAACTTGCGCCAGCAGGACCGTATCGTTCTTCTGGTCCTGTATGTCAAGTTTGGTCCAATTTTGAGATAGTTGATCGGATCGCCATTTTGCGAGCCCCACGGTCCGATTCAGCGGGCGATTTTGTGCACGGCCCGTCGGAATCCAACTTTGGACATACGGTTGGGTTCGTAACATCAAAACAAATCCATAGACATATAGTTTGATGACTTTAGAGACCATTGATTCTGGCACACTTTTCGGTACAAAGCGGGTCCAACGACGGATACGGTTTTGACCCGAAATTATCGTTTTGCCCCTGTGTCCAGAATTGGACTTAGGGACAGGCAATCCTTGCTAATGTGACTATTCTGAGAATATTGGTAATGTCTATTTCAGCATCTGGAGACTGTTGTACGAGTTTTGACTATTGTGACACACTGAGTGGTTTGGATTATCGGTTTCACCAGCAAATGACCATAGGCGAGTACAGTTTATTGCTTGTTTTCAGTATTGATCTTTACTATGCATCATTGTTAGTCGATAGATATGTGATTTCAGTTTTATGTTGATTTATTTCTTTGTGGTGTCGGGGAAAGTGAAGTACCAACGATGTGTGATCTGACCTTATACCGCGTAGACCGTGATTATTATTGCATTTATACCGTGTAGACCGTGATTATTATTGCATTTATACCGTGTAGACAATGTTTCTTTATTGTAGTATACCGTGTAGACCGTGTAACTTTATACCGTATAGATAGTGTAGACCGTATCGCATAATTGTCCCGAGACCGGTCATATATGAAAGGTACTTCAGTCAATCAGTCGGTCAGTCGGTGAGTATTTTATTGTATTTTATTTTCTGTTCTTGGTATTTAGTTTTATTTTGTCTTTCTTCATTATTTTATAAATCATATGTCTAAAGGCTAACCTCTGTTGTATAGTCATTTTCACATATTGAAACTGCATTCAGTGAATTGTACTCGTTCCATTCCTGATTGGAAACTAATATTTTTCAGGTTAGCCGTAGATTCACTTAGCGTTGGGAGATACGGGTGTACTTGCAGACAAAAGCCTAAAGACTAGCTAGATAGCTGAGTTGTAGTCATTCCAATATTTGTACAATTTTATATTTTTCTGCAAATGTAGAACTTGTGAATATTGTAAATTAAATTAGTTTTTTTTTCCTGAATGAGCATTATTTGTGATTTTCAGCATTGTGGCTATACAGCGTTCTACCGCCGACACTGCGGCGTAGGCTGGCTTGGACACGTCTCGTATCCGAAAAAAATGGGTGCAGGTCGTGACAAAAACAAACTGCCACCACTAATCAACACACATTCATATAGAGTCACACACTAGGATACCCTACTCTAACTCTCTCATACTCTCACTTATATGGATGGAGACACACTCACACACTGAACTTAGCTCCCAGGACATTGACACTAACTAATGCACATGAGCTAACTTACATATAGGTTCTTCACTGACACACTAACCACTAACTGAACAGGCATTGTACTTTACTTAAATGAGACACTCACTGACACCCAATACACTAGGGACACTGACTCCTCACTTAAATGACACAAGAAAACACTTTTACTAACTGATCACTAACTCAATGTCCTGCACTTCACTTGATTTACTCACACAACTGTTCTCAACCACTAGGCTAATAGGCCCCACCCCTCTCTTATTCATCATGATACCTTACATAAATAATATAGAACAAGGCTTAAGCTCTGAACAAGCCAAGTGGCTGTCCCCTATACTCGACACATGAAACCTCATTCACTTGAGCACATAGGCCAATGGCCAATGCTCCTACATCACCTTTCTACTCTCCGATACAAGAATGTATGTATATATATATATATATTTTATATATATATATTTATATATATATATATATATATATATATATATATATATATATATATATATATATATATATATATATATATATATATATATATACCTTATAATTGATACCAAGTCCCCCCTTAAATATCTGATACTCTAGTTTAGGACACTAACACTAACTGACACCTTCTAATACTGACACCATATCCTGACTTTACTGCACCTGGATGCAGGACACTCACTCATTGCAACTCTCTGACACATTCAGTGAGACACTCGAGATCACTCAATATCCTCCAATCTCTCTACCTGTCCTGCAGAAAACAACCCTCTTCTAATTCCTGCATACACACATTCTACTACACTTAGGCTAACACCCTCATGAATACATCCCCTTCCTAACACTCACACTTGCCTACTCTATCATCTTATACTGAACCCGGGCCCCAAATGCCAAACAAGCCCCATTGTCTGATACTTCTCTCCCTACTGCTATAGCCTATATGGCCAATGTAAGTCCACCATATTGGTAACACTCATACTCATCGCTAACATGCCATTAACCTATACACTTCTGCCACAATAGCCCCTCACCTATATCTGAACTGTAACTTGAAAATCCTAATGATACTTGGGGACACTTAGGCACTCAATTAGGCTAATACTTACTTGCATCCTCACTCAAACACTACACACACGCAAACCCTCACTCTTCTCACTCTAGCACCAACACACTTCACTTGATTTTCCTCTTCCTTCTCATTACTTGGACTTACACCTTCTATTAACCGTCTATATATATATATATATATATATATATATATATATATATATATATATTTCTAACTCTCTTTTGCCTTCAAGATACCCACATACTTAACTGATACAAATGTCAAGGCCATACCAAGCCAATGGCTGCCAAGGCCAATGGCCTTCCTAGCCATGCAGGGCTCAAGTATGGGGGAATCTCCTGCCCCTGCCCTTTACTGCTGCACTACACAGACCCACCTGATACTAAGTGTGTGAGTCCCACATGATGACACACATATCTTAGATACCCTCCTAACATCCTAACTGTTACTGCTACTGCTATTCGAGCCTCTAAGCCTTAATTCACTGATGTTAAAAGGAGTGTCCTATTAACAGTATATGCTATCCCCTTCCTACAACCCAAAACCGCCTATACTTACGACTATTGAGTTTACATTGTCAAGTGACAATAAACTCACAAACATCTACAACATGTCAACCACATTATTCCCCTCTCTTACTGACATAGCTACTCTATATGTCACTAGGCAATGCTCAAAATAGTGAGCACATAGGCTATGGACAATGTCATATATATAGGTATCCACACATTTAGACTTATATATATATATATATATATATATATATATATATATATATATTATATATATATATATATATATATATATATATATATATATATAATATATTTATATATATATATATATATTATATTATTTATATATATATATATATATATATATATATATATAAATATATATATATATATATATATATATATATATATATATATATATACATTAGGAAAAATATATATACATTAGGAACCATCACATGCCAATCTAAATGAGGAAAGTAAACTAATCATGGGTAGAAACTGAAGAAAAAAACAGAACTAAATGGTCATTTTGACATTTTAACAAACACATTGGGGTCACAATTCATAGTCCTCTACAAATGGACACAAAACTCATTGTAGCCAATACAATAGCACTCATTAGGACCTCATTCTACTTCCTATTAGTCATGGGAGGGGTCTCCTATATGAATGCATGAAATTTGACTATAGAAAAGTAAGTTTAGAGGGTTATACCTATGTAGAATGAAGCCTACACCAAGCTCCACGAATTTGGGGAAGATAGATGAAGAAGGAGCTCCCAAAACCTTGCTAGAGCCTCCACCAAGCATTCTTGAGCTCCCCAAGCCTTTGCACAACAAAGGGAAGAAAGATGAGACAATTTGGAAGAGTATGGAATGAAGAAATGAGTGGAAACCCTAACGGAATGGTGGCTGCCATTTGGGGGTTTATGGGGTTTAAATAGACTAGTCAAGCCCCAAACTCTTCATTACACTTAGTATTAGGAAAGTCCTTAAGTGGGATAACTGGTTTGGCTCTAATTAAGGCTTGTACTTAACTTAGTCATGACTAGAGTCTAATTAATCAAACTTATTGGTCAAGTCAATTTAAATGGGGTCCACCATGACTAATGAATAAGCTAGCCTACTAATAAATACAACCATCATATTAAAGAAAAAAATAATATATAAAAATTGTGAAATGACATAAATACCCTTGCTTTAGAAAAGTGGTAGCGACACAAAAACTATCTACGTGTGTTGAAATATCGAGTTCGACATGTGAACGGATAAGGGGTAAATTCAGCACCCCGTATGTGTCGTGTGCGATGGCAATCAGTCACGATCAGACTAATAGGATGGAATGGGCAGTTCACACGACTACTAAGATATTTTTTCGCCCGACTAGTACTCACGGAATCGAGTCACAAGCATGGTAATCATATGAATAGCAATCAAGAAGTATAAATAAAGATCCATGAAACTAATCCCGTGTAACGAGCGTGTCAGTAAGCAGGAGAAGCATATGTATAACATGTAAAGGAAAAACTATTAGGAATTGAAAGTTATCAGTATATGTACTTGAATTTGGTCCTCGGCTACGGATACGATTTAGGTGCTGATTCAGAGTCCAAGTAACTGATTTAACGAATATATAATGTCAATGGATAACTTGAGATCAAATAAACCTTCTACTTTACTATTAGGTTTCTTTGGTCCAACCAACCACTTAGGTTTATATTGTAGACTAGAATTTTATGTCTCTCTATAGTTATATTATATTTATAGTTTCTTAATCCCTTACCTGTACTGTTTGGTTACTACCTTTACCAGACAAGGACCCCTGCTCTCTATTGTTAGCAATTCTATACAATTGATGTTGCTAGTTGTTACTGTCTACAATGTAACCCTGATACCTGTTAACCATGATAGCAAGTTGGGTATATTGTTAGCTGTTATTGCCTACAATACAACTCATTCATGTACCAAAATATGTTTTTCCCACCTGTTTCCTTAGATTAGGCTCTGGGCAGAAATAGGTACTCTTCAACCTGGACAAACACCCTGACATCTGTTAATATCTTTTTAGATATATTGTTATTCTCCATTTGCAAGAGTATCATACTATTATTCAGGCCATGGACTCTATAATTTCATTGTCCTCTCCTATAACCCATGTTATTTCCTAGACACCTAACTGTTACACTTAGTGCATCAGAGGCAACCACATATCTCTATACGATGACCATATATCCCTGCAGGTTGACTCCCCACCTTCATGAGCCCAGGATACCTTTCATACATGTGTGGCATATAGACTGACACCTTACCTATTTACTGACACTCATCATATGTTTACACTCTTCATCTATTTGCTTATAGTATCTACCCAATTAAGTCAAGCCTGTGGCGAGGCTTATGCAATCGACACTCCTGACATCTCTTCTTCTACTGTTTCATATGAATCACCCCAACTTAAAAATTATCTATTCCTATGTGGGCACGGCATTATCTGATACTCTAATTACACCTCCAATCTTCTACTCAATTTACTGAACTTCCTATTCTTTCTCTGCTCGACACCTGACCCTATTACCTATCCCTACTGTCCCAATGACAGTTCCTTTTATGTGACACACAAACTCATTTGGACTGATACTCTATACTTTTCAACCAACTTCATAAACCTTTATATAGGGAAGTGGTCATTGGTACAACTAGCTAGAGGCACCAGTCCTACTACCGTACATTAGAAACTGCTATTACTTACAATGTATCCTTTCACCTGTGTGACCAGGTATCAAAACCTGACCTAGTCTGACCTAGTTGGTGCAGACCTTAATTCATGTACAAACCTACGGTCATGCCATGGGTCACACTACTTCCTCTGTACATGCCCATCCTAACTTCATCCACTATAATGCCTACACAGGCTACTCTTAAAGTAATCTGTTTATCAATATATATCCTATAGTTTGCCTTGTACCCGTTATGTTCCTAGTGGTTAAGTACGATTAAAGATTTAACTACCCTCCCTTGTGGCCTATGAATATATGCATCATATGTTTGATAACTGGAACCATCTATAGCTTGCCTCTCCGTGACTCCCTGACCCGTGACCCTTACCCTCGAACCAACTGATACAGGGTGGTGACATACTGTGTGCAAAAATAGAGCCTATTTTGCCCATATATGAGACATCTGATACACCCATGTTACCCAACTCCTTTCCCTTTATTTTCTTGATACTATTAACCCTTTCCTACTGTATATGTACTAATGTCTGGATACTCATGTATCCTATTAGACACCCTTGCAGTGCGTATCTTATACGGTTGCACTTTGGACACCTATATATACATACACAATTTTGCATAGGTAATCGCATAACTGCTCTCTTGTGCATAGATAGATATATGCATACCTATAGTGCATGTATATGACAATATCAGTAAATCCTTATTTTCTGATGCATTGGGAACCAGAGTATTCTACTGGTTTTCCCTGATAACATATGTTTGGGTACCCACCTATACGTCACTCGGCTACCATCCTAATTGTCATTGGTATTACATCGAACATATGGCGATCTCTAGTACAATGAATATTGTAATTGAAAACTTAAAGTCATTACTAACCTCAATTAATTCTGGAGGGGTACCCTTGACGAAGAATCCATAAAAAAGAAGCTATCGAACTTTAGGATTGATAGATAAAAAAAGTTTTGGTTATTGGTTCGACATAGATATATATAGCTGTAGGTGATCTCGATTATGATTGGATTAAGGGTTCGAATTGGACTAAGAGAGATATCCTTGGGTGTTGATTGCATATTCAAATTTATCAAGATATGCATTGATCGGCTCCAGTAAATATTCAAATTGAAAGCAACAGTGGTTTTAAACTTATCGGCCAAGAATGTGTAATTGAACTTGACATTTGGTGTTAGGGTCCCTGAATTTAATTAATTTGCAAAAGTTTATTATCTTCCTCCATTTAACCTATCAATAATTGTATTAGAGAAATCTCACACCCAACATCACCTTCAACTGACAGCTTGTCACGATCCATCATACGTCAGAAATAGGCGTAGTGTTGGAGGTTTATCATAGTCAATCGTTGCTCTGGTTGACCTCGAGCAATCCTCTCCTTGGCAGGGTTCACTACCTCCTCGTCAAAATTAATACCTAGTGCACATATCGATGAGTCAAAAAGGATCTCGTCAAATTGAGGGATGACCACAGAAATTGCATACAAAATAAACGAAGTCAAAAAAATATACTAAGTATTTTTCTACAAAAAAAAGCAAGACGCGCATGTATTGTTACTACCCGTGCACATTAGAGAAGTTAAACCTCTGTGCAGGCACTGTTTAGTAGCCATGCGGATCAGAAAACTAAACTTTCGCGTATGCATTATTTTAGTAGCCCTACGCGTCAGCAAGCCAACTTATGCGCATGCACTGTGTTAGTGGCCCTGCGCATCGACAAGCAAGCATCAGCACAGGCACTATTCAGTGACTCTGCGTGTTAGCTAAAACATTAGTGCATCTTCCAGACGCTACTTCGAAAAGTAGAATGCATACGCATCAGCGAAAGAAGGCATCATTGCATATTCCAGACGCTACTTTAAAAATTAGTGCCCAAGCGCATCAACGAAAGAAGCATCAGCACATCTTCCAGATGCTACTTCGAAAAGTAGCGTCTATGTGCATCAACAAATAGGGCATCGATGCATGATTCATTGTGTTGCTCACATTTATGCATCGAACACCTTTTTTGGCCATCTCTGTCAAAACAAAGACAGGAAGTCCTACTCACGACAGCTTTTCGCACGTCTTCCTACCCGACGACATCAATGGTCGAAACATCGTCGGAATCGGAAGCTTCAGTCGTCAGCCTCTTCTCTTGGCCATGCTAGTGCTCGCAGCACCAACTTTTACGACCTTAGAAACTTTAGGGACTCTAGTTTTGGGGGCCATAGAAAAGGTATTAGGGTTTCTCTACCTTAAAGAAGAAGAAGAAGCTCTCTTTCAAAAAAAAGCTTAGAGAAGAAGACAGAGTAAAGGTGTCTTCTCTCTCCGTAAAACCCTATCTAAAGAAAGGGACACATGTCAAAGCAGATGAATCCAAAAGACGCTTCGAATGAAGAAAAATATTTTAGGATGCATGCAAAGGTGGAACGAAATCATTTCTGAATTTTTTCTAAAAATGAGGAGTCATTATCATTTAATGAAATGACGGCCAAAGGCACTAATTGCTGACGGTTACTAAAGCTCTCTTAATGATAACAACTTGTCAGTAATATGTTGCGCACTACCTATGCCATGTGTCATTTCCTTCTTCCTTTCAAAGTGTTCCAAACTTTATCCAAAATTTGAAAATTTTGAAGGGGGTCTTGTAGAAGCATGAAAAAATGCAGCGTCTACAAAGCGCATGCAACACAAAAGTCACTGTGCACCTCAGAACAGAAAGCACAGAAAGCACAAGTACATAAAAAAGATTCTTTATTTATTTAGTCATGATTACATTAGTCTATCACAGATTCTTTATGATTATATATAAAGTTATCTACTCAGTATATAAAAGTACAGCTCAGCGCACAAAAGCGCAGGACACAAAAATGCGTAGCACACAAAGGCGCAGAAGCGAATCACTTCCTCATTAGAGGGAATCATTTCCTTGTCAACGAGTGAACCTCCTCCTTATTTCAGCCAACCTGTGGCTATTCCAGCATAACGAAGGGTGGGCAATCAACCCAAATCATGTAGTCAATATCTTAACATTTCGAAGCTGAACCAGTCAAGATGTTGTTCAAGTTCGAATTCATCATGCTAGGCGTTGAAGTGTATCTCGAATCTCTGAAGGAGTTCTTCACCAAGACTACAACTTCTTTGAACGAAGAGATTTACAACCAACAGTTGACTTATATGCCAAAGAAGAGGCCTACGGCCATCCAAAGCTAAGTCGGGGTCGAACATGATGATGGAATGAACAATGGCTCCTCAAAAAGTTCCTATATATAGGCTGTGTGTGGTCTAACCCATATGCCAAGTGGCAGTTGGTTAAAGGCCCCAAATTAGTTGAATGAACCTAGAATTCATCACAATAAATCTCATTCAATGAAATATTTGACTAAGTCTGTAGTTACCACTTTTCGAGCCCCACAAAGTAGAAAGAATTAATGAGTCGTTGACTCAAAACAACCCTAAAAGCACAGTGGTCTAGCACTCCAAAAGCGCAGCACCTTGGACCCAAAAGCGCAATGCCCAGAACATAGTACATGTTTTGAGCCATCACTTCAGCATCGATGGCACACTGAATAAATATCGGAAGATAGCTACTTGACAGCTATCAATTATCATTTGTCAAAGCATCAGATGTCATATAGCAATTGTCAGATGACAGCCAAAAGTATGGCTTCCAACACAAGCTTCAAGAGCATAATCACTTTGACGCTCCAAGAAGCGCAGTACCTCAGAGCTCAAGAAGCGCAGTCTCTTCGACGTCTCAGAGCGCAGCCTCAAAATGTCCAGAAGCACGGTCTCTTCAGAAGCACAGCTTCAAATATCCAGAAGCACAGCCTCTACGATGTACAGATCCCTCACAGTATGGCATATTGACCACGTGGCTAGTAAGGCAACCGTATCTCTTTTTGATACAATTAAATATATTTATGTTTTAATAGAAAGAGATCTTTTAGTAGTGTGCACATGCTATGTGTTATTGAATCGGTCATGTTGATGAATGGGTGCTAACCACCCAGGATCTCAGCAATAAAAAAATCCTAACAATTGCTATATGTCAGCTCAACAGCAGCCCTCACAGTGCAGTTACAACAGATTCTCCAGAAATCTCATGTGCGTAGCGCTCCTGTGCGCCAAACGCCCCTACGCATATGCATATGTATCCTCCTATAAATAAAAGAAGTTCTCCTTCATTCAGGGTCTCAACTGCTTCTTGATAGGCAAACCCAGATCACCCATTCATAGGCATTCAGAGAGTCGGAGCAAGTTCTTCTCACCGTCAAATCGTTAATGGAGTAAAGGAGCCACTACAGTGTTCGATCTCCATCATCATACTTTTCCAGAATCAATTGTACTTAGATTTTCTGTTTAGGATCTTTTTTATACTTATCTAGTTTGTAATACAAAATTTCTTAAACTTTTTGTTCATGGCAAACAAGGACGACGAGATAGTTCTAGAGAATTTTTCGTAATTCATGTACCCTTCCTTTTATGACAATATCTATTTTCAGCAGACTTTTAGTTGGGTATTGTTTCTTAATTTCATAAGTGTGATGATGGTTTATCTTTTCCCGTATATTTATTAGTTTATTTACTGCTGGACAGTTGTCATTATTATTATTTGTCTTGATTATTCTGTGTGGATGAGATTTAGCATTGTACCTTATGATTTGTGACTTGTGTTGTGCTGTTGTTATGGGTTTATTATCATGATTTACAGCTTAAACATTCGCTAATGGGCTTGTTATGAGGATTGGCCCATTCGTGACATACTGTTGACATATATTCGTATACCTGATCCTACGTATTATGGGACTAGGGCGTTATATTACTTGCTTGTCATATATTTCTATTTGTTATCATCTGCTCCTTGTGCATGTTTTATGACACTTGTACAACTATTTGCTTACATATATTTATTGTCTCACATGTTTCACTTGCCTTCTGTTATATTCTTGATACTTCTTGTTTGTTAAACATTCGTATTACTTGAATATATTATGCGACTTGTCTCATCTTGACTTAACTTGATTTGATTCGGTTACATGTACTTGATTTGAGTTGACTTGACCCTTGACCGGTACTAGGATTGGCAACTTGAACATTCTTGACTCGAGAGTCCCATACAGGACTACGATAGAGACTACTATAGTTAGGGAGCACCATGCAGGACTACTATCTATAGAACCTGGAGCACTACACAGGACTACGGTAACTCGATTTATTGTAGCCATGCTTAATATCATTTGTCTCTATGACATGTCATTATCTATAGAGTTATTTCCTTGTGATATTCTTTATTTGTACTGGCAATTATTATATGTTATATTCTCATCTTTACATGTATGTTATTTATTGTTAAAATAGGCTTGTATATTATGTATCTTGTTATATCCCATGAGGACCTGGACTTTTCTCCAGGTATTTGCTGAGTTGTAATAGTAGAATAGATGTATTGATGGCGATTGATTCTCTAGGATTTCAGGTATAATTAGTTAATACCATCATCAAATCCTTCCATATTTATATTTTCGTCCGATGTTGACTCATGTTGCTATTATAGTCTAGTATTTTATAGCCTTAATCTTTCCTCTAGCTTGTTCATGACATATGTGTTAATGGGAATCCACTCTAATACATTTATCTATTTTAGAATCAGTGTATTATGGTCTGATCAAATATAGTGCACATGGTTCGCTATTGTGGCATCTTCTCCCAGATTAGAAATCTAGGATTTTTTATTTATTTTATTTTTCTATTTGATTACGATTAACCTTTCATGGTTAGTAGGGGTCATGCCTAAGCTTGTAGTTGAGTTAGGACCATCCTATGGTCATATGGCCCTCGAGAGCTTATATAAAAAGTATTTAGCTATTTTATACTTTATTATAATTTTTAGATATTTATTTTATTAGGGTTTAGTATTTTTAAAGGCTTCCAAGAATTACTATATAGCCATTTGGGACTATTTTGAAACAAGGTATTTTTATTTAGGTTCTAGAATGTTAGAGATATTTTTTGTATTTTCTAGGATTTTTTTAGAATTTTTAAGTATTTTTTGGGATTTATTTGGCTTTGAAATTGATTTTAAATCAATTTCTGAAAGGATTTATCCAATCATCAGTGGGGGGGCCCACCCGTCAGCCACTCAAGGCGCGGGGGCAGGCCCACCCGTCAGTCAACGAATGGGCTGACTGGGCTTCCTAATTAGGAAGCCACGGCTTCCACCGACTCATAGTTGGCTACCCACGGAGCCGGCTGGTGTCACGACCCGCACCCAATATAAGGGCACAAGTGCGTAACAGCGTCCAACCTACGCCACAGAAACGATGTAGAATGTTGTATAGGTCTGCTATCTAACAATATAATAACATGTCATCTCCGAACGGAGGATATAATGAATACATATAATCACAATCACAATCTAGCAGGAAGAATATATTGCACGAATAAAGATTGAGATGAACTCAGAGTGCAAAGTATCAAGCTCAACCAGAGAGAGAGTCATAATATAGTTATACAAGTCTGAAATAATATAACAAGCATAATGTAATAAGCTGAAGACAGAGTCCAGTCCAAAACCTAATCTAACTGAGTAACAGCTAGAGTCTCATCAGCTGGAGCTAATCCCTGCTGGACTAGGGTCTCCAAGTCTATGTCCACTACGTCATGAGGACCATAGTAGGTGGTGCAGTCTTCCTCGCCGTCGTCTGTAAAATTTTGTCAACATATCCAGTCAGGATAGAACGAGCACAATCCTCCAACAACAGTTCTCAATATATGACAAGTGCTACGAGACATTAAATAGAGGGAATATACAAGAGTAATGGACTGTACATGAAAGTAGCATGGCAAGGTAAAAGTTGTAAACTAGAGCTAGAGCAATGGCAAAGAAAATTGATCATGTCATGTACAAGAGTCAAGAATCATACTATCTATGTGAGTGAATACTAGCTTCGACATGTGGCCGGCTTGGGAACTTGTATAATGTTTATGGCCTGGTTAATCATACGTGGGGTGTATGATTAACACTCACAATCAATACTTACACAATAGGGGTAATGACCACATATCTACACTAATACTCCCCGCCCCTGACTGGTAGAGTGGATCCAAACAAGACACATTACGACACAGAATTCTACGAGAAGGTAACAAGTCTCATCGAGAATCGGTGTCCATATATTGCACATGAACTACAAGAAGCTTGCACAAGATACACCAAAGTAACAAGAAATAACATCTCATGTCCGGATCCATAAATACCAATCTGTGTGACCAATGTGTCAAGAACAAGTACATCTACACTAAGAACATGAAACATAGCAGTTATCGCAAATAAAAAAAATTATCAGTGAATGTACTTGCCTGAGATTCGGTAGAAAATGTCAACAGACCCTGATACGGTGCATCGAGGACCTAAATATGGAATGTTGTATCAATATAAAGTTTGGAAGTGAAAGCAAGTCAAACTAAGTCAAACTAAGTTAAACTGGGTCGAACTAAGTCAAACTAAGTCAAAGGTTGACCTACAGTTGATTTTTGGGCAACTGGTCAACTTCTAATACAATCTAGGTCAAACTAGGTCAATGGTTGACCTACAGTTGATTTTTGGTCAACTAGTCAAATCTGGTCGACTCCTCGTCCAATCTAGGTCGAATGTTGAGTCTACGTTGACTTTCAGTCAAAATAGTCAACCTTGGTCAAACTAGGCCAAGTATCATATTTCTAACCATTACCTACCAAGATATTCCAATTCTAACTATTACCTACCAAGGTATCCTAATACCTTAGATACTAGGTAATACCCTTACCTTAGTAGTATTTTACCTTAGGCTAGTAGATAACTCACTAACCTAGGCTAATAGATCCTACTAATACCTTAGACTAGTATCTAACCATCTATCTTAATATCCTACCAATACCTTTCCCTTAGACTATAGGTAATCCCCTTTACCTTTCCAATACCTTAGACTACTAATTTACCCTCTAAGATACTCATTTGTATATTAGGATACACACTCAACTATATCTAAACTAATACTAACACAACTAGGATACTAACTTGTAGTATCCTAAGACACTAGCTACTCCTCAAGATACTACCCTCTAGTACCCTAACTTAAGACACTAACATACTAACTTCTAATATCCTAAACTCCAAGATACTAACACATCTAGTATCCTAACTCAAGACACTAACATATAACTAACTAACTAACATAGGACTCTAGCACACAACACACACACACACACACACACACACACACAAGGGGGGAATGGCTGCCTAGTGCAGCCCTTTGCAGCTGCTGCTGCTGCAGCAAGTGGTTGTTGCTGCTGTTGTTTGCAACAGTAATGGCTGCTGTTGCAGCCCCCACATCCCCCCTTCACTTCTCTAAAACAACTCTCTATAACCCCTCTCTCTACATATATATACATCCCCTCAACTTAAATCCTTCCTCACCACTTTATAACACACACTCTAACATACACATATACACAAACAATACCCACACACACTCACTACCATAACCACTCAAACACGAACACAACTCACACTCATCTACCACTCACAAACCACCCACTCTCTCAACCAACACAGTAAACACTCAACAAACCACACTAACCCAAGCCAAAAAGAGATGGCCATGATCCCCCTATCTCTCATACACACCAAGACACAACCACACCAACATATACATATCAACAACACATGAAACAGCCCCTATATACAATATATATCAAATATCACATAGCTACTTATAAATATAACTTATAGGCCAAAAACATGTATATACCTATGTAAGAAACCATGTGAAAACTATATGGGACAACTTAACCATGTCTAAACCATCCTCTAACACAATCAAAACTGAAATTAGGCTTCAACATGTCCTATTTGGCATTTCTACAAACACATGGTGTGTCACCCTCGAAATTCTTCCATGGGTGACACAAAACTCAATCCAAATACCAAGTGAGGACTCTAATGAGCCTCTAAATCATTCCTAAGGGTGTTCCTAACATGGGGGTGGGTTTCTATGGGTTCAAAACTACAAATATGATATGAAATGACAAGATTTGAGGGAGATATACCTATTGGAAGTGGTTTCCCAATGAACAACCCAAAGGACCCAAATTCGACACGGACTCTTCTAGCAAACGGACTCCCCTCCTTACTCTTAGCTCCACTATCCTTGTAGGCTCCTTCTTCTTGTAAGAATGAGAGAATTTAGTGAAGAAAAGAGAAGATTTGAGAGAGAAATCACTAGGATTTGCTCTCAAGTTGGGGAAGAACACAAAATTGGGGATGGAGGCTATTTTGCAAATGAAAGGAATGAGAACCCCTTCCATTCTTGGCCTGCCACTTAGGGCTTATTTGGGCTATGGTGAAAAGTCTAGCTCGCCCCTAAAAGGTCCCTTTTTGGCTAACTAAGTGAATGAAAGAAGTTGGGGTCAAAAAGGTCAAAGTTCTAATCTCCAAATGACTAAACTTGTCATATGGGATTAGCCTAATTGCACTAGCCTAATGAGTCAAGTTTGTGGGCCATGTCTAGCTAATCCTTGGGCTCCAACTAGTGTCTAAGCTAACCGGGCCACTAACACAAGTCAAAAATAGACCAGTCTCAAACCCGACTAACTAACACCCAAAAGTACAACATATATATAAATAAATAAATATCATAAATATCAGAATATTAGAAAATGATAATTTTACCCTTATTTTAAAAACTGGTAGTGACAGCTGGCCATCTGGCCGTTGGCCAATGGGGCGGAGCTGACCAGATCTTGACACGTGATACGTAGCCGTAGTCGAGCTGCTCTAGCCGACTCCCTCTTTATATATATAAGTATATACACAGAAACAGAAAACCCTAAAACTTGTGGCCGATTTGTGAGAGGTAGTTTCCTTGGAGAATCCCGACTTCCCGGAACGATTGCGGACTGCCCCGACCTCGTTTTCACATGCCATTTTTTTGTTGGGTTCATCTCAAGGTCGTCTTTTAGAATATCTATTTTATTTTTTGAGTTTTTTGCTTCTGAATTTCTGGGAAATTATTTTAGTGTTGGTTGTCCAAAATTCAATACGTCGTACGATTTTCGAGATCGCGGGAGATCCCGAATCCGATTCGTGATCCGTTTAAAGTTTTGGAAAGCTAACACGACAATATTGGACATATAAATTTTATAGAATTTCAGAGATTCATTTACTATTTTATTTATTAAGTTAAACTCAAAATTAATCGATAAATTACCGATTTGGTCATGGTTAGTCATAATGGCAATATATTTTGACCGAAATATGATTTTGTGGCACGGTCAATTCCAGTGCACTCTTGGCGCTGAAATCTACCAAGATGCTCTTTTAAAATCTTGAGTTCATGACATTTGACTAGATAGTCAATGGCACGCATCAATTTGCATGCTACGATTTCCAAAATTGAAAACATGACTTTCCATGGCCAAACTTCCTTGTTTAAGTTATATTTCATATTATTATAGGTTAAATTAGGTTTTTAAGTGAATTATTCTAGAATTAGTTATTATTAAATAAGGAAACCATTAGCCACTTATTCTATTATTTTAGAATTAGAATCTTAGAATTGACTTGTGATTTTCGTACACGGTTCATGGTACGATATACGATATAGCTTGATAGCTTCTTGATCAACGTTCCTCTCATCCTAACTACAGTTTGTTCAAGGGTTCAGGCAAGTACAGTATTGCATTATATTTTGGTACATTATGATGCTTTCTTTATCGTTCCTTGTTTGATATCCTATTGAGACACGATGGTGATACGGTAGGCTTATTGTGTCCTTCTTATTGTATCATTGACCATTATTGATTGTTAGTGAGTTGGGAGGGAAAATACTCGGTAGGTATGTGAACAAACCCAACTATTGTTATTGTGGATAGCTAAGTCATACACCGCACGTATGAGTTAGCCGTACCCTATTATTGTGGATAGCCATCTATGATTATCACGCCCCAGAACCAGAATACTAGAGAGCGGGGGCAGACATAGCCAGCTACATATATGAAATGGAATCCATCTCGCTATACGGTCACGGCTGTCTAGATACATGAGGGTTTATCTACAAGCCAACAGTCTCTTAAGGTCATGAACAAGCCTAGTGTCTCAATCACAAGCAAGTAAGTAAAAGGTTAAAAGAAGTATGATCATTAAATATACAATAGTAAGGCGTCCCAAACATTACATATTCAGCTGATCATGAAGCTAGTCGTTACAAAATGTTAGGACTAGCAAGAGTTTAGTCATACATGATCAACCCTAGGATCTGTCAATCATGTTACAGCCCGTAGGCAGACAGTAAGTAAGTACAATCGAGCTAAACAGGTGCTCGTCGGCTAAACGCCTCAAAAGAATATTTTTACAAGGGAGTGGAAGAGCCAAAATAACCCACTCGTTGCCAGGGTTCCGTCTAGTGGCCACCATCTGGCTGGAAGGTCGGTAGATCCTCTGGAGCTGCTCCGAAATCTGGCCACACAAACCAGCTGGGTCAGACCCCAGAAAGAGCAAGTGCCACGAAGAAGGCTTCACTTAAGAACTAAAACCAGCAATCAGCACAAGATATAAATAAAAGTAAGAATTGTAAATAAAGAAAATACACCAGGATGATATACGACGAGATAACCATGGAACTATTCAGATAACCAGGTTACAACCCGTAAACCAAACAAGGACCGGGGTTGTAACCCTTCGTCTGAACAGGACTTGGAATTCTCACCATTTATCGGTAAAATAAATACAAGCATTCTGGTCATTCAATAATCTGGAACAGGATCAAGGCAAGACTAGACTGGTTAGACTCCGTCCAATCACTTCACGGCCAAGCAAGAATTACGGCTTGATACTTTAACTAACTAGGGTTGTCACAAGCCTAATTACTAACAAGATGCAGTAAGATTATTCCACAGCCACAAGTCCTGCAGACCATCCAGGTTACCCGGGTTAAAAGATTAGAGTTGAATTCAGGTGGGTACATCGTCCAGGAAATGAATGTACCCTTAGGTAGCTTGAAGGGTGCAACACATGACAGTATGCTGGAAATGTGCCCTACTTGACGGCAGGCTACAGATCCGAAGGCGTGCCCAGGTAACGGGATTGCCTCTAGCTGGGAAATCTCGTCATGACTAATGTATTAATCTAGTTATTAGCCTTAGTCCATTTTAGTAGGTACTCCTGATCGTGGTACTCAGGAGTCCCTGTCCTAGACATGATACAAGACAGGACTGGTTTATTTATACAAACACAGTCGCCCACGGTGTCCAGATTAATTATACAGGTCGTGTCATGTCAGGTAGCCGTCGCAACAGCTATTCGAGATAATCATGTCAGGTTATCATGCCAAGTGTACTTGTCAGGAGTGTGCTACGACGGGCCACTATCAGGTCATGTCAGGTTATTATGTTAGGAGTGCACCACTATTATGTCCAGTGGCGCCTAAACATCAGGTTGCGCCTGAGTCAGACTGCGCTCAAGTCAGGCTGCGCTCAAGTCAGGCTACGCTCAAGTCAGGCTACGCTCAAGTCAGCCTACGCTCAAGTCAGGCTACGCTCATGCCAGGCTACGCTCAAGCCAGCGTATGCAAGACATACGCTTCCAAAAGGCAGCATATGTACTCCATACGACTCCTCTTCAAGGCAGCGTATGAGGTCCATACGACCCCTTATCAAGGCAGCGTATGAGGTCCATACGACTCCTCATCAAGGCAGCATATGCAAGACATACGCTTCCAAAAGGTAGCGAATGAGTCAGACTGCGCTGCGCTAAAGAGCGCACGCAACTCAGTGGTACAAGCTAAAAAGCTCGTGCACACTGCTCACTGTCTTCTCCAAATCAGCAGGAATTCCAAGGTTGAACCCAAAGCTTCAAAAGTCCATAACTTGGTCAAAACAAGTCCAAATCTAACTTTTCAAAGGTCAAAATTGGGTAGAATAAAATTCTCTACAACATGGAACCATCAAAACTTGAAAACAAAGAAGTTTGATAGATCAAAACCACCAAAATCTGAAAATAACTAATTTCTAGATCTACAAAAATTAAAGTCTCAAAATGGAAAATGACAAGTTCTAATGTGTCTTAGAAACATGAGGAGAAGCTAATGGAACAATAAAAATGGGCTCTCTTGTGGAAGTAAGTTGCACTTGTCTAGACCTCTCTCTTCTCTTTCTAGTAGGTGAAGGGTGTAAATGGAAGAAGAAGAAGAGATTAATGAAGAGAGAGAAGAAGAATAGGTAATAAATATGAGTGGTGGTGGTAGGTAGGAGGTTCATCCCTTGGTTCATGATGAACCAAGAGCAATCCCAAACCGAACCAAGCCAACCCAAACCAAGAATAAATCAAGCCCAGGAAGGAAATTAAGCAAGGAAATCATGCAATACAAGAATAAATACGTACACATATTCCAGAAATACGTAATACGAACCATAGGCATTACAATAATGTGCCGTATTAGCCCAGCCATTCACATATCAAAAGATATTTCACACACACAGTTGTTTCTATTGTTCATGATCTTAGTTCAGTTCTTTATTTTTATGCTTCTTTTCCATTAGCTTACTCGTTCATAATTTTTGCTTTCCATGTCTAGTTCTTTATATGTTCTTTACCGTTTCTCATTGTTCTAGCTTATTTTGTGTTAACAACATTAAAATGCAATATGGTTGTACTTTGTTTCTTTCCTGACTGGATCATTGATATAGGTGAGGATGATGAGTACCTCTATACTTCTTATTATAGACCATCAGAGCGTAGAGCTAACAATGTTGGTACCAAGACTCAGGAGCCATGATCGATCTCTGAAGGGATCTAATTTTACCTTTATTCATGCTTTAGTTTTTCTTTCATAGTTGGACCGGATTTGTTCCCGGATGGACCATATTATTATTCTAAATTTTAGTCTATTATTATTGGATTTGGATGTGATTTTCATCATCTATTATATTCTTATTTCCTTGGTTTGTGTTATTGCTGAGTATGATTTGTATATGTGATCACTTGTATCTGTGGAGGATTTTATTGTGTGTACTAGATAGCGTTCTACCACCGATAGTGCGACGTAGGCTGGACTTGGACACGAACTCATACTCGATTATCCGGGAGCGGGTCGTGACAAGTTTTTATGGTGGCCCATGCAAGTCAGTTTTCACAAAAGATTGCGAACTCGTGGTAGCACTTAAGTGAGACATACTACTGTGGGCCTGCTAATAGGATTAGATTTTAAGGATCTCCTCCATATGCCTTGAAATGTTATTGATCTCCACAATTGACTTCAACTATTTCTTGATTTGTATCCTGCTTGAATCTTCCCACCGTTTAATAGTTTTCTTATTGCAGCTAATGAATTCTCAAGATAAGAACACTGCTCCCATGGACACCCCACCAGCTGCAGGCGGAGCTTCTACCGATGGGACCCACATGGAGGCCAACTTACTCATTAGGACGACCACATCCGTATACCTCGAGGTTCGTAGAGATGATATTCCACTACTGTGCGCTAGCCTGCCACACGACCAAGAGACCAACCTCCTCCACGAGGTCACTGCTCTCGCGAGCAGTCGCGATATCTTAGAGCCAGCACTGACCTCCGTTGATGCCAGGGTATCCGACGAAGCCTACTTGGTCAAAAGCCTCGTTGAGTCCAGGCTATCTTGCCTCCTTGGCGATACTACTCCATCAAAGCCATCGACCACTCGACCTCCTCCGTGTCATGTCCCCTTCAGATCTGCTCCGACCATCTCGATCTCCTTCCCGCCCCTTTTACTCGGTTGAGCCTGTCCGACCGGTGACCCATCTGCTGTGCTCGTGCCTCATCCACACCGACGTCAACTGACGACGTCCCCATCTCCACCCCCGTGCCTCCGGTTTAGCTCCCATGCTGGCGAGCTGCCTCGATATTCGGCCACTTCTGTGTCGGCAAGCGCCGACCGGTCCCCGGATGGACCCGTACGAGTCGACGTCGTCCTCCACTAGAGCAGCGCATGTGCTAACTAATCTCGAGCTCTTTTCCGGCGAACAGACTTGCTGGCATTGTCTGCCGCTCAACGACCGCAAGGTGAGAATCTTTCTCCCCCTCGTTTTTTCTCTAAAGGAAGCATTAGGAAAATAAAATTTCTCCCTCTGTCCCTTCTCTCTTTTAGCTGATGGGAACAAAGTTCCCATCTCTTGAAATAGCAGACTTTTCTTTCTTATTTTGTTTTATTTGATGTATTTTGTTGTCACAGTAGATACAGTAATTGATATGTAGATGTATTTAATAATTATCATTCAATATTTACTATACTAATTACAAGATAATGTATGTACATTATTTATTAGTATTAAATATCTATTACTTATTATTAACCTTTATTCCTACTATTGTTATCAAATGTATATAATTAATATTTCCAAAAAATCATATTAATGTAGTTTTGGGCCTTTCGAGTTGGACTAGTCTATTTATCTATATAAATGATATTTTGAAACAAATTATTATTTTGGGCTTAAGGATGTATTGGCCTTGGCCCTAAATTCAATTTCAAATTAGGTTTTTAGTTCCAAAAAGGTTTTGTTGGTATTATAAATATTTTCCAAATGGTTATAACTATTTATATTTATATATTAATAAGTTTATTTGTATCAAATAAAAGCTTATACTTTGGAATATATGGGCTATTGGGCTTAAGGGTTTTATAACAAATTATTTTGGGGCTCTAGCCTTAAAATGATGTTCCAAAATTTTTCAAGCATTTATATAAGAATTATTTTAAGTAACAATTTTCAAATATCATAAGCATTTTCTAAATATTTTTCTAAATATATTTTCCTTTCATAATTTCTTTTTCATAAAATAAATTCTCTATTAAGTCAATCTTGACCGTGATAATCATACGTTCCTAATTATTGCAAATCCTAACTTCTTTATATCGAAACTAGGCTATTTTGACGATTCTGGACTCAATGGTACTATCGATTTCACTAGATAAGGACCCCAGGCGAGTATATTTTTTGATAGTTTTCATATTTGATAACTTCTATGATTCGTGTATGTAGTATTGTTTTACATTAATTTTTTGTTGATTTTCGACACGATGGTTACACGAGAAATTAGTTATGGATTCTTTACATATTGTTCATGACCAATGTTTTACTGTGTTCGTGACCTATTTGAATCCATGAGGACTAATTGGGTGGAGAAATATATTTGTAGACATGTAAATATACCCAAAAATATTCTATTTGTCTATTCGTGTCTGATAGCAGTCACACACTTCACTTACGGGGTGCTGGATTTATCCCTTAGCCATTTCTATGTCGAAAGTGGTATTTCAACTCACTAGTTAGATGCAGTCTTGTTATATATTATTGTTCCTGTTTCAGTCATTTGTTATGGTTACTTCCTTGTCTTATTACCAAGCTCTACTATTTTTACTCACATGTTTTCTGCCACGATTCTCTGTTTATCCACTCATCATGTATTTTTGTTTATTTACTGTTTTATAGATTTTGTCAAATTATTTGAACTACTGTTAGAATGTACTCATTCCATTCCTGACTGGAAACTAACATTTTCAGGTTAGTCGCGACAACTCTTAGCATTGGGGGGGCATGGGTATGCTGAGGTCAACCTAGAAGATTAGTTAGATAGATTAGTGGTTTTACTTTCTTTTGTGAGACATTGTACTTGGATTAAATGTAAACTTTAAAATGTTGTAAAATAATTTAGATGTTGTGAATGAGAAATAATAATTGTTTATACGGATTTTGTTTTATTGTGGCCTGGACAGCATTCTACCGTTGACACCGCGACGTAGGCTAGCTTGGATACGCACTCGTATCCCGAAAAGCAGGTACGGGTCGTGACAACCACCCCGTAGTTTCCTTTGCAGACTCCACCTCCAACACCTACACTGCCTCCAGCACCTGCACTAGACAATGCTCAACTTCTTAGGATCTCCCAGCAACTCATCAATTTTCAGACAGAACAGGCCAACATCTTCCGCGATAGTTTGAGAGAGGCTCTTCATAGTATAAATGCTCCAAGACCACACCCTAGAACATCCAAGGACATTATGAACCACATGCCCTTGGCATTCTATGGGACAGAAGGATTATCTATGCTGATGAGTGGATAGAGAACGTGGAGCGGTTTCTTCGGATGGCTCGAGTTCTTGAAGACCTGAAGATAGAGTCCGCCAGCATACAGATTATCGACATCATTCGGACATGGTTTAGAGATAAGCCCCGACTTTCTGCACCAGATGTGACGTGGGCAGAGTTCAAGAAGTTGTTCAAGAAGAAGTTTTACCCCGACGTAGCTCGAGAGACGTTAGAGAGTCAGTTCGAGAGTCTGGAGCAGGAAAATCTCACCGTCGATGAATGTAACTCCTCTTCCCAAATTTTCAGAATATTTTATTTTATTTTATTATGTTTAAAGAAAAAATTTCATAAAGATTTTTTGTGAAAGACATTTTGTGGTAATTATGTTATAAAAAACTAGTTAAATTTAAAATACTAATTTGTGCTAATAAAAATACTTTATTAAATTATATTATGAAAGATGGTTGATAATATTTTGGAGTTATTTTGTATTTTAAATTAATCTCACTACGTTATTTCCATTTTTATTTTATTTAAATAAGGAATTATACATTTAGTATATGTATGTATATACTTATAGCTATATATATATATAAAAGGCGTTTCATTATATGCTTAATAAAGTTTTTATCGAAATATATTTGATAAAATCCTTATTTAAATATGTGGTAGAAAATAGTTTTATTGTTTAAATTTTGATTTACTATTTATTAATTAATCACAATAACTTAAGTCATCTTAGTTTAAATTATTTGGGATAATTTGAAATATATAAATATGTGTGTTATATTATATAATATTTTATAATTAATGAATAAATAAATGTACAAATAATTTATGAAATTATGTTTTGATAAGATGTTATAGATTTTAAATCTCTTTAGAATTTCGAGGATAATGGAGAAGAAGATATTCGGCAGACCCTTCCCAAGATTCATGATCCTATCTTTATCTCTATCCAGATATGCACCTAAGGCTGCAAATGAGCCAAGCCGTTCGCGAGCTGCTCGAAGCTCGGCTCGATAAAAGCTCGTTTGAGCTCGGTTCGTTTACTAAACAACCTGAGCTCAAGCTTCATTTTCGAGCTCGTTTAATAAACAAGCCAAGCTCAAGCTTAGAAGTACTCGGCTCGTTTGAGCTCGCGAGCTGGCTCGTTTATGAGCTTGCGAGCTGGCTCGTTTAGAAGCTCGTTTAGGAGCTTGTTTAGAAGCTCATTTGTTCTTTATTAAATTCTAATTTTATATATATTTGCGTATTATATATTTATGTCCTTAATAATTGATATTAAAAAACTTTTTTAATTAAAAATTTATAATTAAATTGTTAATATTACAAGTACTTGAATTCAAACCTATCTAAATTGAAATCGAGCTCGTTAAGATTGAAATCAAGTTTAATGAGTTTGAAATAAAGTTGAACGAGCTTTAAATCAAGCTTAGCAAGCTTGATTTTGAGCTTATCGAGCTTTCTCAGAGGGGCCCTATGCTCAGGCATGTGGGCCCTATGTCTGGTGACATGATACTTTTTGTCTTTTTAGAAAGGTCCCGTCTTATCTTCATCTTTTTGTCAGGATGTGTCAGAGTTGTCAGAGTTGTCAGCTTTCTCCGAGGGGCTTCTGCGGCTGATCAGCTTGGCCGCATAAGTAGCTCTTCCCTCTGTGACTCAAATCAGTTTGGTCGTATTTTAATATAATCAATCTGTTAGCCCAATGATTATATCATATTTTTGAATATGGCTAATCAATTAAGTTTAACTAGTGATGTCACTAATATTCATGTAATCACTATTGTCACGACCCGCTCCCGTAGGAGCGATCGTCCTCGCTAAGGTGTGATACCACACGAGCCTAGATTGCACTCGTGCAAGGCGGGTTCCATAACGGCCGATTTCAGCGACTGCGACGGGGTCGTCGCACAGAAGTCCCAAGCAGAGACATTGAACATGCAGCAAAAATTTAGAAACAAAACACAAGTCATTACAAAACACTCTTTTATTGATATTGAAACATATATTACAATGGGGCGCAAGACCAGGAATACAAGTCTCTCAAGCTCACTCAAACTCACATTACAAGTCACTCAGCTCTCTCTCATCTCTCAAATACAAGTCTTGAGCCGGCGGAAGCTTCGGAAGGCGATGTCCATACATTATATCCCGTATAAGTCTTTACTCCATGCGGCCGCACGCTTCGAATCTCCAAGGAACTCCGTGCCTCGACGCATCCAAGCGAGCTCCATGCCATGAGCTTCTACCTGTGCCTGCACATGAAAACTATGTGGGTGTCAGTACTCAACTGTACTGGTGGAATGAGCTTCTCGCCCACCCATACAAACCCAACACGTTTGATTTACTTTGTGCAACATAGTCACCTCTTATCAATTGTCTTTCTAGTCTTGCCTTAGGATTGGTTTTAGGACAGACGCCTTGCTTATTTTGTGTCTTTTAGGCCATCCCGTGCTTACAACAATTCGTCGACTCAACAACGTTAACCTATCAAGTCGTGCTTGCCTTTCGGCCAAAATCAGAGACGCAACTAAGCGATAAGACTCCATTCCCGTGTGACCGTGCTGTAAGTCCTTCTTGAGGCCGTGCCTCGTAACTCCATGAGACTCAATCATATTGCCGCCTCGCGGCCCTTGCCGTCTCGCGACCCTTCGCTACTAAATCATCAAATGACCCATCCAACTTGTGAACTAAGTGTCACTCGACCAACTTTGCCTTGCGGTATTTCCTGACTTAAACTCAAGACAACTCAATATAACTTATGCAACTTATATGCCAACAACTTAAGACCCGACGCCACATCCTGTGCCGAAGTACGTCGCCTATGTTGTAGCCATTCTTAGGCCCAAACTCTTATGTTCCAACCATACACACATTCAACTAGACTAAATCCAAAGGTACACACGCGGATTGCCGCTCGTGCCGACCCATCTATATGAATTGGTCACTAGCACCACAAGCTATCGTGGACTTATAGCCTTGCCATTCGGCGACCCTTTCAACGCAAGTAGCTAGCCCCGCTGAAAGTTCTCGAATGACCCGAGCGGTTCGTCCAGCTACGACTATACCGTGTTTCCCTCCGGAACGATACGGTCCCTCGGCACCCAGGGTTGTCGCTCGTAGAAACTTTACCTTGTCGACAAGTTGTCCAATGACCATGCAAGACTCGACACAAACTGACGTCTCACACAGTCATTCATCTTCCAATATCACCATCTCTTTCAAACCAATATCAAGACTTCTATCCTTGAGATCCCTCGACGACCCACGGTCGTGAGCCTTCTCCGTTGATGCTCCTTGAGATCCCTCGATGACCCACGGCCGCGAGCCTTCTCCGTGTTACCATATCATTTCATTCAACTCAATGCCTATTCGATAGTCGTTCCTCCAAAAGTCATTCAATCAACCGTGGTTCATGCCTTAAACACTAAGTCCGTGCATCGTACCTCAAACTGACTTCCGATCTACGCGACGCTATCGCCCAAGTCATACTTTATGTGACGGACCTTGAGATCGTAGGACTATTTGACTTGACAACCGCAGAATGAGCGGGACCGCACTTAGAATGACTTAGGTCGACTGGCATAACTTTGCCTAACATACTCAAGCCTACAACTTAATCCGAGGGACGAGCAAAGGCTATGCCAAGCCTTGTATTAGGGAAGCGTGCATGCTTTATCGAGCATTTATGCGGGCGACGCCTATGACTTAGGCAAGTTCATAGTTTTGTGTCGAAGATCAACTTTCCTTCTCCCAAGCCACGGGACGAAGGACCGAGTGTCATTTTTAAAGCACGCCGTGCACCAACTCTAAGCCGACCGTTGGACCTTTCCATATTCTAACTCAATTCGACCCGTCGAGATTATTCCCTTTAGCTATATGGATTCGTTTATTTTATTATCAAGCCTACTTGTGCAAGTTGAAAACATGCAAATTATTATGTGAAGGCTAAGATGAGGCAAGTTCACCGAAACTACCCAACCCGAGCAATGTCTTCGAGTCGCCGTTGTAAGGCCAAGCCGAACGCCGTCGACGTTTCGCTTCCTCCGATTGACTGAGCGGGACGAGGCACTACATCATACACCACTCAGAAAAAGTTTTATCCTCGAAACTAACTGAGTACACTTATCGACTTATCACTTTACTCACATTCAAGGACTCTCGCACACACTTCTCCTATGCGTTCCCTCAAATCCGAGCCACGCTCATGCTACCCTTAATCCTTTCTTCAAAACTCACGATCTCAAAATTCTCGACACTTTTCCGTTCCTCAAGTCTCACTTGATTCAACGTATCACTTGGTTGGATCATGCACACATTTCAGGCGTCCCCGAAATACATGCATTTCAACTAAGCCTTGTGATAGTGAATCTAATTCCACCTATCGATCCATCCACTCAATCCTGAAAATCAATCCTACCGATGCTAACTCTCGCAACATGGACATCTCGCCTAGCCACTAGGCAATCTTTTTAGGCTAAAGTCAATTGTCAGTATTGGAATCATAGTTCCCAAACAACAATATCAATACTGACCCCATCCTAAGGTCAAACCAAGTTGATAGTACGAGAATTTACTACCCAAGCTCACATCACTCCGATTTCTAAACACCAAGCATCGATTCCCTACGAACATCCCAATATTTGTCGCACGGGGTCCGAGTCGTTCAGCAAAGTCATCCTACGATAATTCACGTTCAACCAATCCCTTGACGTATCGATATCACTCGTTTATCAAGCCATTTCGTATAGTCTATCTCTTTGTACATGTTTGACACAATCCGCCTATTAATCCTTCTCAATTCAAGCACGCTATGACGCAATTTGTCGCTAACCAAAATTTTATATTCCATATTTCCTAAGTCATCTATTCCAATTCACGAAATCGATTATAAGGTCATCTGACTTATCAATATGTTGCGTCCCGATCTCACGCGATTCAGATTATCCACGGTGGACATGAATCACCATGCACGCTCCCGCGGGATAATCATCCTCATCGGGACGTAAATCTTGTTTTGTGTCTAGACTTGTTCATTCTCGATGCGCGGATTGGACCTACTCAATCCTCAAGTTTCATTCATTCGTCAATCATAAGTACTACAAATCCTCGAATTCTCCTTCGTATCAAACCGACAAGTCAAGACAATCAACATTGTCGTGTCTTGATTTTTCGAGTTTGATCATTCCCGTGACATGAATCACCATGTCAGCGCTCACGCGGAACGATCGCCCCAAATCTGACGTGAGGCATGTGCGAGGCTAGAGTTGCGCTCGCACAAGACAAGATCGTCGACGTTGTGGCTATCAACGTAACCATCAAGACACGATCATTTTTCATCTAACATTCATCTCGATCAATATCCTAAGTATCGTATCCAACCGAACAATAACACTTGCACGATCGTCATTCGCCGAGTCAGAGTACCCCCGAGTTATCGCATAGCGATCTTTGATACGCCTCAATACCATCGACGATATGCGTAACCTGACGATCTTCCTTTGTAACCAAATTTCGAGTCGTGCGAATGATGCTATCGTCCGACTGGATAATCTCCTCGACATTCAAATTCAAGTTCGATCATTATCCTCCGAATCCTTTACAAGATCAATTCGTTCAAATCCAAAATCACATATCATTTATCCGTCTATCTTAAGTCATCGACCAATGTATTTTCTCAATTCGTATCATTCCTTGCTAACTCAAATCATCGAACAACATTCATTCCAATCCTCTGAGTCATTCGCGTAACTTCAAAATCAAACGTTTCATACACGCTGTCTACTTGTTGTGCTAACTTTTCATATACGATGCATATCTATTTCCTCGATCAAGTCATCCATTCGTACGTCCTAACTTTTTTTTTCCGATTCGATTTCACCTACTCAATCGTTTTCGCGTTTTATACTTCGCACAATCCTCAATCCCGTGCACGTCCCGTGCACGTTAATTTCTAATTTGTTCGAATCACACATAGACAAATCTTTTAAGACTATAACTTGTTCAACGATACTCAATCTACGGCTTTGCATATGTGCGACGCTTGCTGATAGACTCACCGACACTCCAAATTCTCAATCGATCGATCGACATCCCTGAGGCTATCGCATACACCACTCAGGGATGAAGTCATTCAACTAATCCTCAACTATCATTTGAATCAAAATCGGCTTTTCAAATCCCGTTCGAACCATTCCTCAATTTCCAAGCATGCTCGTCTATATCGCACCGACGTTATCGTCGCTCGATAGCACCCCTATCGATAATCGTTTCACTTTTACTCAATCGATTTTAACTCATTCTTGCTCGACACTATTCAATTCCCGTACTCGACTTTTCTAAGGTCGACGCAACTTTGGTGGATATGCCCAGCCCGACTTAGCCAACCGTGCTTACGCAAACCATCTTTTGTTTCTTGTCAAAAACTGTTCTCCTATGTTTTGCAAAATAGTTAGACTTATTGCATGGACATCCCGTGGGATATTTGAGAGAGAGCGCACCAACGATATCAACTTGCGAAAGCAACAGAGTTTTGCTAAAATATTAATGTTAAAGAATTCAATCGATAGTCCAAGGACGTAAAGCCGTGCTCTGATACCATTATGTCACGCCCCGCTCCCGTAGGAGCGATCGTCCTCGCTAAGGCGTGATGCCGCACGAGCCTAGATTGCGCTCGTGCAAGGCGGGTTCCATAACGGCCGATTTCAGCGGCTGCGACGGGGTCGTCGCACAAAAGTCCCAAGCAGAGACATTGAACATGCAGCGAAAATTTAGAAACAAAACACAAGTCATTACAAAATACTCTTTTATTGATATTGAAACAAATATTACAATGGAGCGCAAGGCCAGGAATACAAGTCTCTCAAGCTCACTCAAACTCACATTACAAGTCACTCAACTCTCTCTCATCTTTCAAATACAAGTCTTGAGCCGGCAGACGCTTCGGAAGGCGATGTCCATACATTATGTCCCATATAAGTCTTTACTCCATACGGCCGCACGCTTCGAATCGCCAAGGAACTCCGTGCCTCGACGCATCCAAGCGAGCTCCGCGCAACGAGCTTCTACCTGTGCCTGTACATGAAAACTATGTGGGTGTCAGTACTCAACTGTACTGGTGGAATGAGCTTCTCGTCCACCCATATAAACCCAACACGTTTGATTTACTTTGTGCAACATAGTCACCTCTTATCAATTATCTTTCTAGTCTTGCCTTAGGATCGGTTTTAGGACAGACACCTTGCTTATTTTGTGTCTTTTAGGCCATTCCGTGCTTGCAATAATTCGTCGACTCAACAACGTTAACCTATCATGTCGTGCTTGCCTTTCGGCCAAAATCAGAGACGCAACTACATGATAAGACTCCATTCCCGTGTGACCGTGCTGTAAGACCTTCTTCAGGCCGTGCCTCGTAACTCCATGAGACTCAATCATATCGCCGCCTCGCGGCCCTTAACGCCTCGTAACCCTTCGCTACTAAATCATCAACTGACCCATCCAACTTGTGAACTAAGTGTCACTCGACCAACTTTGCCTTGCGGCATTTTCTGACTTAAACTCAAGACAACTCAATGTAACTTATGCAACTTATATGCCAACAACTTAAGACCCGACGCTGCATCCTGTGCCGAAGCACGTCGTCTATGTTGTAGCCATTCTTAGGCCCAAACTCTTGTGTTCCAACCATACACACATTCAACTAGCTAAATCCAAAGGCACACACACGGATTGCCGCTCGTGCCGACCCATCTATATGAATTGGTCACTAACACCACAAGCTATCGTGGACTTATAGCCTTGCCATTCGGCGACCCTTTCAACGCGAGTAGCTGGCCCCGCTGAAAGTTCCCGAATGACCCGAGCGGTTCGTCCAGCTACGGCTATACCGTGTTTCCCTCCGGAACGACGCGGTCCCTCGGCGCCCAGGGTTGTCGCTCGTGGAAACTTTACCTTGTCGACAAGTTGTCCAATGACCATGCAAGACTCGACACAAACTGACGTCTTACACAGTCATTCCTCTTCCAATATCACCATCTCTTTCAAACCAATATCAAGAATTCTATCCTTGAGATCCCTCGATGACCCACGGTCGCGAGCCTTCTCCGTTGATGCTCTTTGAGATCCCTCGACGACCCACGGTCGTGAGCCTTCTCCGTTGATGCTCCTTGAGATCCCTCGACGACCCACGGCCGCGAGCCTTCTCCGTGTTACCATATCATTTCATTCAACTCAATGCCTATTCGATAGTCCTTCCTCTAAAACTCATTCAATCAACCGTGGTTCATGCCTTAAACACTAAGTCCGTGTATCGTGCCTCAAACCGACTTCTGATCTACGCGATGCTATCGCCCAAGTCATACTTTATATGATAGGCCTTGGGATCGTAGGACTATTTGACTTGACAACCGTAGAATGAGCAGGACCGCACTTGGAATGACTTAGGTCGACTGGCATAACTTCGCCTAAAATACTCAAGCCTACAACTTAATCCGAGGGACGAGCAAAGGCTATGCCAAGCCTTGCATTACGGAAGCGTGCATGCTTTATCGAGCATTTACGCGGGCGACGCCTATGACTTAGGCAAGTTCATAGTTTTGTGTCGAAGACTAACTTTCCTTCTCCCAAGCCACGGGACGAAGGACCGAGTGTCATTTTTAAAGCACGTCGTGCACCAACTCTAAGCCGACCGTTGGACCTTTCCATATTCTAACTCAATTTTACCCGTCGGGATTATTCCCTTTAGCTATGTGGATTCGTCTATTTTATTATGAAGCCTACTTGTACAAGTTGAAAACATGCGAATTATTTTGTGAAGGCTAAGATGAGGCAAGTTTATCGAAACTATCCCACCTGAGCAATGTCTTCGAGTCGCCGTTGTAAGGCCAAGCCGAACGTCGTCGACGTTTCGCTTCCTCCGATTGACTGAGCGGGACGGGGCACTATAACTATCATATTGCTACTTAAACTTAGCATTATCCTATAAACTTAGCATTGTCCTAAATGGTCTATATCATATTGCTAAGCTTGTATCATACTACATCATATTGTTTTGTTTCGTCTAACATGTACTTGCAGACAAGCAGTAAGTATGATCAAATTAGGGGCCTAACGACCTATCCAGGGCCTCGTATCAGGGGTTCCGCTGTACGGTCAGCAGACGGGGGTAGAGGGGGAAGCGCCCCCCGTGGGGGTTCGGGGACGAAGTCCCCGAAAGGTATTCATATTTCTAGATCTGTTTATCTTTGGACGACTACCGTCAAGGAAAAATACGTCTTCAAGTCTTCTCAATTGTCAGAAGAAATGCATCATCAAAGGGCTATTGGTTTTCAAATTTGTTATGTATTTTTCCTTTTATAAGTCTAGGAAAAATGTGAGATTGATTGGATCAGTACTGCCTTAGGTTATTCACAGTCCACAAACAAAAAGGAGCCTACCTACTTATCCCAAAGATCCATAATTCTAAAAAGCCCAAAACCTATGCAAATTTGGTCCATTCCTTACTGTTCTGACCCAGCAGAACTCTGACAGAACTCTAACCGAGTTCGGTCCGAGTTCGGCCCGAGTTCGATTTAGGTAAATACAAAATACAGTTCCCACCAAATCTGCATCCAACATTCGTATGCGAAATCCTAGCATCCGAACTCTGCCCGAGTTCTGTCCCCCAAAAATACTATAAATAGAGTTGAGATTACCATTCATTTCAATTATCCAATTTCATCTCCTCTTCTATATCTAAAGTGTTCTGAGCTTTTTCCTTTCATATTAAGCCTTTACGACTCTTAGCCAAGCCAATACAGTTTCTGCCTAATATAGAGTTTGGTGTTGAAGAGTTGTATCGGAGGTTGTATTCAGAAAATGTTCCAGTTTTCGAATTGCCTTCTGGAGTCGGTCGTGCGCTCGTCACCAAGCACGGTGTTGTGAAGTCGGTCGTGCACTTGTCACAAAGCACGGTGTTGTAAGAGTTGCAAGCGCTCAGTTAAAGCTTGTGCCATAGTGGATTAACAGCGAGTAAGAGTACTCTGACTGGACTAGTCCTCTCAGAGGAAAACCAGTATACATCGTGGTGTTCACTGAGTTTGAATTCTTGACTCTTACTTTACCGTATTTTATTTACCGTCTTTTATCTGCCATAATATATAACTGCTTAATATTTTTAGTTGGTGATTATTTTCTGTTGCACACGCACACACTCTATTTACCCCCCTCTAGAGGTGCTCAACAGTCCTACAGTTGGTATTAGAGCTAAGACTCTATTATCTGGCTTAACATCCTTAGAGTAGATTCTTATTATCAATTGTTAACCGCTGATTCCAATTGCCTACAAATGGTATCAGAGCAGGTGCTTGTTATATAGATATTAATGCTCATACCAATTGCTTCCATAATTGTTATATCAGAGCATGTTATATCCATATATAACACTCTAGAGTATTTGCATATGACAGCCGTGAAATCAATATTCACAGGTGAAGGGCAGTCCACAAATAGACCTCCACTATTTGATAGAATAAACTATACTTCTTGGAAGACACAAATGATCTTCTATCTGAAGTCTCTAAATTTATGGTCAAGTGTTTGTAATGGCTACAAAAAGCCTACTATCACCTGTATTCTTACTTTCTCAATTATTAACAAGCCTTATTATAGTTAAATAGAGGAAGAGAAGAAGTTAGCCAGCCTTGATGCAAAGCAAAGCATGCTTTCTATTGTGCTGTAGACTTCAATATATTCAATCTTATTACTACTTGCACAATATCTCATAAAATTTGGAAACTTCTTGAAGCTACTTATGAGTGCAGGTACAAAAGCAGTACACTAGCGACTCTAGAGAGAAGGTAGTCTTTATAATGATGCAAATGTGTACATGATGGCATCGAGATTTAAGGTTCAACACAACCCTATATATGAAGAAGAGCTTGTATGTGACAACTGCAAGAAGATAGGCCACATCAAAGAAGATTGTAGTACTGCTAGAAAGGAGAGTCACTATGAACGATCAAACAAAGGAAGGTCGTCATCTCACAAGTACTCTATCACGAGCATATGGTGTGAAAGCGAAGTAAGCGATTCCGAAGAAGATGAGAGACCTCGTCAAGCTACAAATATATGCTCAATGGCATTATCCAACAAGGTACAAGACAACTCTGTTCTTGAAGAAAATGAATTCTCTTATGATGAGTTATCTGATGCTTTCAGTGATCTATTGAAAGAACACAAGAAAGTATTAGATAAGTATAAGCAATCTAGAAAGGATATTCTCTGCTATAAGCTTGAGAATGAAAAGCTTACTTGCTTATTGAATGATGCTAGAAACACTTCTACTTCTGATAATTCTATTTAGATTTCCATACATGAGTTTAGATTGCATGAGACACTTGAATGCATTGAGAAAAGCACTCAAGAAATGCTAAACTTAATGAGGAATAGAATTAGAAAAGAAAAAATATTCTATTGCTTCATGTAAAATTGATTCTCTTTCTGCTAAATATGATGAGATTGTGCTAACTCTAAAAAGTTAGAGTAGACTGGGAAAGCAAGTAGTACAACCTGTGACTCAGTCTAACACAAGACACTGACACATCACAAAGTCACACACGACAGATCTTTTAAAAAGGAAGCAAACAAAGCTAAAGCTTCACGTAACCATGCATTCTATTACAAATTCCACGTACATCATATCACACCACTATACGTTCTCATACTGCTGTACATAGGACTAATGTTAATACTTTATGTCATTATTGCGGTATGAATGGACACATTTCTAATCATTGTCAGATTAGAAAGCTAGTTGATATGAACTTGTGCAAATGGGTTCCCAAAGCTAACAAATGTGGATCCAAGTATTGGATACCAAAGTCTTCACCTAATATTTTAGGTAGAGCTACTTATGTTGAACCATAGAACCATGGAACATGTTGGTGATTGCAAAGCTACAAAGGTCATCTTCTAAGCAATTGTACCAATCCAAGTGTGGTCACTAGAACCACCTCGGTAACATGCTTCCAAATAGTTTTGTAATATCTAGCATGTTCTTATTAATTTCTTGCTATTAGCTCTCATTGATATCTTTTAATTGTTTATTATTTAAATTAATGTGAGATATAATCCTAGCATGACTAGTTGTCTAACTTAAATGTTTAGTTCACAATAAATAGTTTTTTACTCACTTTCTATTAGTAACACATTTATCTATGTATGCTCTTTATTCTTAGTCTTTATCTATAAAGTATGCATACTACTCTAGTCCATAGGAGCTAAAGTTTTTTTGGTTAATGTATTTTTAACTCTATGTCTTTAATATTTTTTGAAATGGTTACTTTTACCGAATTGTCTTTAACATGTCATACTTACTTCAATCGGTATTTTAGTATATATGTTTAGCACAAGTCTGCTCTACTTGAAAAGTATATACATATACTTCTATGTTAACCTTGTGCTTGCATAATACATTCACTATTGATTCTCATATTTTATTTTGATTCTCATATTTTATACATATACTTCTATGTTAACCTTGTGCCGCATGTGCTACTCACAACTAGGCCGCATAGGTTCTGTTTGACTAGGCAGCATAGCTGAAGAAGGAACCCATTCACTTTGTTTTCCTCTAACTATATTCCCTCTTTGACCTTTAGTGAACTTGCCTACAGCTTCATCGGGGGAGCTCTTGATAGGGTATGCTCAGTCTGCTTTGGGTGTGAGATTTGACCATATAGTCGAACGCGTGTCGACTCAGATTACCCGAGATCAACCTGAGGCCAGGTTAAAGGAGATCAGGGCCAATCATTCTTCTACCTACTCAGCATGATAATTTTGGGAGATTGGGGGACACTCTTTTGAAGCCTGTATTTTTATTCAGAGACGCTCTAACTGTCTCGAACCCATGCATACTGGAGATATCTGAGAGCAGGGATTTTTCTTCCAACGGAGTAGCGGTTCACCTTCCTCAGATGGAACGCAATTTCCCTATCAGGTTTTAACATGGTGCCTATTGAGAGAAAAATGATGAATCCCATAACTCAGGACCGGCAGGGTGTCTTCATAGGCAATATCCATTATAGTAGACGAGTGCGGTCGGTGGTTGCGACCAAGGAGTCAATCAGTTATTCTGTTGTCGGACTGGTCCCTGGCAGTTTCTTAAATGAGCTGAGGCCCAATATCCGTTCTCTGAAGCTGACACCTTCTTGAACCGGATTGCTCGTAAAGGGTCATACCCCACGGGCAAACTGTCGTGCTGAATTGGATGCATCGTCCCCCTCCGTGGGTCAACTTGACATCCTGTATTCTAACGGTGTATCAGGATGCTTTGCAGCAGCTCGGCCTCTATAATGCCATAAGAGGCACCTGCTACGGTCTTCTTGTGAACTCAAAGCTGTTCATAGCACTCTTGAGATGTACAATTGTCGTACGGAGACCTTTTTGACATCTGTTGGAGAGATGGGGCTAGCTCTCCACGAGATGCATGACGTCTCCAAGTTTCCCTGGGGAGATGAAGTTTACGAGAAGTATACTCCCACAAATGAGGAGTTTGGGGAGCAAGAGCAGCGGTTCAACGGATTCCTTGTCGTTTATCGGGAAGTGCTATGTCATCATAGCACTTGTCAGTAAATGTCGAAGAAGACAGATGAAAGCTCTGAAGGGAACCTTCCCCACACCAAGGCTTGAATCAGTTATCTGTTCAACCTTGGGCCTCGGGCCGGGTTTCCCCTCGGAGCCCTCAAACTCAAGAAGGGGTGGTCGTTCAGGTACAAGTGCTAAGAGGACCAAAGCTTCTAGTGACAGATTCGAAAGCCAGACCGACACCTTCAGCTATTTCTATCAAGATATCCAACTCTTGTCCGATAAGGCCATCCTGGCTGGGCTTCTGATGATATGGCTGAGGATCAGTATGGTATCGGTTGGTTCCGGTTCTATTGAGAGGATCAGCCGCAACTTGATCCTTCCTGCTGTCAAGTTAGTCTTTGAAGGCAGGCTAGCTCTACTCCCAGCTATGTTGCAGCATTCATCAAGGCCTTCGTATCTTTACGACCAAAGCTATAGCTCATGACATTACGAAGGCTTTCAACCGAATTGAGCTGCCCTACCATTATCTGATAGGGTGGCTGCTAATGCACTGCCCTTCTCTGATGCGGCCTGGCCCCGAGGGTAACGCGACGGCCGATGATGCCTTCATCTACCAGTACCATGACATGCCCTGGACCTGTTCAACCATACCTGACTGCCGAGCTGCGCTCGCACAGGTGGACAACTACTCCTTTTTGTTGTCGGTCTCGCCTTTCACCGACGAGGAAATGAGGCACCTTCATTTTGATAGCTGTGTCGCACCCTAGATCTTATTCGAGAAGATGTTCCGCTGGTTGCAGAATATCTGTCCTGCACATCTAGTGTACCACAACCGCAACGTCGTCTTCTTGGAACCTTACCTACCCAGTCGATATTCTCGACAATTCGGGTACAGCCAGTTATTTTTGGACAACCCCAGTCCCTGCCTGGGTTATGAGGGTGGCGTCCTGGATGGCATCCGGGCTTGACATTACTACAGTGCAGTCCGTACCCAAACCAGCTTCTGTCTGCCCGACACTGGGGCTCTGGGCACATCTCATACCTGGCGGCCCTCCACCATGTCTCCGTGAATAAGCCTCTCCGACTTTGATGCAAGTACCAGTTTCATTACCGGTACCAAGTTAGGGAACAACACAAGGAGACCAGAAAAAGGACCAGGGCCGGGAAGGCGAAGGCTATCGAAGTCTCTAACTCTGATTCTATTGATACAGAAGAGGGATGAATCTGACATCCACCACTCCAACGATTACTTTGGCGATGCGCTTGCCTTCTTCTGTGCCAAGTCTTTCGCATAAGCGAAGTAAATGTGGACCCTCCATCACTGACAGGCCTCGTTCTCAGTAGCGGTCACGATTAGGATCCGTGGGCCTAACACTGCGGAAGGACAGCGACGCCGAAGCCATCTCGGATGTAAATTTTATCCCAACAGACCATAATGTTACTTTTGGGACATTATCTGATTGTTCCTTTTTGCAGGATTTGGGGGAATAAACCCTCCGGAGCCTGATGCTATTTCGAGATTCCTCCAGCTACGAAAATCCTGGTCAGAGAAGGTACGAGCCTTAGAACCGGATCTTAATGGACTGCGGGGTCTCAGCTGGCTGGTACCAACCCAGCTACATCTCCTTTCGGGGCAATCGGGGATGGAGTGGTAGATGCAGGCGGCTCGGGTACCGCCGTTGAAGAGGATTGGGGGCAGTGGAGGAGCTATGACTATCCTGAATGAGTCTCAGTCTCTGCCGCCCTCCCCTAGTAAGCTATGTCATATTCTTACCAATAAGGAGGTTCATTCACTCTTTCACCATATCCTTCGAGTTAAGCTGATTGTCGGTTGTTCTGGGTCTGTCGGCCCTGCTCCTTTATTGCCGATGGTGGACATGACCGCGAAGAGGGGATAGAGAAGGGCATCGGGGACCTCGTACAAAGAAGAAGAGGTGTACCTTCTCCTCTTCTAATTAAGGGGCCTCCCGTCGGGTCGAGTTCGGAGCTGCCCATGACAGAAATGTCGCGGTAGAGGTGGTGGTTCCTATGCTAGCATCGGTGGATGCTGCGTCGGTTGAAGCTGCCCCTTCCCGAAAATTGAACTCTCCGCTCTGTCCAGTTTTCAGCTCCTTCGGGCTAGAGGGGGGATTGCCACTGCACGGGAATCTCATCTCTCGGAGTTTGTTTCCCTTCTGACAGGGTCGTCAAGCTTCGTTGTACCTCCTTTCCAGACACCTTCAGCTCTCTTGGCTGCTATTCCTTAGACGCCGTCCTCTTTGGAGAACCTAGACGAGTCATCGAAGGACATAGTCAAGAGCTTCTACCGCCATCTGAAAGGGGGTTGAAGCTGCTTTGAGAAGAGGAACATCATTTGTCGTGGCTCGTCATTGTGCCCACGGCCAGATTGAACTGTTGAAGACGCTCCCGGGTGGAGAAAGGATGGCTAATCTTCTGGAGCACAAACTTGCAGAGGCTGATCGGTGCCTAATCCAATTGCAAAAACTACGGCAAGTCGATGTGCCCGCTGCAGTGAAACAGGAGCGTGCCTTTCACGTAACGGTCGTGGAAAACTGAAGGATGTACTGGAGATGACCAAGCCCACCTTGGAGAAAGACCTCCAGAGGTTTCTGTAAAGTATGACAAGCTGAACCGGAAGGGAGAGGCTTGCCTAGTTCGTGAGGAGGCCACGATTCACGATGGCTGAAACTAATAAGCAAATCCTCCAGCTCCAAGCTAAGTTGGCATCCCTAGAGACTGAGCTCCGAGCTACCCATCAAGAGAGAGAGCTGATTAGCGAGGAGACCGATAAGGTCACACGAGCCTCTGCTGCTCTGGAGGGTACGCTGAAAAAGGTGGAGGACAACTGGCAGGCTCATGCACATCTTGAGGATGCTGAAAAGTTGACCCAGGAAGCTGAATGCCGAGCCAAATAGAAAATTGAACGCTCAACCACACAGCTGGAGGACGTACTCACCAAACTATGTGTCGCAGATGAGTAGTGAATTTCTTTTTTTTGTATTCTTTTCCCCTTTTTTGTTGCTGGAGATGTAGCCCCACCAATGTAGTCGATGTTTCTTGAAATAAAAAAAATACATTATCTTCATTCTTTTGCTTATGATATCTGAAATGCTCGTACTAGAGGACCTAATACAACATTTGTGATTGGCAGGGGACATCCCACTTGGGGGACTTTTTGTGGACCGATTACTCTTTTTTGCATTTGTGATGCGAGTAAATAGATTTGAAAAAAAAATTAGTGGACCTATTATCCTTTTGCGTACTGGTGGTGCAGGTAACATATTTGAATAATTTTTTGTGGACCTATTACCCTTTTGCACACTGGTAGTAGGAGTAATAGATTTGAACTATTTTTAGTGGACCTATTACCCTTTTGCGCACTGGTGGTGCGGGTAATAGATTTGAATAACTTTTTTTTGTGGACCTATTATCCTTTTGCGCACCGGTAGTGCGAGTAATAGATTTGAACGATTTTTGTGTGTGGACCCATTACCCTTTTGCGTACCGGCGGAAAGAGTAATAGATTTGAACTATTTCAGTGGACCTATTACCCTTTTGTGCACTGGTGGTATGGGTAATAGATTTGAATAATTTTTTGTGGACCTATTAACCTTTTCCGCACCGGTAGTGTGAGTAATAGATTTTGAAACAAAACCTAACAGAGGTAATATGGACGTGATAGTGTGATAGGTTATGTGGCCTTAACACCATGGTTTTATCCCAGATTGGGTACATGTGTTAAGTTAGGAGATTGTCTATATCAGAGGTAGTATGGACGTGATATACGACAATCAAAACCAGGAAGTTTGCTCAGAGGCGACAAAAAAAACCTGGCAGACTCCGACGGGATGAAGCATTAGAGTGGAAGTTCAAAGGTATTAGTATACATGACTTGTCACCCAGGGAGATGCGATGTGAATCCACTCGGATCTAGTCGAGTGTAAGTTCATAAATACATGGTATACATAACTCGACAGTCTAGGAGCACGACTTTAAGCATAATATTTTTTTAGAAACTTGCCATTTATGGGCATCATAAGCAAGTCTTTTGTTTTGCGAGCCGGTATGCGCCATTGGAGAATACAGTCTCGATGATAAATGGGCCCTCCCATTTGGGCTGGAACTTGCCGGCGGTTTTGTGAGTCATGATCATCGGTCTGCGAACGGCCAAGACGAGATCGCCTACTTGGAATGTTCTTTGCTTGACTTTCTCATTGAAAGCTCGAGAGATGCGTGCTTGATAGAGCTCGATGCTTTGTTGAGCATGTAAACGCTTCTCGTCTAAGGCTTCCAGTTCTTGTAGCCGTCGATGGTAGTTATCGTCCGACGTCAACCGGTAAGTAAGGGCCACGCGAAGCGAGGGGATCTGGGTCTCCAATGGGAGAATACTCGCTTTCGTAAACCAGAGAGAACGGTGTATTTCCTGTAGCCGTCCGAAATGTATGCGTAACCACCACTTTTCTAAAATGAGGATAATTTTGAACTTTTGTAAAATTGATTATTTAATAATAGGTTTAAATCATGTTATTGATTTATTGGTAAATTTTGATTATTTTAATATCATTAAATTAGTGTTTTGTGATTTTGTTCTTTGGCTAGTGTAACCTTAGAGCTGCTTAGCCTAGACTAACCATGACCATGGAGGCCTAACCCATGTGATTAGATTAGCTAATTATCACTTTTTAGGCTAAGAGTATTTGGTCATTTTGTGACTTTTGAATTATTTAGGATTTTGATTAATTGGTGAATTTTAGATTATTTTAATAATATTTAAATTGATGTATTATGATTTTGGTCATTTTTCATATTTTAATATTTTGGGAATTTTTATATTTTAATATTAATTTTATGGGATTTATTTAGTCGGGTTTGAGTTTCGTTTCGTTCCGACTTGTGTTAGTGACCCGGGTAGCTTAGACTCTAGACGGGACACCAAGATTAGTTAGTCATAGCCCACAAACCCCACTAATTATTAGTAGTTTTAGACTAATCCTACTTGTTAGATTGGTTAAGTTAGAGGCTTAAATTTAACCCTTTTGATCCCAAACTTGAACCTAACTTAAAATTAACCAAGAGGACTAGTTGAGGCCTTAATGGGCTTTCCTCCAAAGCCCAATAGGGTTTAATGGCAGCCACTATAGGTAGGTTAGCCTCCCTTCCTTTCATTTCATTCCATCTTGCCTCTTTTCCTTCACAAAGTGTTCTTTCCCAAATTAGAGAGCTTCCCTCTTTGATTTGATCTCCAAATCTCTTCATTCCTCCACCAAAACTTCGATCCAACCTTCTCATACTACCAAGGAAGGGTGCTAGCAAAGATTTAGAGCAAAGTGCAAGGAGGAGTGTCCATTTTGGAACGATCTTCGTATCGGAGCCGTGTCCTTGAGAGTATCATTGGGATCCCACTCCCAATAGGTAAAACTAACCCTCTAAATTGATTTTCTATGCATATTAGTTAGTTCTGAATCCATAGGGTCCACCTCCATGTATGTACCACATTTAGATTCAAGTTTGAGGCCATTTGGAGCTCTCTTGAGGATTTTAGGCATGTGTTTTGTATCCTACTTGATAGATCCCAAATTAGGACACCCCATGTGTTTGGTTTAATGTCTAATAGGTTTAATTGTGTTTTAATTTCAGTTTTAGACATGTTAGAGGATGAATTGATGTTAGTTAGGATGGTTAGAATGAGTTTCATTTGGATACCTATGTTGGTATCCAAGTATCTTGGCCTACATGTGTTTCTTTTGTCCAAAACAACCCAAATTCATCATAATATTTATCCACGTTTTTAGTAAATTAACAACTTAGAAATGCCATAACTTTTAGCTCAGAACTCCGATTAATGTTCTGTTTTTTTAAAAGAACGCGTATCGAAGTTAGTTTCCAAATATATTTTAATAAGCCAAAATTGTTCTAGAACTTTCTGTAAAACTATTTGAGTGTCAGTTGTCCAAAAGACAAACGTTTCGGTGTTTTCGCGCATTTCGGAGCTTTCGGACATGAAAATGCGATCCGTTTAAAGTTTCAAAAAGCTAATACGAAGGGCTATAACATACATTAATCTTAGAATTTAGTGAAGACCCAATTGGTACAGTATTGATTTTAAGTAGAAGAGTGACTATACGACATAGGCATTTTGTGTAACCTATGAGCCTATGTAGTATGGATATTAAGTGAATGTAGGTATCATAGGTTGTCGAGTATGTATGATATAGTACATATATACATATATATATATATATATATATATATATATATATATATATATATTGTTAGGTAATATTTGTTATTATGAGTGTTAGTTAGATAGTAGAGGTTAGTATTTTGTTAAATATTTGATATGTTGTTAGACAGTTTGATGTTAGATATCTAGTATGTTAGATATGGATATGTTAGTAGGTTACGTTAGTTCTAGATATTGGTTTATTAGCAAGTTAGTCTTTATAGGTTATATATTATATATTATTTAAGATGTTATGTTAGTACATTAGATAGTTAGTTAATTAGATATTTGCGGGGTATCTTGGTATCTCATGATACCAAGTTAGTATCTTAAGATAAATATGAATTATCTTTACCTTCAAGGTAAATGATTAGTTTATCTTATGACCAAGGTATGGCATCAAGGTACCAAGGTAAGGTATCAAGATATCAAGGTAAGGTTAGGTTTACCTAAGTTAAGGTATTGGATTCCATCCAAGGTATTGGTATTGGGATGCCGATATGACCAAGGTTGATATGGTATCCTAGTGTTAGTAGGTTAGTGTCTAAGTGTTTTAGTTTGAGTAGGTGATGTTAGATTGTGGAAGGGTTATATAGATAGGTATATATTTTTGGGTTATATAGTATCTATATATTATGAGAGTATATAGATATATGTTATGGTTCATAGTGAGGATATGTATATACTTGATATATGATATCTATATGTATGTGTTAGGGTGGTACTATATGGGTAAAGATATATATGGTATGTATATATTAATATATCCTAATTATCATAGATGTTGACCACTAATCTAAGTTTGACCAAAACCTTAGAAGCTTAACCTTGACTCCTAGTTTGACCCAAGGTGGACCAGAGTTGACTTAGAGTTGACTTGACCTAGAATGACTTAGAAACATGTAGATTATTGTAAATTTCTATCATTTCAAATTGAACTCTTTATAACATGTGTTGCTCTAATTAGGACTCTGCGACATCAGTTTGGACATCTATTCATATCATCATTCAGGGTATCAGGCGAGTACATTTTCTGATAGTTCTCTTTACTTGATATATCCTGTGATGCATGTTATACTAGTGTTTTATCTTGATTCCGATACGATGGACTCACAGATTGGTATATTCATGGATTCCTTGACCAGAGATACATGGTTTCATACTATCACGAACAATGTAAATCATGACTAATGCATCTATCACGAATAATGAAATGCGTCAAAGAACCTGGATTCCATGTGTACTAGTCGGGCCGGGGAAATACCTATGAGACATGTGAACATACCCTTTCTATTCTATTCATTATGCGTGAACAATAGCGGCCACCACGTAAGCGTATGGTTTGCCGGATCTCTCTCTAGCCATTCACATGATAAACTTGGTATTTCAAATCTGGTCTTAACACAGTTTGTCTGAGTTGTCTACAACATTCTTGCATGACAGGTTTACCATTATTACATATCTGCCTATTCTCATATGTTCTCTATACACTTGTATTTTTATTATACATTACCTCTATAACTTGATCATCAAGAATTTGATTATTATTTCATACTCATAGCGCTTGTCAATTATTTTGAACTGTTAGAGGTGATGTTCCCGTTCTAATCCTGACTGGATATGTTGACAAATATTACAGATGATGATGGTGACTGCCCTACCATCTATGGGGCATATGAGGGTGACATTCTGGAGCCCGAGGAGCTCTAGCTCAGTAAGAGTGCCTAGTTTAGTCTAGTACTTATAGCTTTCTATTTGTATCGGATTGTTTCGATTGTTAGTTGAGACTTATTTATATTCAGGACTTGTACTTATTTGTGTTGGACAACCATATG
>JANAVB010037020.1:15292160-15358170 GCA_029216955.1 Iris pallida
AATGCCTGTCCAAAAGTTAAATTCGGAACAGGGGCAAAATCATAATTTCGGGTCAAAACGATGTCCCCGTTGGACCCGCTTTGACCGAAATGCGTGCCAATATCTAAGTCTCTAAGTCATCGAACTATATGTCTATGGATTTGTTTTGATGAGATGAACCCAACGGTATGTCCAATTTTGGATTCCGGTGGGTTGCACAAAATCGCCCATTGAGTGGGATTGTGGGCCCGCTAAAATGACGTCCCGATCAACCTTCTCAGAATCGGACCAAACTTGGCTCACAGGACCAGAAAAATATTTCGAGTCCAAGGGCGCAAGTTTCATCCGATATGAGGGTGTGCACAAAGTTGTGACTTAATTTGCAAAAGGGTCGATACGGGATATCTCGACGATACGCACTGATTTTGTCTCGCACATGCAACAAAATTGGGTTCCGTCAGTTCCCACACGTCGATAACATCCATAACGCGTCTTTCGATGCGTATAATGCACGACCAGTCGCCCGGTTGTCGTGGCGTACGCCGCCGTACGGGTGTTTTTCCACTTTTCGAAAACAAAATTTAATTTTTCGTGAAACTTAACAACGTGTAACTTTTACACACTGGATAAAGTGAATCCAGAGGTGCGTTACAATCTCGGTTATATTGTCTTTGACGGTCTTCAATTAGTTTCTACAAAAATCTTATTGTACAAAAAGAAAAGTGGCCGACAAGTTGGTGTTTTCTAACAGTTTTTAATATTCCAGAAAAGTGGTTTTTTCTCCAACTTTGCTCGATTTTTCGTGCAAGTTGGATGACTGTTGAAATCCCGAGGGATCATGAAGAGGGTCATGTGGGCTTTCTACACGAATTTACGGATCGAAAATCGGAGTAGAATTGACAGAGAAATCGATCGGGGAAGTGAGATACCTTAAAGTAGGAATCTGTTGTTTTATTGTTGTTGTTGTCGTCGTCGTTTCCGTCGCCGCTGTCGCGGGGTGCTGCTGTGCTCGCGGAGGGGAGGAGTTGGCCGAGGGTGGAGGAGAGGAGAAAGTGAAAGAGATTTTAGGTTTAATACATATATATATATATGTATGTATACTAGATATATATGGGATGGGAAAAAAAAAAAATATATATATATAATATATATTATATTGGGATGGGGCTCGGCCAACCATTACTAAAGCTACTGCTAGTTTGCTTATTTGCATATTAAGGGGCGCACAAGCTGCTGCGCTGCTAGCTTGGGTCGGTTCCCCTTTGTGGGGCCGACCATTAGGTTGGTTTTTTTTTTACTTTGTAATCTTTTCAAAACTAAACTTCATATTAATATATATATAATATTATATATATATATATATATATATATATATATATATATATAATATATATATATATCACCAAAAAATCTATTTAAAATCCAAATACCATTTAAAAGTCAACTATCCATTATTTAATATATTTGAGCATATCTACATATAAATATAATCCAATCCTATAAATCAACTCAAAATAAATAATATTTAAATAGGAAAGCATGTTTATTAAATCTCCACAAAATAATTTTAATAATAATAAATTAATAAGATCGTCCAATGGTGCACTTACACTGCACACCCTTTTCCGGGTCCACAAAATATCCCATTTTTAAAATATTATTTAAATATAAAAAAATCAATAATTGCACAAATATTAAATGATTTTAAATTGTACATAAAATTCTAAAATAATTTAGAAATTATTTTTACGTATAAAATATGCCTACATGGCCACCTTGGTCCTCATCCCTGCCTACATGGGCTTAAATTTGGTTCGGGCCCAGTTCGGGCTGAATTGGACAACTGGGTCATCTAAAAATTAATACATAAAATAATATTTAATTAAAATAATTTAAATGAGTCCATTCACAACTCTGTCTGGTTTTCCTAGTTTGGTCACACATGGCTAGGTTCCCCCGGCATGGCTAATGTACTAATCAAGGCATTCTACATTTTTCGTGCCAAAATCATGTAGTCTTGTGTTACAAATTTAACAGTGGCTAAGGTCCTTCTAACAAAAAATAAATAAAACCATAAATTATATAATTCATTTTTTTAAGTCTAATAATAATAAAAAAATAATTTAAAAAATAGGGGTTTTACAGTTTGGTCCAACTTGACTTGATATGGATGGCTTGGTTTGGTTTATTTTATGGTTGGTTCAACATGTAGAACCAACCTCTCTTTATAAACCCCCCCAACTACTTTCTCTCTCTTACTTTACTCTTCATTACTTCTTCTTCTTCTCATAACTCTTTCCACCTACCAAAGAAACCCTAGGCAAGTGCTAGCTTGCTTCATGAGGGAATCATTCTATTTATTCAATTGTTTTTCCCACATGATTTCAAGACACTTTAGAACTTGGTATTTTTCAATTTGGTGGATATTTCTTGTAGATATAAGTTTTGGTCATTTTTGGTTTTTTTAGGTTTTGATCTATCAAACCTCCTTATTTTCGAAACTAATTATTCCATGTGGTAGAGAATTTTATTTTACCCAAATTTGACCTTTGAAAAGTTAGATTTTGTTGTTTTGACCGTGTTATGCAAGTTTCAAGTTCATGAGTTCCATGGCATATTTCTCGAATTTTTGGAGAAGATGAGCAGCCTGGCCGTATAGCCGCATAGTACCTGACCGCATAGCCGTATAGTGCCTGGTCGTTATAGCTGCATAGTGCCTGGCCGTATAGCTGCATAGTGCCTGGCCGCATACTGCATAGTGCCTGGCCGTATAGCTGCATAGTGCCTGGCCGCATAGCTGTATAGTGCCTGGCCGCATAGTGCCGCATACCGCATATCTGGCTGTTTTATATCTTATTTGGCTGAATTGTGGCCAAATTTCTCCAACTCCCAATATAAAAGTTGTAGATCTTTTCCTTGACTTCAAGAATATGTTACTAGCTATTTTATGCAAGTTTCTCTCATTTATGATAATGTAGGAATAGAACACGATAGTGGCCCGTCGTGGCGCACTCTTAACAAGTAACCTTGACATGATAATGACATGATCGTGGCCCGTCGTGGCGCACTCTTGACAAGTAAACCTGACATGTAATGTTGAATGCTGTTGCGATGGCTATCTTGACATGTTGAGTAATAACTCGTCTTGAAACCGTGGGTGATTGATCTTGAATGTGCATATATAAGCTACCAGTCTCGTCTCGCATCATGTTTAGGACTTGCATCCCTGGTTACCACGGTCAGGGATTCATGTTGAATCTGACTAGGTTAATTACTAGATTGATCAAAGTAGCTCATATAGAGAGTTGTTTCCAGTTACAGGCGATCCCGTTATCCCGGCCACACCTGAAGGACTTGTAGCCTGCCGACGAGTAGGGCACATTTTCAGCCGACTGTCATGTGGAGCACTTCTTGAAATAAGTAATATGCATACTGTCATGTGTTGTACTCCAAGTCACCTAATAATTCTTCATAACTCTTACATGAACCTCGCCTGGATAACCTGGATAGCTGCAGGGATTGTGACTGCCGGAACATCTCATTCTACTTGCTAGTAACTAGGCTTATGATAACCCTAGTTAGTTAAAGTATTAAGACGTACTCTTTGTTTGGCCGTGAATGTTGGATGGAGTCCAATCCTGTCTAGTCTTGTCTAGATCCAGTACATGGCTATCTCAGGATATGCTTGCTTACGCTTTACTCTTAGCAATAAATGGCTAGAGACCCAGTTCTGATCAGGCGAAGGGTTACAACCATGGTCCTTGTTTGGTTTAAGGATTGTAACTGGCTTCCGGAATAGTTCCTCGTCCTCTCGTCATTTGTTGCCTTATTTATATTTATGTCTTCTTGTTATTATTCTTGTTATGTACTGACATGCTGGTTTTAGTTCTTAAGTGAAGCCTCCCTTGTGGCACTTGCTCTTTCTGGGATCTGACCTAGCTGGTTTTGTATGGTCAATTTTGGAGCAGCATCCGAGGATCTTCCATCATTCCAGCCAGATGGTGAACACTAGAAGAAACCCTGACAACGAGTGGATTTTTATTTGCTCTCCGCTCTATTGTAAAATTATTCTTATGAGGCGTTTAACGCCGAGCAAGTGTTAGCTCGTGTTTAATACTTATTTTTTGTCTGCCTAAGGGCTGTAACATGATTGACAAATCCTAGGGTTGATCATGTATTACTGAAACTCTTGCTAGTCCTCGTATTTTGTACGACTAGCTTCATGATCATCTATATATGAAATGTATGGGACACCTTACTATTGATATCGGATGGTCTAACATCTTATAACTATTATTACTTGCTTGAGATTGAGATACTAGGCTTGTTCTTATTCATAAGAGATTGATGGCTTGTAGATAAACTCTCATACATCTAGACAGCCATGACCGTATATCGAGGTAGATTATACTTCTATATACGTAGCTGGCTGTGTCTGTCCCCCGCTCTCCAGTATTCTGGTTCTGGGGCATAACACCAGGTCAGGTTGTGCCAAGGCCAAAGGGCGCTGGGCTAGGTTGCGCCAGGGCCAAAGGGCACTGGGCTAGGTTGCGCCCGACACTGTTCTTCTTCTCCCAAAAGCAAAGAAGAACCCATGGAACCCGAAAACTTTAAAGGCCATAACTTGCTCAAAACAAGTCCGAATTGAGACTTTCAAGGGCCTAAACTGCATAGAATGAGATTTCCTAAGCCTGAGACTTCCAAGGGCCTAAACTGCATATAAAATACCATGTTTAATAGAAAAACTAAGAAAAATAAGAAAATATCAAAACTTGGATCTACAAAAATCCATATCAAAACCAAAAATGCCAAGTTCTAAAGAGGCTAAGAATCAAGTGGAGAAGACAACAGAAAAATAAAATAGAAGATCCATCATGAAGCAATATTTCACTTGCTGAGGGTTTCTTTGGTGGGTGGGAGGAGTAATGGAAGAAGAAGGAGTAAATGAAAGAGTTATGGTGGAGAGAGAGAGGATTTGGTTTTTATACAAACCCTTCTCATCTCAAACCAAAATAAACCAAGCCAAGTCAAGAATAAATCAAGCAAGCCAAGATGAACCAAAATAAACCAAGATGATCCAATATAAACTAAGACCAAGCCAAGAGTGCCAAGACCAAGCCAAGTCATGTTGAACCGAGTTGAACCAAATCAAGTCAAGATTAAACAAAGGCTAAGCTAAGAAAAATAAGTCAAAACACGGGCCGCTGACAATTGTCAGAAATTCGTATACGTATCCTAAAAAATACGTACAACGGAAACAGGAGTGACACTCTACCAAGTGGGGTTGGCTAGGTTATCCAAATATCTTTTCTAATCAATCAAAATAAAAAAGTCAACCCCATGAGTCTCTTGTGCCATTCACAAATAAATAGCACATGGAAACTCGATTGAGTGGCACACCCTTGACATGTGTGTCGTAGGCTCAAAATAGGTCAAAATCATATATTGGGTCAAATGGTTTTAATTGATGTCGAGTTTCGAACTCACGATGGAAGTTAGGTCTAGAATTATGGTAAATAATCAAATGGTCTAAATTTGACCCAATGTTGTGCGAAGTCAAAAGAATACTAGAAGACAAGTTTGGATGGGACATAATATATAAGTTGAAGGTGGACGTGTCTACTTCAAAACTCATGAAGGACATTCCGAAAGATTGGCACTTCTCGTGCTCTAAAAATCGAAGCTACGGGAAAGTGCATATAAAGTCATAATGAGAAATTTAAAATATATTCTAATAAATACAAATCAATAAAATAAATGAAAATTTTATTTACCAAAAATCAGGGTCCTCATATACAGAGAGAGAGAGAGAGAGAGAGAGAGAGAGAGAGAGAGAAAGAGGTAGGATAGAATAGACATGGAAGGAGTAGCAGTGAGATGCTATCCATGGAAAGAGAAAGAAGGAAAGAAAGGATAATTTGGACTAGGGATCGAGGAGTTAAAAAAAACACCTGCGGTTCCTATCCATTGTGGCAAGGGATTGAGGAGTTAACCTGAGGTTTGTTTGTTGAGATTTTTTTTTTTCAAATTTTCAGGAAAGAAAGAATTTGGTCTCAAGTACTCGCTTGTCATTCTAATTTATCTTGGTGATGTCCAATGTTGTAACAATTTTTTTTTCATTTATGATAATTTTAGTTTATATTTTAGAAATTTTATATTAACTAATTATATGTGAATTTATATTGCATAAAATTAATTATACTTTACTAATTATATTTTTTGGTTTAAATGACAATTAATAATAAAAAATTGGGGTAAACATACTCATATTTAGTACATCTCTAACTAACATCCACTTTCAACAACCATTCAAACAACCGAAGTCCTTTTTTAATATACTTTCAACAACTATTAAAATATTAAAACTTTTTTCTTCCACTTTTAGCATCCCAACTTTTGCTTGGGGCTAACCCTTACTAGGGGACAACCCAATTTGGTGGAAGTTTTACTGGGACAACTCCAATTTTACTTGGGGCTAGTCCAACCATCAAAGAATTAGGATTTCTTTAGAGGCGGACGCGCAAGGGCGGACGCCGGCGGGGGCGCGGGGGCATGGTCGAGCTCTCGAGGAGAGAGGGAGGAGGAGGAGGAGCGGAGGAGGAGGATGAGTGGCGGCGGCTACGGATCGGGAGGAGGATGATTGTCAAATTTTTGGCAGTCCTTCCAATAGAAAGGACTGTCACATTTTTGCAGTCCTTTCTATTGGGAGGAATGTCAAATTATTTGACAGTCCTAAAAAATTTGGACTAGTCCTAAGCAAAAAATTGGATGACAAACTTGTAAATAATTTTGGAAGAAGTTGGGCTAGCCCAAGCAAAAGTTGGGGGTGCCCGAAGTAGCCCTTTATATCTTTCAATTTCAAAAACCAAACAAAAATCAAAATTTATACAGAGTAAAACCCGCTCCTGGACTCCTGTGGAAACGAAGGATTAGGAAACGCCCACCACGACGTTCTGCCCTTTCTTTCGTTCTCTCTCTCATCGCGATCAGGATTAGGAAACGCCTCCTTCTTCTTCTCCCCTTCTCTCTCTAACCCTATTCTCGACCGATTCGATGGAGATCCGTCCGAACACGCGTTAGATCGTATGGTTTTCTATGTATTTTTCCATCAATCAATGGTTTTTTATTTTATTTTTGCTTTTTCTACTCTTTCGATTCTTCGTTTTGCCGTCGATTTCATTTTTGTTTAGCGTTTTGGGGACGATTTAGGGGAATTTATGGTTATTGTGTGGATTAGGTTAGGGTTTCGATTTGTTGCCACCCCCCACACACATGAATCTCTATTTTTTGGGTATTTCTTTGTTCATTTTTTTTGTTTTAACGTTGATTTCGGTTAGGTTAGGGTTAGGGGGGAAATGGTGGAACTTTAGGCTTATTTTGCGTAGATTAGTTCAGGGTTTCGATTTTTCTTGAAAATTCATCACTGCCCTTATTGGTTTTTTTGGGCTTTTCTATGATCATTTTTTGTTTTGGCGTTGATTTCGGTTAGGGTTTGGGAGAGAAATTCGGGATATTTAGGGTTATTGTGTGGAGGTTAGGGTTTCGATTTATTGATATTGGGAATATCTCATTGCCCATATTTTTATTTTTCACTAATATGTGGTTTTTGGTCTTTTCTTTGATAATTTTTTTGTTTCGTATCGAATTCGGTTTGAGTTTAGGGAGAAAATTGGGAAATTTAGGGTTTTGTGCAGGTTAGGTTAGGGTTTCGATTTGTTATTCTTGAAAATTATTATTGTCATTCTCAGTTTTTCCCCATGAATCTGTTATTTCTGGTATTCTCTTCGATCGAATTTTCATTCTGGCGTTAGGTGGATTTCAGTTAGGGTAGGTTTGGGAAGAAATGGGGAAACTTTTGGTTATTTTGTAGGTTAGATTAGGGTTCACTTTGTTATTCTTGAAATTCTCATTTATTGATCCATTTTCTCTTACTTTTGCTTCCATTAATTCTGGTTACAGTATTGTTTTGTAGGACATAATTTGGGGAATTTAGGGTCTACTTGGATCGAGGGGAAAAAAACAGAGTTAAGTAGGGTTAAGTGAAGGGAAGTTAAATGATGGGAGTAGAGTCAATATATATCCTTGCTTGGATTTATGGGAGAGTTAAAGTGGGGTTTGTTTAATAACTATGCTTGGATTGGAGGTTTTGAGTGAAAGAATGATTAATAAAAATATAATAGTTACCAAAATGTCTTTATTACATGTCATTCAGTTAAATTTGATTGGAATTTTAATTATAACTTGTCAAAATATCTTGACAAATTAGGAAGCTACCGAACAACATGTTGAAAGCAAAAAAAAATTGAAGTAAGAAGTCACGATATTTATTGGACAAATAAGGGGTATCTATGATTTTTTTAAACAAAACCCCTTAACCCCCTTCGTTAACCCTCCAAGGGTTGAAAAAATAGACAAACGAGGGTTAAACAAACCCTCACTTAACCCTCTATAACCTCCCTCCTAAACGCCCACCCTCAAACCAATTGATTTTTATTTCCCGTCACTTAACTTCCCCTCACTTAACTCTCTTAACCCTCAATCCAAGCAGACCCTTAGGGTGGTTGTGTAGATTAGGGTTTCAATTTGTTATTCTTGAAACGTATTTGTTGTATCTATTCTTTTCTTTGAATTCATGATTTTTGTTGTTCTCTTCGAAGAATTACTGGTTTCATTATCGATTGTCCATTCTGGTTAGGGTTTGGGAGAGAAGGGGGGGGCTATAAGGATTATTGTGTAGGTTAGGGTTTCCATTTGTTAACCTTAAAATTTTTCTCATTGTTCTTTTTTTAACATAAACCCATGTTTTTATGCGTCTCTTTCATTAAAGTGTTGGTTTTCATGTCGATTTTGGTTACAGTTTGGACACAAACTGGGGGAATTTCAGGTTACATTGTAAAATTAGGTTAGGGTTCTAGTTTTTTAATTCTTAAAATTGCTTTGTTCTTATCGTGTAATTAGTAATGCTTGAACCAGGTACTTGTGAGTTGTTGGCCTTGGTTCAACTTCGTTAGCTTCTTGAAGACTACAGGCAAATGTAGAGCCATTATAAAATAGTAAGTTGTATTTTCTTTTGTTCAATTTATTTATAAGTTTAATTATTGGGCATATCACACATCATATTCTGTTGTTATTGTTGGGGCATGAATCAGGGGGATGAGGAGTACTATGGGCAGGAAGATTATGATGACTATGAGAATGATGAGGAGGGTTCTGAAGAGGATGAAGAGGAGGAAAAGGAAGAGCCTGTGAATAGCAAGGAGCGGCAAGAATTTCTTGATGGTGTAGAAGCTTCGTGGAACAGAACTCGGAATCGTTGAGGCGTGTGAATCACTATCCTCAAGAAAAGATTCGCCCCTTATCGTAACTGTAAGGCTTGAACGGTGACTTTCCTCCAGGATACAACAATGAGTTACAGATAGCAGTACCTATCTGCAACCTCAATCGAACAGGAAAGAAGAGGAACGACTGCATTTCTGATCTCTCTCTATTTGGTGGTTTTGGATCTCAGCGGTGTGTTCTCTCTGTGAAGAACGAATGAATAAATAGAGTTGCAAAACTCTAATACAGTTAGATCGTGAACCAAATCTCAGGAGGAGAATCAGGAACGGGTATGAGACGTGTTGAATGAGTAGTAGCGGTTACGCATAAATTGCGGGCTCACTCCCAAGAGAAAATGCAAAAAGTAGGGTCGTGTCCCACCTACGCGCGAGGCTAAATGGCCCGGATTTGTACCCCCCCTGCGCGTGCGACGTGCCCGCACATGCGCATTAAGGTTTTCTGGAGCTCCCCTCCAACCCGGGTGTATTCTAGCCCAATGTCTCCCGGGCGCGCGAGTACCCCTCTTACTACCCACTCATCACAACCATGTAGAAGGTGTAAACATATATATACCCACTCTCAAGTGTGGGCTTTAAGCGATGTGGGACTAAACAAAAGTCTCTTTCCTTTTGTCTATGGTGTATTTGAAATATCTATAAAGTGGAACTAAAAACCAAAAGTTCCAACAATCCCCCACTATTTCAAAATACACCACACATGCTATGTCTATACCGACTACACCTCCCCCACATATTTTGAAATATGTGGTTGTCTCATCTGCTAGCCGTAGCACGAACACAATGCCTAAGTACTGGTGCCTTTCAGCTATGAACCAGCCATTAGGATAGCAAATCTTGTTCACAGGAGGTTGGTGAAATAAGTTTCTATGAACCAATAACCTTAAATGTGAACAGAGGACTCGCATCCACATTGTAATTCTTAGTACTTCACTATTCTGCGATTTTGCGCTTTTTGGCCCTGCGTTGATTCCTGGTTTTTCATGAGTGCTCTAGAAAGTCTGCCAAAGGCTTTCATAGGAACCGACCCAGTTCCTCACTCGTATAGGTAGATTTCCATCAAGTGTGTACTGCAGTTTAGACACACCACCTCAAGATTTGGGATATGGATTCTATTAAGAGCAAAGCTCAACCTTCTCACTACAGTAGTTGTATTCATAAATACAGTACTATCTCGTCATAGGAATGGAACATCTCAAATACAATAGTCGATAGTACACAAAAACAACTAGTGACTTGTTCTTACCCCTATGAACCTAAGTCATGGGATCACCAATCAAATAGGTGGGGTTACCATCACTCTTGTTTTCTGTTTTAGGCATAAGTCCCATTCCCCTCGACGTATCTTCCACTTGCCTCCTATTAAGTGGTTTGGTTAGAGGATCGGCCAAATTCAACTCTGACCTCACATAATCTAAGGATATAACTCTGGATTTTAACAGCTGTTTTACCACTGTATGTCTTAGACGTATATGTCTACTTTTTCTATTGTAAATCTTGCTCTTTGCCTTTGCGATAGCAGCTTGACAATCACAATGCATAGGCACAGGAGGAGGAGCATTTACACTAATAGGAAGATCCGCTAAGAGGTTTCTAAGCCACTCAGCCTCAGAACATGCCTTCTCTAAGGCGATTAGCTCGGACTCCATGGTTGAACGAGCTATACATGTTTGCTTGGTAGATTTCCAAGACACTGCACCCCCACCAAGGGTAAACACATAACCACTAGTGGATTTGATCTCATCTGAATCTGAGATCCAGTTAGCATCACAATAACCCTCTAACACAGGTGGGGACCCTTTGAAAGATATTCCATGATTAATGGTACCTTTTAAGTACTTGGCTAATCTCTCAATGGCAACCCAGTGTTCCTTACTAGGACTCTGAGTATATCTGCTCAGTCTGCCAATAGCATAAGCTATGTCAGGCCTCGTACAGTTCATCAAATACATTAAGCTACCAATAATTTGGGCATATTCTTTCTGAGATACACTATGTCCTTTATTTTTCTTAAGATGGATATTAGCATCATATGGCGTCGACACCCTCTTACAGTCATAATATCCAAAAAAATTCAGAAACTTCTCGACATAGTGTTCTTGACACAATGTAAGACCATCTTTTGTTTTTACAACTTTAATACCTAAGATTACATCAGCTTCACCAAGGTCTTTTATATCAAAATTTGAAGCTAAAAATCTTTTGGTCTCATTTATAATATCAAGGTTAGGTCCCAAAATAAGCATGTCATCCACATAGAGACAAAGCATAATATAAGAGTTATTAAAAGACTTATAGTATACGCATTTGTCTGCATCATTGATCAAGTATCCATTAGACACCATCACAGAATCAAATTTCTCATGCCATTGTTTAGGTGCCTGTTTCAACCCATATAAAGACTTAACTAGTTTGCATACTTTCTTCTCACTACCCGGTACAATAGTACCTTCTGGCTGTGACATATAAATCTCCTCCTCTAAATCACCATTTAAGAAAGCAGTTTTCACATCCATTTGATGGATAATTAACTTATGAACTGCAGCTAATGCAATTAAAATCATAATAGAAGAGATTCGTGTCACAGGGGCGAAAGTGTCAAAATAGTCTATGTCTTTCTTCTGGGAGAATCCCTTCGCAACCAACCTAGCCTTGTATTTCTCAATAGAGCCATCTGCTCTTAGTTTCTTCTTAAAGATCCATTTGCAACCTATAGCTCTAGCACTAGGAGGTAAATCAACAACTTCCCAAGTATGATTAGACATAATTGAGGTTAACTCACTGTTGATTGCTTCTATCCAGAAAGGTGCGTCTCTAGAATGCATAGCATTATCATAGGTTATCGGATCATCATCCACAAGAAACATGTGAAAATCATCACCAAAATTGGTGGATATTCTCGCTCTTTTACTCCTTCTCAATTCAAATTCTGAATTTTCAGGAGTCTCAGAGATACGTTCGGTATGGTTAACAGTTCTTTCGAGATCGGATTTCCAAGGAAAAATAGTTTCGAAGAAATCAGCATTTTTGGTTTCCAGAGTAGTATTGACAGCAACCTGGTCAGAGTCACTCTTAACCACCAAAAATCTATACGCAGCACTGTCGTTAGCATAACCAATGAACGCACAATCAACAGTTCTAGAACCTAATTTTGTCTTTTTAGGTCCTACTAACAGAACTTTGGCGAGGCACCCCCACATTTTGAGATATTTTAGGTTAGGCGTATAGCCTTTCCATAACTCATAGGGTGTCTTGCCAGTTGCTTTATAAGGTATTCTATTCTGAACAAAACAAGCAGATAGGATGGCTTCCCCCCACAAGTTCAGGGGTGCACCTGAACTAACCAGCATAGCATTCATCATCTCTTTCAAGGTTCTATTCTTTCTTTCAGCTACCCCATTCGATTCTGGTGAATATGGAGGGGTAGTCTCATGAATTATGCCAAGTTGTTCACAATGGTCAGCAAAGGGATTAGACTCATATTCACCTCCCCTATCTGACCTAAGCCTTTTAATTTTCCTATCTAGTTGATTCTCAACTTCAGCTTTATATTTCAGAAACATCTCACCTGCTTCATGCTTGTTTCTAAGGAGATATACCTTCGTGTATCTAGAGTAATCATCTATAAAGGTAATATAATAATATTTCCCTCCTCTAGACATTAAGCTTCTAAATTCAGCAAGATCGGTGTGAACTAAAGAAAGCAAATCAGTATTATCTCTAGAAACAACAGGTAAACAACCCTTTTTGATGGCTTTAACTTCAGCACATACTTCGCACTTATCATTCGTTGGTTTAGTGATGTTAGGCAATAAACCAGTTTTTCTCATTTCCTTAATATAAGGTGCAGAAACATGTCCTAGTCTACCATGCCACAAATCAAAAGAGTCAACCATGTAAGCAGAAGAAGCAGAATTTTCATTAATAACAGTTTTGAGTACATTCAGAATAAATAAACCATGGTTACAATACCCTTTCCCTATGAATGTCTCATTCTTAGAAAGCACTACCTTGTTGCATTCCATGTTCACTTTGATTCCAGCTTGAACCAAAAGTGACACAGAGATCAGATTGCAGCGAATGTCAGGAACATGCAGTACATTACCCAGTGAAAGGGTTTTCCAGAAGTCAAGTTGAGAAGAACTGTGCCTTTTCCCAGGACGGGTACAGGCCTAGAGTCACCCATATAGACTCGTTCTTCTCCATCTTTCACTTGGGTGTACTCTGATAAAGACTTTAAGTCACCACAGATGTGACGGGTTGCTCCAGAATCAATAACCCAGTCTTTTTTCTCAGCCACCATGTTCACAACAGAGACAACAGCAGCAAAGACATCATCCTTCACTGTATTAGCTTTCGGAGTGACGTCTTTGTTGTCTCCATCCTTCTTGTGTCTGCACTGAAAAGCATGATGTCCGGGTTTTCCACAAACATAACAATTTTCTTTATTTTCTTAAATGGACGGGAATTGTTAGTCTTCGGAATAGAAGATTTCTTATCGGTTTTCTTAGGATTTCTTCTAAACCGATTAGAAGCAGAACTGGGATTCCCTTCCACAATATTAGCCTTAGAGTCAAACTCCGTAGCTAATCTTGCGTCAAGTTTCCTATTTTTCTCTTCAATCCGGACATGAATAATCACGTCTTCTAGACTCATCTGCCTCCTTTTGTGCTTCACCTTGTCCTTGTAGTCTTTCCAGGATTCAGGTAGTTTCTCAACCAAACAACCAGAGACGAAAGCATCAGGGAGTTCAATATCCTCAGTTTTCAAATCATTTAAAAGAACTTGAAATTCAATGATTTGAGAAGAGATATCTCTAGAGTCAACAAACTGGAATTTAAGATAATTCCCAATAGCGTACTTTTGAGTACCAGCATCTTCGATTATATACTTCTTATTCATATTTTCCCAAATTTCGTAAGCTAATTTATATGAATAGTATATATCGAAGATCTCATTCGACAAGGTGTTTAGAATAGTGTATCGGCATACCTTGTTTCCTTGCTGCCACTCATCGTGTAGCTTTTGGAAATCATCGAAAGCGTTGGCAGCATCTTCTATGTTAGCCGAATCGAACTCCATAGCCGCCGGCTTTTCAGGTTCAGGTTCAGTCAGGTACTTCGCATAGTTCAGTACGTCCAGGCAGACCTAGATCCTCTCCCTCCAGCGTTTGAAGTGGGTACCGTTGAAAACTTCGATCTTCGATCAGTCAGTTAGCCTTGAGCGAGATTGAGCGGATCCAGCAGCAGCGAGATCATTGTTCTGAGAAGCCATCTTTTCTTGAGATTGATGGTGTAGAAGCTTCGTGGAACAGAACTCGGAATCGTTGAGGCGTGTGAATCACTGTCCTCAAGAAAAGATTCGCTCCTTATCGTAACTGTAAGGCTTGAACGGCGACTTTCCTCTAGGATACAACAACGAGTTACAGATAGCAGTACCTATCTGCAACCTCAATCGAACAGGGAAGAAGAGGAACGACTGCGTTTCTGATCTCTCTCTATTTGGTGGTTTTGGATCTCAGCGGTGTGTTCTCTCTGTGAAGAACGAATGAATAAATAGAGTTGCAAAACTCTAATACAGTTAGATCGTGAACCAAATCTCAGGAGGAGAATCAGAAACGGGTATGAGACGTGTTGAATGAGTAGTAGCGGTTACTCCCCTCCAACCCGGGTGTATGCTAGCCCAATGCCTCCCGGGCGCGCGAGCACCCCTCTTACTACCCACTCATCACAACCATGTAGAAGGTGTAAACATATATATACCCACTCTCAAGTGTGGGTTTTAAGCGATGTGGGACTAAACAAAAGTCTCTTCCCTTTTGTCTATGGTGTATTTGAAATATCTATAAAGTGGAACTAAAAACCAAAAGTTCCAACATTTCTTAGCTTGAGGTAGCTCAAAGAAAAGATCAAGCAAAAGTTGAAGACGCAAGGTGATAGTGCCTTTGGTAGTCAGTCACAGGTTAATAATAAGAAGGCGACAAATGACAAGTAAGTGTATATTTTTCACTAGAAGTGTATATTTTCCACTAGGAGTTAGGATTTGTTTTCTTATATATCTTATTTAAGTAGGAATTAATGTAATGTCTTTCTTCCATATACAGTTGGAGAACTCCTTTGTTTTTTGACTGTAATCAAATCCTGACCAAAGCTTGCTAAATATAAGTTAGTTAATTTTGGAGTTTGGAGTTGTCATGTTGGGGTTTAAAAAGATGAAACTTCATTGAGAAAAGTGGAACTATATTTAAGTCGGAGGACAGTTGGGAGTCTGGAAGTAGTTTTGTAACAATGAGAGCAGGAAATGGAGTTCAGATTGGAGTTTCACATAAGTCCAATCAAAATGGAGTTTCCTAGATTGAAATGGAGTTATATTTTGGAGTTTGAAATGGAGTTATGTTTCACATCGGAACCAGATAATGCCCCATAGAGTTTCATAGCCCTATGGCCCTAATATTACCCCAGGGAGTTTTATATCCAAAGATGTGATATAAAACCTTTGCATTTTATGTAGATGGAACATAGGTGTCTATAAAAGAATTTGTCCATTAGACTATTGGGTTTGGATTAACATGATAAATTGTGATTTGTCGAACACTTAATAGATAGAAGAAGAGTGGATTATGGCAATCACGAGTGGTAGTTTGTGAACTCTGGTTAATTTCTCCCCCCCCCCCCCCCCCCCCTCCCGTTTTTTCCTTTTCGCCTCACTTCTTCGAATTCTGTAGATTAAGATGATAATTACAGGATTCGACAACTATTCCAATTTTTTCGCTGGATATTATGAGTATTTTCTCCATTTACTAAATTAAGGACATTTGCTTTCTTATATAGAAAATATTAGATCTCTTTTCCCAACCTCAATCCATGTTAGTTCTGGTCTACCTCTAGTTTTAGTATCTCAGCAACAATTTGGGATGAGAGAGAGGTAGTGAGGCACAAATCCTTGACCTTAGGTTAAATGCTATAAAACTAGTGTTAGAAAATTGTGGCACCACCATGATGTAATGTTATTGCGACATAATATGATAGTATTAAAATGCGACAATAACCATGGTAAAGGAAGCTACGCAGACATTTAAAATCAGGCATCAACATCTAGTAATCTTGTATGAGTCATTAATTGCAGTTTATATACTAGTAATCATGTATTAGTCATTAATTTTCAAATTATGCAAATATTGTATTAGTCATTAATTTTTAAATTATGCAAATCTTGTATTAGTCATTCAATTATCTTGACATTAGTCATTAATTTTGACTTTCTAATTTATTTTGGAAAAAATACTTGTAATGTTGTACATTAACTTTTATGTTCTAATTTATAATTTTTTTAAAACATAAATAGTAGAAAGTAAAAAAAAAAATTTTGATTTTTTAACAAAAAAATTGGTCTGGTCCAGTCCAACGCTAAACCGGTCCGGCCCAGGTCCGGTTCAGCATGGCCCGTCCAAAACTGGGCCATGGATCCGAACTAGACTTGATTTTTCTTCCTCCGAGTCGATCCAACATGGTCTGCTGCTCTACCCGAACTGAGCACGGCTCGACCCAATCAAAATCGGGCAACACTGAGCTTAGACAGGCCCAGCCCGGCCCAGATAACACCTTGACACACATCTATCTCGTCTTTCTTCAAATGGATGCCCATGTTGGAGATGGGTAATGAGCCTTTCTTGCCCATTGCTAGCGGCCTCATGTACCGTGCTTCTAAATCTTATTAGTTTATGTTGACTTCTCCTCCGCTATTGAATGAAAATGGATGCATATTTTTCGTGCTACCAAATATAAAAAAGAGAATTGACGTTTGAGACGAATATCTCCACTCCAAACCAAAGAAAATATCTTTCACTTTTCTTATCCCAATTAGGCTCCAAATTTACTTAGTAGAGTTATTTTTAAGCCTTTCTCCCTACTCCCTCACTGCACTATACCTAGCATAGATAGTCTTGAAAAAGATTGTTTTTCATTAGAGCATCATCAGTAAGGTCCATTCCCATTTCTTGATTCTAAATTTAGAATGTAGGAGCTTATTTTGTAGAAGAGTAAGATCCATGATAAGTTTCAATTTTTTTGATTTTTAGGTTCAACCAAACCACAGGAGCGGTATGTCACGCACAAAAGTTTGTGCCTCACCGAGACGGATTTGCATAACTCTCCACGGACCGGAGTTATGCGGGAAGCTTCCAGAATATTATAGAAGATGGCGGAGAAGATGGTGGATTTCTCTGGAAGGTCCAAGATCATTCTAGATGGCCCAAGATTCTTCTGGATGGTCCAAGATTCTTCTGGATGACCCCTGAAGTTTTTTTTTTATTTTTCTTAGAGAATAATCCTAGAATATGCCGATACAGTATAGTAGGAAGAATAATTCCTGGAATATTCTTTCCAGAAGTTTCCATGTAAAGCTCTATGAGCCATTATAAATAAGGAGAGATGCCTCGTTTATTTCTCACCACCCAAAGTTGTAGTCTTTTCTAGTATAGTGAAGTTTTAATCTTCCACTCTCTCTCTCTTTTGCTCCACAACATTCTCAATATCGTCTTAGGGATGTAGCTAAGCGGGTTCGGAAAGGCTTGTACGACTCTTCGAGGAGGAAGATAGTGCGCCGCACGGGTCGAAGTGTAACAAAAATACTAAGTCCGTGACAAGTGGTATCAGAGCCAGGTTGGTTGGTGCCATGTCGACATCCGAGAACGTCCAGGATGGACCCACCTCGCCTATGAAGGGGCACGCCAAGACGCACAAGAAGGGTAAGAGCAAGGAGACTACGGCGGAACGTAGCCTTGCCGATCATGTCGAGCGCGTTGGAGTCTTGGAGACGGATTCGAGGGACACGGAGATGCGCATGGGCTCCGTGGAGTAAAGCAATACGAGACTAGAAAGGTACTTCGATGGGCTGGAGAGCGACGTTGCTTCGTCCATGACAATCTTTCGGGAGCAATTTCAAGAGATCCGATCCGCACTTGAGGAGGAGCTCAAGGGACATCGTGCGGAGATTGTGGACTTGCGTAGTAAGGTCTGTCACGACCCGCACCCGATTTTCGGACGCGAGCACGTGAGCAAGCCAGCTACGTATCGAACGGACTCCAGCCCGACTCGAATACGTAAACGCTGTCAAGGCTATAGTATACTGCCAAATCATGGCAAACAAATCTATATCTCAATCCACCATAAGAATATGAAACATGAATGAACACTATGGGTCGTGGTCTGCAGCCCACTAGCATATATGTCCGATAAGACTCTAAAGGAAATAACAAGAGTCTAAAACGAAATCAAGAAACAGGATATCTCATGATAAGGTATAAAAGCACGAGCGGATAATAAACACAATAACGATACATGAATCCCGCAAGAACCGCAAATCTTCTGCCATCCAGAACTACTAGCTAACTCCATGCAATCGCTAAACCTGAGGAGATCATCAGGTCCTCAGAGGACATAGCAAGATACATAATATACATGCCTATCTAACAGTTTTATCATGCGGGAGAAAATAAACAAGAAAAAACAGGAACACGACAATGACTACGAACACGAACACAAACTCGAACACAAACACGAACACGAACCCGAACACACGAACACTAGAACAACTACGTATAAATGAACTGCCGGATGAACGATAATCACGAGATCAATGGAAGAAACCAAACCCTCATCCCGAGTGTGGACTCACGGGTTTGAACTAAACACTAACCCTCGTCCCGAGTGTGGACTCTCTGGTTAGTACTAACCCTCGTCCCGAGTGTGGACTCTCTGGTTAGTTCACGGCAAGGCACCCTCGTCCTGAGTGTGGACTCTCTGGTGCAAATACTACATCCCCGTCCCGTGTGTGGACTCTCTGATGTAAACACCCTCGTCCCGAGCGTGGACTCTCTGGTGCAAGTCAAGTCAAGTCAAGTCAACACCCTCGTCCCGTGTGTGGACTCTCTGGTGCAAATAATCGACATCCTAGTCCCGAGTGTGGACTCACGGATGTAAACAGATCAAGAAAAATACCCTCGTCCCGAGTGTGGACTCTCTGGTGCAAGTCAAGTCAAGTCAACACCCTCGTCCCGTGTGTGGAGTCTCTCGTGCAAATAATCGACATCCTAGTCCCGAGTGTGGACTCACGGATGTAAACAGATCAAGAAAAACACCCTCGTCCTGAGTGTGGACTCTCTGGTGCCAAGGAAACAATATCAAGGATAGCAGTTCAATTACACGTACTCGTTCTATGACACGACTCAAGCAAGGTACTGACTAAAAACTCCAAGTGTGAACCACAAGACCAACATGGACACGGCTATATGCAATAAAACAACTCAAAAGAATAAAATACGAAAAGCACATGTCCATAAATAATCCAAAAGCTGAAAACTGAAATAAAATACATGTAATAAAACTGTAGAGGGAGGCAAGGTATACTTGCCTGAAGTTTTGCCCAATCTGTGCTGAGACTGTAGTACCAGGGTCCAATCAAGTCTAAGCCTGCTAATGCTGCTATGTTCCATCGAACATCTACCATCCCAAGCAGACAACCAAGAGTCATAATATGATATGGACATATACATCTATCTATATTGGTCGTCCTTAATAGGGTTTTATTATGGAAGTAATTTGTACATAGGGTTTCAAAGTTCATAATATTAAATAACGTATCTTATGCACTACATATATATATAGAAATATATATATATATATATATTTATATAAAGGCAAAATCCTTATAAGGAGTCATATACAAAAATTATTTATTTTTATAGTGCTTATACATATTTTTTTTTTCAAGAATATTATTACGGTGGTTCCAATAATCATATATAAGCTAATATAAATATGGGTAATCAAAACTTATTTAAATATAGACATATTAATTACTATAATAAGTGGAAATAGAATTTCTTATATGTAAAAGTAGGCATGAATATATATAATTTTATATGCATACAAATATAATTTTATATGCATGAATATATAGGTTTACTTATAATACGTTATTATAAGACTCATTTATAAATATATGTATCTAATTTTGTTTGCATGGTTCCGTTCACCATTGGTGAACATGGTGAATACATGAGTTGCATAGGAACCAACAAAAAGTTTGTAACTATTTTGGCTACACATGCATGCATATAGGAAAGGAAGAAAGCAAAGGAATCTTTTATACACAAAAGTTCCTATGGTTGCTACTGCCACTGCTTCTTCCTATATTTATACACAAAAGTTCCTATAAGGGTTGTATACGAAATATACCTCAGTTTAGGTCAGTCTGAAAGCTATAGCTGCTGTCGTTTTCTTCTCCTTCTTCTTCTGTGATCTCTCCTCCAAGCGGAGAGCTAGAGCAACCCAAGAACTCGACGGTCAACACAAGAAGGATATATACGTGTGAAACTCGCGATGGGGCGAGCCGAAAACCTCATGGTTACTGGAGGAGCGTACCGGAGTTGACGGTGTGCGGCCTGCTCGCGGGTCATGCGGTACTTAATGCCGACGGAGTGGTGGTATTCCGACGTCGGTCGCACGGAATGTGCTGTCAGGACCGGCACTTGGCTGGCCCGTTGGAGATTTGATGGCACCGTAGAGTGTCGGCGGGGATGCTCGACGATGGGCACGACGACATCACGAGCAACGGAGGCATCAACAAACGCTGGTATCCCGGAGCCACGCCGGAGTTGGATCGACCTCGACGTTGGTGCTTGGCCTGGCGGTGCTGTGCCCGTGCAACCTATAGGTGCCAGTCGCGGGTGGCACTGTAGGTCGTCCGGTGGTCGTTCGTTGACGCAGCTGCATGACCACAAGCTAGTCGCATGGCCGAAAAACACGGCATAGGTGTTGCACATCGCAATGAGTTTCTGTCAGTGGCGAGGCTTGGTACTGCACGTGGTCGTCGCCTCTACTCGGTGTGGAACTCGCTAAGGCACATGCGACCTTGTGCGAGCACATGAAGGATCGGGAAGGGCCACTGGCGAATGACTCTCGGTCGAGACTGGTTTCATGTGGAGATGGCATCCACGCATGGAGGAGTCGTACGCGGAGGCCGGTACGTCCGGACAGTCACGTCCGTCTCCGATTCTGACGTGCTAGGGTGGCCCTACCCGTGATAACGACGACTCTGGGGAGAAGACAAGGTCGTCTCGAAGGGTCGGTGGTAGGCCAGTGAGGAACCGGCGTAAGTGATGGAGTGTTCAGACATGAGAGGAAGAGAAGTTAGGGTTAGGGTTAGGAGTCGATGGTAGAAAATACAACTGTGGAGGCTGGCTTTAAAGGCGGCTAGGGTTTCCATGTTCCGAATTTCCGATATATATATACATACGTATATAGGTCGGCTCTGTTTTGTTCTATGCACGGGGGATTTAGAAAGAGCTCGGGTGGGCTTCGGTTAGGCTGGGGTCTGCTGGGGCGGGCCGGGCTGGGCTGGAACTGATTCAGCTAAGAGGGGGGGTCCTCTCGGGTTTTTTTTTTTTGGGGGGGGGGGGGGGGGGGGGCGGGAATTAGCTTTGGCTGATTTATTGAATCATCTACGAACCTGCTTAATATAAAATTGGCACAGCAACCAAATATATTGCCAAAATCTTCATCTGCATATATAGTTTAATACAAGCCAAAGTGCCAAACCCAAGTAATTGGAGCCAACCATCACTAAGACGATTCCAGATAGTTTTTCAAGCCCTCAATTTACAATTATATCTCTACATATTATTGGCTACTTCTTCAACTACTACTATTTAAGGCAAATTCACATATCAAAATATTCTGGTTGATCAAGACTTGTATTTTATACAAACATACAGGAACTTCGTCATAATTCACAAGACTGCTATTGGTACCGAACCAACCAAAATTAGGTCTTTCTCGATGAATGCATCACAACTACCATTTAAATCAAATAAATAAATATAAAAAAATAATTCAAAAAATTTTCGGGAAGGGGAGTTACAAGGTCCAAGGCTATGAGGAGCTGAAGACCGTGGTCGAGAGTTGCGGAGAACGCCAGACCAAAGTTTACATATTGGAGAAGGCCGTTGCGAATGATGGACCTTCGAGTAGGGAGGTACCGAGGCGAAGAAAGATCCCCGAGCCAAAATCCTTCAGCGGGATGCGAGATGCCAAAGAAGTTGAAAACTTCTTGTGGAACATGGAGCGATACTTCAAGGCGTTGCACATCAACGATGACGTCGAGAAGGTGGATATTGCTTCACTCTACTTCACAGACAATGCGATGTTGTGGTGGCGTCGAAGGTGCATGGAGGCCGAGAAGGGTTTGTGCTCGATAGAGACTTGGAAGGATCTCAAGAAGGAGATCAACTCTCAGTTCTATCCGGATAATGTGGAGTTTGCAGCGAGGCGGAGCTTGCGGCAACTCAAGCATACCAGGGCGATCAAGGAGTGCATCAAGGAGTTTACACGCTTGATGCTTGCGATATCTAGCATGGGCGAAGAGGATCGTTTGTTCTTCTTCCTCGATAGACTCAAACCTTGGGCGGCTCAAGAATTGCAGCGATAGAGGGTGCAATACTTGAATACCGTCGTGGCAGCAGCGGAGCAGCTCGTCGAGTACATGTGGGATGACAACGATGCTGAGGCCAAGCCAAAGTCCACCAAGGAGAATGGTGGAGGAGAGCAGGAGAGCTCTCCAAAGGAGGGTCCGTCCGAGGGAGAGAAGCACGAGAAGGCCCAACCCGAGCGAGTTTTTTCATGCTTCATATGCAGAGAGAAGCACTATGCTCGGGATTGTCTGTTGAGGAGCATGCGTGTGAATGTCGTCCGAAGCGAGGAGATGGAGGATGAAGAGAGCGAAGTGGGAGCGCACATGGGAGCATTAAGCTTACTCAATGCCATGAAGACCAAGTCTACTCTGTCGAGGACTGCGAACAGGGAGCTCATGTACGTTGATGTGAAGATCAATGGCATGAACACACGGGCGTTGGTTGACACATGCGCCACTAATAACTTCATCTCAGGCATGGAGGTCCGTCGCTTGGGTCTAGCCTTCGAGGAAGATCCGAACATGATGAAGGCGGTCAATGCGGAGGCGCGCCTCATGCAGGGGGTAGCCAAGGGGGTCCGCATAGCGGTAGTAAATTGGTCGGGTGTTGCCAAATTCATCGTTGTGTCGCTGGATGACTTCAAGATGATACTAGGTATGGATTTCCTTATCGCGGTTAAGGCAATTTCGATGCCACATTTGGGAGTTGTTGGCTTCATGAAAGAAGACTCATCGTGCATGGTAAAAGCTGTACAAGGCAAGCCTTCGAAGGGGAAAGCTATCTCTGCTACTCAGCTCAAGAAGGGTGTCAAAAGGCATACCTAGCGGTGCTCGAGAAGAAGGAAGGCTTCGAGGAGGAAGGCCTTTCGTGCGAGACCGAGGGTGTTACAAAGGGGCACCCCGAGGAGCCACTTTCGCGGAGGGAGGTGGACTGTACTACCGGACTGGGCACGAGTGCAGAGATGTATGTCGCAAGTGCACGGAGGCAAAAGCGACGAGGCAGAGTAACTCGTACAAGGAGTTGCTCAAAGCTTGTGGAGGACATTCGGGTCGACAGGCTTGCAATGGGATTCGCATGCACGGAGGTGTGCAGATCCAAGTGCAGCCACGAGACGAGGGAGATCGACGACTTGATATCCCACACGAGATTCTTTCTATGCCGAGGAGGGCACAGACCGAGGCCAGAGTTGGTATGGCAAACCAGTTTGCTTCCGATCTTTAGGAGAAGATAGGCAAAGGGAAGAGCCGTACGAGACGCACAAAGGAGGGACGATGTGAAGCGATCATGCCAATAAGAGTGGATATCGTCCTGAGACTTGCTGCACCCATCGACGAGGGCGTCGACGAAACAGGTGGAGGAGAATGTCACGCACAAAAGTTTGTGCCCCACCGAGACGGATTTGCATAACTCTCCACGGACTTGGGTTATGCGAGAAGCTTCTAGAATATTCAAGAAGATGGCAAAACTCTCTAGAAGATGGTAAATTTCTCTGGAAGGTCCAAGATCATTCTAGATGGCCCAAGATTCTTCTAGATGGCCCATGAAGTTTCCTTTTATTTCCCTTAGAGAATAATCCTGGAATATGTCGATTCCAGTATGGTAGGAAGAATAATCCCTGGAATATTCCTTCAAGAAGTTTTCATGTAAAGCTCTATGAGCCATTGTAAATAGGGAGGGCTCATTTGTTCCTCACCACCCAAAGTTGTAGTCTTTTCTAGTATAGTGAAGTTTTAATCTTCCACTCTCTCTCTTTTGCTGCACAATATTCTCAATATCGCCTTAGTGATCTAGCTAAGCGGGTTCAGGAAGGCTTGCACGACTTTTCGAGGAGAAAGATAGTGCGCCGCACGGGTCGAAGGGTAGCAAAAACACTAAGTCTGTGACAGGTAGGTTGGGTCTGAAATGTTTTAGATTCAGAATGTAGAGAATTATTTTGTAGAATAGTAAATTCTAATTTGCAGTCCAATTCTAGATTTACATTATTTTTTTCACATTAATTTTTGACCACATAATCTTTGAAACCAAAGTTCATTTTATTATTTTATACTATTTTCATACAAATCCAACCCCTTTTATATTTACCTTTATTTCAAATCTTTAGACCTTAAGAATTTTTTTTTGAAATCCATCTACTAAAGATACACTTAGGTCTCGTTTTGTTCACGGAATGGAAGAAAAAAGAAATCAATTCCTTGTCATTTCCTTTCCTTTGGAAAACTTTAATTCCCATTGATTTTCTTTCCGATGTTTGGCAATGTCAAAGAATTTGGAAAGGAAAGTGAATACTTCAATATGGAATTCCTTGCTTGGATGGATGTAATCACTTTTCTTCATATTTTTTCTTTTATTGGGAATCATTTTCCTTTCCTCCTCAATTCCTTTGGCACCCATACATAGGAAATTAATCACTTTCCTTTTTCAACCCGAAGACTCCATGAACCAAACGAGGCCTTAGACGACTATATTTTCCACCACCGTTTTTCTAGAAGGCCTCCTCCATATCTCGAGGTTAACTACTTCCTAAGCCCCCCCCTTTTTTTTATATAATACCCCACTTTACAGTATGTCACTACAACATTCTAGAAATATGAGTATTTTAGACTTTTGTGTTTCATGTGCATTTATATCATTTTTAATTAAATAATTGTGCTAGTGATATATTATATGATAACTATAGTGCTATTTTAATTAGATGGACTAGATGTTTAGTCATGACCCTAGTGGACCTAATTAGTGAGATTAGACAATCATTAAACCCATTTTAATAAGTTTAGTTAGTCTCTAGTTAGACTAGCAAGTTTAATTAGAAGATTAAGCTAAACACCTAATTAAGAAGAAATGCTTTTTCTCTAAACTGGTCATGAAAATGGAAAGGGACCTTATGGACATTTCACACTAACCCTAACCTAGACCTATTTTGGCCATCCATATGCCACCCCTTGGCTATAAGAAGAATAACTTCTTCTTCCTTCTTCCATTTCAAATTATTGGAGGTTGGAGCACTTGGAGCTTGAGGACTTCCAGATCTTGGAGCTATTTTATTGGAAATCTATCTTCCAATAGGTAAAATACAATATAAACCCTTTAATTAGTGTTAAATAGTATAGAGGCATGAAATAGGAACCCCATGAAATAGGAATACCTATGGTGAGGAGTTTTGACTCTTCTTCATTGATTTAGAGACTTTTTTCTTTGTATTTTGACCCAATTTGGAAAAAATATCGAGAATGACATTTCTAGGATTTGTGAATAGGTTTGTTAGGTTCTAATTATGATTTAGAATATGTAGGTATACTTTGGGTCAAGTTTGGATTAATTTGGAGTGCATATCATGGACGTGTCACAACGTGTCCCGATACGTATGCCAAATGTTTGACAAAATGACCCAAAGAACATACAATGCTATTAATTCATATTTGACATTTGAGGTTAGATGTATATTGTTATAGGTTATCATTTGTATGATTATTTATTGATTATATGAGAATATTATATGGTTTCCATAGCCTAGGGACTATGTGGACTGTTTTTGTATAGCAAGAGTATAGGGGACTGTTTTGGTACTGTTATAAATTGTGTGTGTGTGTGTATAGGGGATTGAATGTGAACCGAGTTTATATTATATGTGAGTATGGAGATGAGTTCATGGCTTATTAGAAAATAGCAGTTATATGGGGGACTATATATATGTATTGTAATAATTGTTGACTTATGTCTGTGGTAGAGAGGGGCCATATTACATATAGCTAACTATTGAAGAATAAGAGATGGGATAGTGTATCAGTCCATAGGAAGGGTCCATTTGTCATGCCCCAGAACCAAAATACTGGAGAGAGAGGGACAGACACAGCCAACTACGTACATTGAAGTACAACCCACCTCGTAATACGGTCATGACTGTCTAGATGTATTAGGGTTTATCTACATGCCAACAGTCTCTTATGGTCAAGAACAAGCCTAGTGTCTCAATCTCAAGCAAGCAAATAATTATTACAAAATGTTAGATCATCAGACATACAAAGTAAGGTATCCCAAACATTACAAATTCAGATAATCATGGAGCTAGTCATACAAAATGCGAGACTAGCAAGACTTAAGTCATACATAATCAACCCTAGGATTTGTCAATCATGTTACAGCCCTTAGACAGATAGAAATAAACTTTCAACATGAGCTAACACGTGCTCGACGGCTAAACGTCTCAAAAGAATAAGTTACAGTAGAGTGGGATAGCAAAATAAGAAAATCTACTCGTTGCCATGGTTACGCCTGGTGTTCCACCATCTGGCTGGAAGGCAGGTAGATCCACGGGTGCTACTCCAAAATATGGCCATACAAAACCATCTAGGTCAGACCCCAGAAAGGGCAAGCGCCACAAGGGAGGCTCCACTTAGGAACTAAAACCAGCATAAACGGAATAGAAGAACTGATAAAAGAACATAATTAATAACATAAAAGACATGCTTTAAAGAACATACTAGCTTGTATAAAGAAATCAAGAGGTGGAATATAATACCCATGTTAATCATGAAATAATGATTCAGGCACGGCCAAACAAATCCTACAGCTTGCTATCATTAGCTAACTAGGGTTATCATAGGCCTAGTTGCTAACAAGATGCAGTAGAGATATTCCCGCAGTCACAAGCCCTGCAGACTATCTAGGTTATCTATGCGAGGTTACAAGAGTTTATCAAGAATTAAGAGAATTATTAGGTGACTTAGAGTGCAACACATGATAGTGTGCTGGAAATGCGCCCTACTCGTCGGTAGGCTACAAGTCCACAGGTGTGGCCGGGATAATGGGATCGTCTGTAACTGGAAAATCTCTCTAAATGAACTACTTGATCAATCTAGTCGTTAACCTAGTCAGATTCATTATGAATCCCTGACGTGGTAACCAGGAATCCATATACTAGACATGATGCAAGACGAGACAGGTAGCTTGTACAGGAACAATTAACCACGGAGTCAAGACAAAAGCTATACATAACAAGTATAGCTGTCGCAACAGCAATCAAGATTACACATATCATGTCAGGTTTAATTGTCATGTCAAGAGTACTTGTCAAGAGTGTGCTTCGAAGGACCACTGTCAAGATTATCAAGATGAGATCATGTTCTCATGTTCAAGTCAAGTTCAAGTTACTAACTCAAGATTACCAAGTCGGGTCGTCGCAATTTAGGCTAAGTATAGGAAATATTTATAGAAGATCAAGAACTATGATTGAAACTATCGGTCGCATATGAACTATAGTTAAGGTAAAATAAGAAGATTTATGAAGCCAAGACGAAGATCTACAACTTTTATGTTTTGAGTTTTTTAAGATTCTAGCTACAAAATAGCTCAAACGGGCAAAAATAGTCATTTAGGGTGATCTGCGCACAAGTGCACTGCACGCACAAGCAAAACTGCCTACGGCATACGGTACATGCATGCATGGCATGCAGTTTGCGTACTACACACAAAATGCACTGATCGTACAGTCAAAACTTCCCACGGTGCACGGAGTGTGCAAATACGACACACGACACGCAACCAATAATTGGCACGGGCACACGGTGCACAAAATGCACTACGTGCACGAACAAAACAGCATGCGGTGCACGGAGCACGCAAGCACGGCGCAGGGTGTGCGACCAATGAATGGCACGGACGCACAACATGCAAAATGTACTGTACATGCGAGCAAAACTGCCTACGGTACATGGAGCGCGTAAGCACGACGCACGGCACACGACCAATTAAAGGCGTGCGACGCGGAAACGCACTGTGCGTGCGAGCAAAACTGCCCATGGTGCACGACCAATGAATGGCGTAGGCACGTGGCGCGCAAATGTACTGTACACGTTGGCAAAACTGCCAACGGCGCAAGGAGCGCGCAAGCACGGCGCACGACAAGCGACCAATGAATGGCGCGGGCACGCGGCACGCAAATGCACTGCACGTGCGAGTAAAATTGCCCTTGGAGCGCAGAGAGCGCAACTACGACGCGCGAGCGCATGACACGTAAAGCGCCCGTGCGACACTGTTTATCGTTCCGATAACGCCGAAGTTGTGCCGGAACCCATGAACACAAAAATGCCTAACTTCCTCATACAAAGTCGAAATCAAGCGGGTCAAAAGCCAAAATTGGGTAGAATTGAATTTTCCACAACATGGAACCATTAGTTTTCGAAAATAACAGTTTAAAAGATCAAAACCAAGAAAAAACCGAGAAAACTATAAACTTAAATCTACAAAAATATAACCATCAAAATCAAAATTTCCAAGTTCTAATGAGGCTTAGAATCAAGCAAGAAAGAAAATGGAACAATAAAATTTGAGATCCATCATGAAGCAAGTTGCACTTGCCTAGGACTTGGTAGGTGGAAGGAGTAATAAAGAAGATGGAGAAATAAATGAAAAGTAAATGAGGAGAGAGAGAGAAAGAGGAGTTGGTATTTATATAAACCCTTCTCATCTTAAACCAAAACAAACCAAGTCAAGACAAGCCAAGCCAAGTTGAACCAAACCGAATTAAACCAAGGCAAGATTAAACCAAGACTAGGCTAAGCAAGACAAGTCAAAATACAGGTCGTCTGACAAAAGTCAGAATTTCGTACATGTATACTAAAAATACATATAACAAAAAATGGGAGTGACACCATTATACCTCAATCCTATATCCCAATATGTATACGTGTGTGGGATAGTGTATCAGTCCATAGGGGTCTGGTACATATGAAGGGGGAATAACTAAAACCTATATATGTGTGTTTGTGAGAGGAGAATAGGAGTTAATATGTTAATACATGTATCAGTCATTAGTCACATAGTCTTTTATGTATCAATTATTTAGGGGGATAAGGCAGTAGAGAGTTATTTGTATCAGTCATGGGGAATATTAGCAGAGCAGTAGCAGGGCAATAGGCTACTGCCTATTCATAGGGTAGTATCAGTATCAGCATCTGCTGCTATTAGCAGCTCTTACCAGTTGGAAGCAGAGCAACAACATAATAAAGAAGGTGCTCGGATTTAGCCAAATACAGTAGCAGTCAAATAGAGTAGTGAGGGTGTTTGCATATATCAGTTGTATTAGAAATACATGTATCAGTATTAGTGAAGATGAGAGGAATATCATGTATCAATCATATAGTTTTATGTATCAGTTATTTAGAGGAATATCATGTATTAATATGGAAAAACTTAGTTGTATAGTAAAGAGTTTAGATAGCAGTAGCAATGGCATATTGCCAGCAGTAACATTTGCTGCATATAGCAACATAATAGGCTACGCAACAGTATTCTACTGCATTAAATAGTAGTAGCAGTAGTGCCAATAGCAGTAGGGAGGTAAGGGGCCAGGTTGGAGTGTTTATGGTTTGCAAGGGTGAGTATCCTAGTATTTAGGATGTAAGTATTGTCTAAGTGAACCTATTTGGTTAGGCAAAGGATATAAAAATATTGTAACTAAGATTTAAGTTAGGGTATTGAAATATTCTTATATAATAGAAAACTTTAGGTAATTTAGATAGGTAAAAGAATTACCTAAGTAACATAGGTAATAAGCTACCATTGTATCCTAGGATAAGTAGTATAGCCTAGAAACTTAGTGTATGGACACAATATCCTAGAAACATACTCATACAACCAAGTTGGACTAGTTTGACCTAGAGTTGACCTAGTTTGACTAATTTGACTTAGTTTGAATTTCATTGACCTAATTTGACTTCCATGACCTAGAAAATGTCTAGAAGCAAATAATTAATGCATTTAAATGAATTGTATGCTCTAGAACACCAAGTAACTCTGTAAATTCATATTAGGTCTTTGTGATGTCGGTTTGAACGTCGACCCTTAGTCGTTGCTCAGGATATCAGGCAAGTACGTACCTCTAATTTTTTTCATCATAATAGTATCTATATTACCTGTTCTACACTAATTTACTTGCTGCTGACACACTGTTACACGGATTGATGCTAAATAGATCATGAGGAGATGTTATCTCCTTATCGGGTACATCAGGTATTTCATGTGCATATACTTTATCATGTGCATCGTGTGCTCCTTATATTTGTATTATTCACTCATGTGCTTCATGTACTTCACATGCTTCATGTACAAATAGCATTCATGTACTTAACTTGTCGTGATCAGATACATGTGTATTGATTGGGGCGGAGGAGTAGAAATAGTTATGTGATTAAACCCCTTAGTATAATCATGTGCATGCCGATTATATCTTTTATATATAATCGAGTTAGCGTAGAATAATTATGTGCAACCTAAACCAATCACATAACTATGTTGTGCTCTAAATCACTTCGTGTTTATTCCAGTTTAACATATTCTCTATCTTATTCATGTGCTCAGTTTTCTAATATGTTCATGGTACTATTTCTTTGTATTTCTATTCCACTACATCATGTATATTCTTCTATTGTAAGTTATATATTTCCTATCATGCGATTAAACTGCTTTTAGAGTTATATATTTTGTTTCAATTCTGACTGGATATATTTTTCAGAGGATCTGGAAGACTTTTGCACGATCTATTATGGAGCATGCATCGATGACACTTGTGACCTGGATCACCAAGAGGATCATGTTTCCTTAGAGGAGACACTAGTAATGCCTTGCTAGATATCTAGGATATTTGCCTGGATTTGTCTCTAGTTATCATTTTGAGATGTCTATTTATACTATCTACTCTTTGAGATGTTGTTGACTCATAGATTTATTTCTTTTTGAGTTGTATTGTACTGTTGACATCTATCTATGTCCTTATCGTGCTATTATTCTTCCTTAATTATTGTGATTGAGATGCTATCATTCTGTGATTGCCTTCCATATAGAGAGTTATCATTGACAGGTACATTTATATTCTGTTATAGTTAGTTGTGCAACCTTGGACAATGTTCTATCGTTGATCTGCGACGTAGGCTGGACATACCCACGATCTTGTGCCCTTTCACTTGGTGCAGGTCATGAAATATTTTTAGTGGTGGCCCATGCAGGTCTAGTTCTGAGTTTTGTCTCAGTTTTGTAGTAGTATTCAGACTTAGAGTAGTGCTACAACCTGCTGTAGGATATTGGATATAGGCTATAAGGTATACTCAATCACAATTAGGAAATTTTTTTTGATCTGATAGTTTGCTATCTTTAATCCTTCTGACAATTGCCTTCTTTGAATTAATACTATCCTTCTTTAATAATACCATTCCTTGCTCCATATTGACTTCTTTTGATCTGTCTTCAGGATGCCGTCGAAGACCCGATCACATCGTTCTGTCCTAGAGGCTGCCACCGAGAGGTCTAACACCTCTCGTCTGGTTCATCAGGCCATTGGGACTGCTCCACTTTTTACTTCTGCTTGCGTAGGAGTATCAGCTATTTTTGGGGGTCCTCCTCCACCTATTTCGAGGACTACCCCGGTCATTTCAGATGTTCTTCAGCCTCCACCACCACCTCCAGTACCGGTGGATGCAGTGCAGCTATTTGCACTATTCAGAGAGATAATGGATGCTCGGCATCGTTAGTCATACGTCATTAGGCAGGGCATAGAGAATGTTCATCAGGTGGTGATGACGGCAATAGAGAGGGTGGCTCAGATCCAACCACAGGGAGGTCAGATTTAGCATTCGAGGCCGGGCACCATTATTGACTTCCAAAGGATACAGCCCAAGGATTTCTATGGTACGGAGGGTATCCTATATATGGATGACTAGATTGAGCACATCGAAGGGATATATGGACGGGTATAGATTCTTGATAGTTTATAGATAGAGACAGCAGGCAGCCAGATGCTCAACCTTGCTTTGACAAGGTATCACACCGATCCGAGGGTCGCAGTTGAGGGATAGACTTGGGAAGCTTTCAAGAAACTTTTCAAGAAGAAGTTTTTTCTGGATATGGCTCTTAGTACTTTGGAGAGCCAGTTCGAGACTCTCATCCACGGGAGCATGCTAGTGGTCGAGTACGCTGCGGAGTTCTCCCATCTGGGCAGATTTGTGGAGGTGCTGAGTGATGTAGCGAAGGCAAAAAATTTCGTAAGGTCTTGAACAAGGAGGTCAAGTCATTGACCAATGGTGACTGCGATACGACTTTTGAACAGATTATGGCAGACGTTCTGAGGCTGAGGATGACTTGGAGCTTAAGTCCAAGAGGGATAGAGATGCTTTTGGAACGGGTAGCAGTACAGGCCCGGCCAAGAGGCCCTATATCCAGCAGCAGAGGCCGTTCTAGCACCAGCAGCATTATGACCAGGGTCGTGCCCCTTTCCAACAGGTGTATCAGCAGCAGAGACAAGGTCAGCAGCAAGCACCGAGGCAGGCAAATCAGGCCATTACTTGTCCCTTATGTAAGAAGCCAGGGCACGGATGGGGTAACTACAGAAAAAGGTTGGACAAGGGTCTGTTGTGCGGTTCAGCAGAGCATCGGTTGAGAGAGGCCTATAGAGAGGACTGCCTCTATAGACTCAATAAAAGAGGTTTGTTCAGCGTCAACAGTAGCACAGATGATGCCAACAGGGGCAAGCTTTCACTATGGCAGTTGTGGAGACCGAGCCAGTCAGTAATGTGATCTTAGGTTCTATCCTTCTTGATACCATTCCAATACGTGCTTTATTTGATTTTGGGGCTTCTCATAGTTTTGTGTCTGTATCTTTTGCTATTAGACACCATTTTGCATCTGAATCTTTGCTTAGGACTTGCATGATCACTATCATGCCATGATCCTGTAGAGTCATTTTGTCCTCACTTCGGACTCTATGGAATCGTTCGTCTTCGCTTGGGCGTGATGCCGTGCAAGCCTAAGTAGCGCTTGCACAAGGCCAAGACTTGTAACAAGACAAGATAGACAAATATCAACAGCAGCACAGCGGAATATAAAGCAGATATTTGAAATAGCAGCGGACATATTGCAGAATATAATTGATCACAAGGTAGCAGAAACAAATCTCTTTATTGATTTCATTTGAACATAGTACAATCTCTCAATTCTTTCTGATACAAAGCTTATATTCTTTCAGAAATATTGCAGATTATAATGATCCCGTACCATACATTACATTCCCTTATATACAAGTCCAACTCTTTGCAACAAATGTCCATCTGTTGGCATCTATTCTAATTTTTGGCTCCTGAGGATGAGGCTCACGCTATCGTTTCGGACTATCCTTCTTAATGTGTCTTGCACCTGCGTGCTGACTGATGATTGGTCAGTATATCAACATACTGGTGATTGTAAACTAAGGCTATATTTGTCTGAAACGATCACTAATTCATTTAGTGAGAAAGTATTTCTTGTGCTGTGATCTTGCTACATTTACCTATGTTCATTTTATGCATATTCAGAGTCAGATAACATCATTTTGAAAACACTTTGAGAAGCCATAGTTCATTTTATTTCAAGCATTCAAGAAACTATTTATTTCATGCACGATGACTATTCTTTTTTTGTGAAGTGCGCAGCGTGTTTCATGAGTCATACCTTATTCTCAGGGACATTAGCATTAACATTCTTTTTTTTATTCAAGACATTCTAATAGTCAGATTTCATGCACGATTATCATATATTTTCTTTACAGGGACACAACATGTTCTTTGCAACATATTATTCATATAAGCAGATTTATAATCAAAAACTTGAGAAACACATGTATTACTTTTTCAGTGATTCTTACCATAGCTGACGGTCCATTCTTGCACAAGATAAGGATTAGCATAAACATGATATAACTAATGTTGTTCCTTGTCCGTCTCTGTATTATTAACTCTTAACAAAATCATTAACGACACATGCAGACTCGATTGGCTACTGTGAATCTCCGGTTCAACTCTGCTCCAATCAATACTTATCTATATAATGGTCCAAGGGTATTCCCATGATTAGCTGTTGTGACTCTTTAGTTCAGCTCGTCGCTATGGACTCAACACCCCCCTGATCGCAAGGTCTCATTTACCTCAGAGTGCCCTAATCTCTCCTAGGCTAAGTGGTTCGAGGTGCCCCAAGAATCTACCCGAGAGACGATACTTGTGCACAAGTTGCCCGAGATCAATGTATATGCTATAGCATTTCTATCAGATGGAACATATTTTGATCAGATATTTCAGATATACGACACGTTCATTTCGTGCCTAAGCAGATTTACGACACGTTCATTTCGTGCCTTTCTTCTTTTCGGATCTCATAGCCAACAGTTTCCCTCTCTTTTCTTATCAAGCATAACAATGAGTCATATTCAGAATAAATATCTATTTTAGCATGGCATCATCTCATTTGATTTAACATAGCAAAAGTTTATTTCTTTTCTTTTTCAGGCAACAATCTTTCTTTTAGCATACATGCTTCATATCATTTCTTATTAGTAGGCAATAATTCTTCTTAGCATACAGGTTATTTTTTTTCTTATTCTTAGCATGACAGCATATGGATTCTCTTATAAGTATACTCAATGATTACCATCTTGTTTTTAGCAATAATATTCATTCAAAACTCATATTCTTATTAGGCGTAAGTGAATCATAAAATGAGTCTTTGTCCACTCACCCAGATCAATCATCTTCTGTTGCAGAGTCAGTAATCTGCTCTGATCATCTAGTGCCTTCGCAGAACGGGGTACTACAATCACGACTGTGGGTGGTACCATCCTTTTACAAGAATCGGAGAGTTATCTTGGAAGGTCGGGAGCTAGATGTGTGCTTGCTCGTAATGCCATTCCGAGTTACGATATTATACTCGGAATAGATTGGTTGAGTAGGCACCATGCTAGTATAGATTATCATGGAGGCAGAGTGTTGTTCAGATCGCTAGGAGATCCAGAGTTTGAGTTCGCCAGAGGAGATGTGGAGCAGAGAGAAGAAGTTTTTTGTGGAGCCTTAGAAGAGGAGCAGAGACTGTCACATCCATTGATAGCTGAGTTCATAGATGTTTTCCTAGAAAAGTTACCGAAATTGCCTCCAGACAGAGATGTAGAGTTCTCTATAGATTTGGTGCCAGGCGTAGAGCCCATATCTCAGTACGTCTATAGAGTTAACAACAGTGAGCTGGCAAAATTGATGAAGCAAGTGGACGAGTTGTAGGACAAAGGCTTTATCAGATCTAGTTCTTCACCGTGGGGTGCTCCGGTACTTTTTGTGCCAAAGAAGAATGGATCAGTATGCATGTGTATCGAGGTACGCATGTGTATCGATTACATGGCCCTTAACAACCTCACCATCAAGAACAAACACCCGTTGCCGAGGATCGATGATCTTTTCAATAAATTAAGGGAAGTGAAGGTATTTTCCAAGATTGAGCTGAGGTCAGGCTACCACCAGGTAAAGGTAAAGAAGGAGGATATTCTGAAGACAGCATTTCGAACTCCGTATGGCCAGTTTGAGTTCATGGTGATGCTGTTTGGGTTAACCAATGCACCGACAGTATTCCTGAACCTGATAAACAAGGTGTTCCATCAGTATCTGGATAAATTTTGTTATGGTATTCATTGATGATATCTTGGTGTATTCGAAGATCCTAGAGAAGTATGAAGAGCATCTGAGGATAGTTTTAGAGACTCTCAGGAAGGAGAAGCTTTATGGCAAGCTTTTGAAGTGTGAGTTCTTCCTTGATCGGGTTAAGTTCCTGGGTCATGTTGTGACAGGAGAGGGAATCTCAGTCGATCCGAAGAATATCACGACAGTTGAGACGTGAACTTCTCTGAATTTAGTTGCAGAGATCAGGAGTTTTCTCGGATTGGCAGGCTACTACAGGAGATTTGTTCATGATTTTTCTCGAATTACAGAGCCGTTTCTTAGGCTGACCCGAAAGGACATAGAGTTTGTTTGGACACAGGAGTGTCAGGTCGCCTTTGATGAGTTGAAAAAGAGGTTAACGATAGCTCTAGTATTGATGTTGCCATCAGGGACAGGTGGTTTTACTATCTATAGTGATGCCTCAGGGAAGGGTTTGGGTTTTGTCTTGCACCAGAATGGAAAGGTGATTGCCTATGCTTCCAGGCAATTACATTCGCATAAGAAGAATTACCCTACCCTCAACTTGGAGTTGGTAGCGGTTATTTTCGCTCTTAAGTTGTGAAAATACTATTTATACGAAGAGCGTGTAGAGATCTTTACGGACCATAAAAGCTTAAAGTATGTGTTTACCTAAAAAGAGCTAAACATGAGGCAGAGGAGATGGTTGGAGTTGATGAAGGACTTCAACATCTCATTGCAGTATCATCCAGAGAAGGTCAACGTAGTTGTCGATGCCTTGAGCAGGTATCCGGTAGCTATGTGCTTGACGACGGACCATCATTTGTTGGCTGATCTTGAGAGTTTAGGGATCGAGGTAATAGTGCCTGGAGATGAGATATAGATGTGGGGACTATATATTCAGTCAGAATTGATGGATATAATCAAGTTGACTCAGTTCGATGATGTAGCTCTGAGGAGTAACGGAGTGCAGACTAAGGCAGAACTTCTGGACGAGTTTGTTATTACAGAGGATGGGACATTGAGGCAAGATACCAGACTGTATGTGCCTAGCGGAGAGCTTCGGGAGTAGGTGATGCAGGAGGCACATCGCTCTCAGTATTCTATGCATCCATGTAATGCCCGTGGTTCATATTACGTATTTTGTATACGTGTACGGAATCCCGACCTGTAGCTAGACTTGTCATGCTTGTCTTGATCCTGGTTTAGTAGCTTGGCTTGGTTTTGTTTGGCTTGGTTCGGTTTTGTTGTGAACCCTACCTACCACCACCAACACCATTTATTAACCCACTCCTCTCTCTTTCCTCATTAATTCTTTTCTATTACCTATTCTTCTTCCCTACCATTACTTCTCCACCAACCTGAGAGAATGGAGAGCTTAGGCAAGTACATCTTGCTTCATGGAGGAACCCCATTTTTATTGTTCCATTATCTTCCTCATGTGTTTCTAACCCACTTTAGTACTTGGCATTTTTTATTTTCGTAGTTAAATTCTTGTAAATCTAGCGTTGTGGTATTTTCAGTTTCCATGAGTTTTGATCTATCAAACTTGCATATTTTTGCTAGTTGATGGTTCCATGTTGTAGAGAATTCCATTTTATCCAAATTTGACCTACGAGAGTCTGGGTTTGGGGGTTTCTATTGTTGTTTGGAGGAGCATGGAGGCCATAGTATTTTCCATGGACATGTTCTCCGTGGGAGCCATTAATTGCACTTTTGGCCGCATGCAACATTGAGTTGCTGAGCCGCATGGCTATTTAATATTATTGGCCGCATGAGCATTTTCTAGTTCTGGCCGCATGACCTTTCTTGCTTATACGGCCAGGGCCATTTAAGTCCGCATGGCCATTTAATTAATTCATTGCATGCCTTTGCATTGCCCAACTTGTATTTAATTAGTTGCTTGCATGAGCATGCATTTAATTAGTTACGTGCATTTAATGAGTTTGCATTTATTTAGCTTGTATTTAACTAGTTACGTGCATGCATTTGCATGCAAGTGCATGCATTTGCATGCAATTGCATGCATTGCCAATTCATGGCCGCATATGAGGATTATTGGCCGCATGGCCTTAGAAGTGAATTATGAGCCGCATAGGCCAATACCATGTGTATTTTAATGCATGCAAGCATCAGCTTGTATGCTTATGTATTTAATTGAGCCGCATAGGCTAATGCCAAGTATATTTTAATGCATGGCCAAGTATATTTTAATGCATGCAAGCATCAGCCTTTAGTTTATTTGCCATGCATTTGCAAGATTTTGCTTGCATGCGTGGCTTGATTTCATGCACCTAGCCGCATAGCCCTTAACTAATTACATGCATTGCATGCATCTGCATGCATTGCCAATGGTAGCCGCATAAGGCCTATTGTAATTGCTGAGCCGCATAAGGCATATTGCCTTGCTGGCCGCATAAGGCCCATTGCCTTGCTGGCCGCATAAGGCCAATTGTATTATGGCCGTATGGTCTTTGCATGCATTCACTTGCATGCTTATATTATTAATCGGTCGCATATGGCCATTGCCAATTGCTCAGCCGCATATGGCCTAAGCAGATTCATGCATTATTTATTTGCATGGCCTTTTCCATTTATTTGCATGCATTAGCATGCAGTTGCTTGCATGCTTAAGTGCTTGCATGCTTAAACATTATTAGCTGGCCGCATGGCCACTGTTCATTCATGGCCGCATAGATAATTTTCTGCATGGCCATTAATTTTATTTGCCTGGCCGCATATGGCAAGTTTAGCTGGCCGCATGGCCTTAGCTAATTGTATGGCCAATTGCATGCACGTGTATTAACTTTAATTGCTTGCTTGCATGGCCTTGCATGCATTTGCTTGCACGCTTATTAGCATTAATTTAATTGCTTGTATTTGTTTGCATGCAACTTGCTGGCCGCATATGGCCTATTATTTGCTGGCCGCATATGGCCCAATTTTTCCTGTGCCGCATGAGTCCTCCACAGCCCTTGCCCCTGCTAATATTTAATTACTAAATGTATTGCTTGTGCCATATTAATTTTAAGTGTGTTCTCTGACACGATGGTGATCCGTTGTGGTGCACTTTTGACAAATAACATGACTTAATAGTGGCCCGTTGTGGCGCACTCCTAACAAGTGAACTTGACATGATAACTTGACATGATAACCTGACATGATATATCTCGATATGCTGTTGTGACGGCTAGCTTGACATGACAAGATTGAATGACCTGGACACCGTGGACGATTGTGCTTGTACAAATGAACCAATATTGTCTTGCATCATGTCTAGGACAGGGACCCCTGAGTACCACGGTCAGGGTTAACTACTGTAAATGGCTAAGGCTAATAACTAGAATAATTCAGTAGTCATGAGAGATTTCCCCAGTTACAGGCGATCCCGTTATCCCGGCCACCATTGTTGGATTTGTAGCCTGTCGACGAGTAGGGCACAAGTCTAGGTTCACTGATATATGGAACATAACGAGGCATTACTTAAATGAATCCAAGTCGCCTGGATAACCTGGATTAGCTGCAGGACTTGTGGCTGGAGGAACATCTCATTGCATCTTGCTAGTAACTAGGCCTGTGATAACCCTAGTTAGTTAAAGTATCAAGCCGTACTTATTGATTGGCCGTGATTATTGGATGAGGTATAATTTGTCGAGTCTTGTCTTGATCCTGTACAAGATTGTCACATGACCTGATTTCAAGATTGTTACATGTCCTGATTTCTTATATTATCTTGCCGATAAATGGTGGAAAACCAAGTTCCGTTCAGATGAAGGGTTACAACCCTGGTCCTTGTTTGATTTACGGGTTGTAACCTGGTAATCTAAATAGTCCCATGGTTATCTCATCGTATATCACCTGTCATACTTTTACTTAATTACTGTCTTTTATTATGTAATTATATTCTTGTGCTAATTGCTGGTTTTAGTTCCTAAGTAAAGCTTCCTTTGTGGCACTTGCTCTTTCTGGGATCTAACCCAGCTGGTTTTGTATGGCCAGATATCGGAGCAGCACCAGAGGATCTACCTACCTTTCAGCCAGATGGTGACCACTAGACGGAATCCTGGCAACGAGTGGGTTATCTTTGGCTCTCCCACTCTATTATAAAAATATTCTTTTGAGGCGTTTAGCCGACGAGCATGTCTTAGCTCGATTACGTTTTACTTACTGTCTGCCTACGGGCTGTAGCATGATTGACAGATCCTAGGGTTGATCATGTATGACTAAACTCTTGCTAGTTCTCACATTTTGTAACGACTAGCTTCATGATCAGCTGAATATGTAATATTTGGGACGCCTTACTATTGTATATTTGATGATCTTACATCTTATAACATTTACTTACTTGCTTGTGATTGAGACACTAGGCTTGTTCATGACCATAGGAGACTGATGGCTTATAGTTAAACCCTCATATATCTAGACAGCCACGATCGTATGGTGAGGTGGATTCCATTTCATTATACGTAGCTGGCTATGTATGCCCCCGCTCTCCAGTATTCTGGTTATGGGGCGTTACAATCCAGGTGCCAACAAGATGTATAGAGATCTGGAGGAGCATGTTTGGTGGTATGGCATGATACGGGAGGTAGCATGCTTTATAGCCAGATTCTTGGTATTCCAGCAGGTGAAGGCAGAGAGGCAGAGGCCAGGAGGATTGTTACAACCATTACCCATTTTGAAGTGGAAATGGAAGCACATCACAATGGATTTTGTGTCAGGATCGTCACATACACTAGGAGGGGAAGACGCGATTTGGGTCATCGTTGACATGTTGACCAAATCAGCCCATTTCTTGCCATTCAAGGTGGGCTTGTCTCCGGAAAGGCTAGCAGACATATACGTGAGGCAGATAGTCAGACTATATGGAGTTCCTGTGAGCATAGTCTCAGATCGAGATAGTTGCTTCCTTTTCCATTTCTGGTGGAGTTTGTAGGCTGGCTTGGCTACTCAGCTCAAGTTCAGTACCACTTACCACCCTCAGACAGACGTGCAGTCGGAGGGGACTATCCAGACTCTCAAGGATATGCTTTACACCTGTGTTTTAGATTTTGGAGGCTCCTAAGAGGATCATTTGCACTTGGTTGAGTTTGCCTAACAAAAGGTTTTAGGCTAGCATTGAATGTCACCATTCGAGGCTTTATATGGATGGAGGTGTCATACTCCCTTGTCTTGGGATGACGTTGGAGAGAGAGCTTTATTGGGGCCTAAGATGGTTGTGGATGCAACTGGGAAGGTAAAGCCCATCAGGATCAACTTCGGGTGGCGCAGGACAGACAGCGGCAATTGGGCCGATAGCCACCGAACACCTTTAGAGTTTGAGGTATAGCTTAGACGTTAAGTTTTAGATTCTTTTGACTTTGTGATCTTGTTTGCTTGTGATTGATTTTTATAGATTAAGTATGAGACCTTGTTTGTGCTAGGTGATCTGGTGTTCCTGAGGATATCTCCGTCACGAGGCACTATTAGCTTTGGTGGGGGTGGAAAGCTTAGCCCACATTTTATTGGACCTTTCGTCATTCGCGAGAGGGTTGGTGCCTTGGCATACAGGCTAGACTTGCCGCCTGCACTAGAGGGAGTTCACAATGTGTTCCATATGTCGCAGTTAAGACGGTACGTGGCGGATCCCAGTCACATACTAGATCACTCCGAGATCAAGGTGGGCCCTACTCTCAGCTATCCAGAGAAGCCAGTGGAGATTCTGGATCATCGGGAGAACGTATTACGAAACCAGACTATTCCTTTGGTTCACGTCGCCTAGAGGCATCACTCTCTGGGTGAGTCAACCTGGGATAGGGAGGATGAGATGCGCGAACGATACCCATATCTTTTCGAGCCTTGAGGTATGGTTCTTTCTATCTCTTTCGTTCCTGTCCTAGTTTTATCTTTTAATTTTGAGGACAAAATTATTTTAGGGAGGGTAGACTTATCACTACCACATTCTAGAAATTGGAATATTTTAGACTTTTGTGTTTTATGTGCATTTATATCATTTTTAATTGAATAATTGTGCTAGTGATATATTATATGATAACTATAGTGCTATTTTAATTAGATGGACTAGATGTTTAGTCATGACCCTTGTGGACCTAATTAGTGAGCTTATACAATCATCAAACCCATTTTAATAAGTTTAATTAGTCTCTAGTTAGACTAGCAAGTTTAATTAGAAGATTAGGCTAAACACTGAATTAAGAAGAAAGTCTTTTTTTTCCTAAACTTGTCATGAAAATAGAGAGGGACCTTATAGACATTGCACACTAACCCAAACTCTAATCTAGCCCTATTTGGCCGGCCACATGCCATCCCTTGGCTATAAGAAGAATAACTTCTTCTTCCTCCTTCTTTTTCCATTTTAAACCCTAACCCTAGTTTAGAAGTTTCTTCTCGAAATTGTTCCTACCACCAAATCTTATCCAAATTTGCCTAAATTAATCTCATTCTCTTTCCTTTGGAGAGTAAAGGACTCTAGAAGCAAAGTATTGGAAGTTAGAGCACTTGGAGCTTAAGAACTTCTAGATCTTGAATCCATTTCATTGGTAATCCATCTTTCAATAGATAAAATACAATTTAAACCCTTTAATTAGTGTTAAATAGTGTAGAGACGTCAAACATGAACCCCCATTCATTAGGAATACCCATAGTGAGGAGTTTTGACTTTCTTTTTTTATTGATTTGGAGACTTTTTCCTTTGTATTTTGACCCAATTTGGGGAATGTTCGAGAATGACATTTCTAGGATTTGTGAATAGGTTTGCTAGGTCCTACTTATGATTTAGAATATGTGGGTATGCTTTGGGTCAAGTTTGGATCCATTTGGAGTGCGTATCATGGGCGTGTCATATTGTATCTCGATATGCATGCCAAGTGTTTGACAAAATGATCAAAGAACACCCAATGTTATAAATTCAGATTTGATATTTGATTTTAGATGTATATTGTTATAGGTTATCATTTGTATGATTATTTAGTGATTATATGATAATATTATACGGTTTGCATAGCCTAGGGACTATGTGGTCTGTTTTTGTATAACATGAGTATATGGGACTGTTTTGGTACTATCATAAATTGTGTGTGTGTGTATAGGGGACTGAATGTGAACTGAGTTTATATTATATGTAAGTGTGGAGAAGAGTTCATGGCTCATTAGGAAATACCCGTTATATGGGGGACTCTATATATATACGTATTGTAATAACTGTTGACTTGTGTCTGTGCAAGAGAGGGGGCCATATTGCATATAGCTAACTGTTGAAGAGTAAGAGATTAAAAGCTTCAGTCTTATACTTGATAACAAGTTTCAGTCCATAGGGGACTTTAGGAAGGGTCCATTATACCTCAGTCCTATATCCAAACATGTATAAGTGTATGGAATAGTGTATTAGTCCATAGGGGTCGGGTATACATGAAGGGGCAATGACTGAAACCTATATATGTTTACTTGTGAGAGGAGAATAGGAGCTGACATGTTAATACATGTATCAGTCATTACTCACATACTTTTTTATGTATCAATTATTTAGGAGGGATATGGCAGTATATAGTTATTTGTATTAGTCATGGGGGAATATTAGCAGAGCAGTAGCAGGGCTATAGGCTATTGCCTATTCGCAGGGTAGTATCAGTAGCACCATCTGCTGCTATTAGCAGCTCTTGCCAGTTGGAAGCAGAACAAAAGCATAATGAAGAAGGGGCTCGGGTTTAGCCAAATGCAGTAGCAGTCAAATGGAGTAGTGAGGGGGTTGGCATATATCAGTTGTATTAGAAAAACATGTATCAGTATTAGCGAAGAGGAGAGGAATATCATGTATCACTCATATAGTTTCTTGTATCAGTTATTTAGAGGAATATCATGTATCATTATGGAAAAACTCAGTTGTATAGTGAAGAGTTTATATGGCAGCAGTAGTGGCATCTTGCCAGCAGTAACATCTGATGCATATAGCAGCACTAATAAGCTATGCAACAGTAAGCTACTGCATTAAATAGCAGTAGCAGCAGTGCCAATAGCAGTAAGGAGGTAAGAGGCCAGGTTGGAGTGTGTGTGGTTTGCAAGGGTGAGTATCCTAGTATCTAGGATGTAAGTATTGTTTACAAGGTTGTAAAAGGCGCTATGCGTTAGGCGGGCGGCTACCCACCGCCTAGCGCCTAGGCCGCGTAGGCGGGGCCTAGACGACCTTCTAATATTAGGCTGTCCCGCATACAAAATTTTTTTTACAAAAATTTAGTGTGTCTATGTACTCCACATAACAAATAAACAACATAACAGAATTACAGTACTCTGTACTCCAAAATTTTAGTGTATGTGTAGTGTATACTCCAAAAATTTAGTCTTCTTATTTTTCTATCTACTGTTTTTTTAATGAATAGTGACTGGACCTACATCAGTAGAAAAAAAAAGAAAGGAAAAAAATTAGAGTATATCAGTATATGTAGTACTGGAGCTACATCAGCAGGGAAAAAAGAAAAAGAAAAGAAAAAAGAAATTTTGAAGAAGAAGAAAAAGACCTACAACAGCTGCTGTTGAGATTTCGAAGAAGAAGAAAAAGAAGAAGAAGAAGAAGAAAAAGAAAAAAGAAAAAGAAGAAGACTAAGAAGGAGAAGAAGAAAGCTTACCTCTGTCGCTCTGCTGCCGCTCATTCTTCTTTTTTGCTTACTGCTGCCGCTTCTTCTTCTTCTTCTTCTTCTTCTTCTCTTGATATTTAGGCATGGATGGGTAACGGGTCATGGGTTATCGGGTCACTAACGGGTAGGTAACTTAGAAAAAAAATTAAAAACATATTGGGCGGTCGCCTTCTTAGCCTAGGCGTCGGCGCCTAGGCGGCCGCCTCTCCACCTGGAGCCGCCTAGGCGTCCGCTTAGAGTCGCCTTTTGGCCGCCAGCGCCTAGAAGCCGATTCCGGTGGAATCTTGGGCGGCCACTAGCCGCATAGTGCCTAATTCTGCCTTTTAGAACACTAATTGTTTAAGTGAACCTATTTGGATAGGCAAAGGATATGGAAATACTGGAACTGAGATTTAAGTTAGGGTATTGAAATATCCCTATATAATAGAAAAGTTTAGGTAATTTAGGTAGGTAAAAGAATTACCTAAGGAACATAGGTAATAAGCTGCCATGTGTCCTAGGATAACTAGTATAGCCTAGAAATTTAGTGCATGGACATAATATCCTAGAAATAGACTCATACAACCAAGTTGGACTAGTTTGACCTAGAATTGATCTAGTTTGACCAATTTGACCTAGTTTGAATTTCATTGACCCATTTTGACTTTCTTGACCTAAACAAGTCCTAAAAGCATATAATTATTACATTTAATTGAATTGTTTACTCTAGAAAACCAAGTAACTCTGTAAATTAATATTACGTCTTCGTGACGTCGGTTCAAACGTCGATCCTTAGCCGTTGCTCATATTATCAGGCGACTACCTACCTCTTATTATTTTCATCATGATAGTATCTACATTACATGCTCTAAACTAATTTACTTGATACTGACACACTGTTACACAGATTCATTCTAAATAGATCTTGTCAGGAGATATTATCCCCTTATCGAGTATATTGGGTGTTTCATGTACATGTACTTTATCATGTGCATCGTGTGCTCCTTGTATTCGTATTATTCATGTTAGCCCAATGATTATATCATGTTTTTGAATATGGCTAATCAATTAAGTTTAACTAGTGATGTCACTATTATTCTGTTTATCTTTGGACGACTGCGGTCAAGGAAAAAGGCGTCTTCAAGTCTGCTCAAATGTCAGGAGAAAGGCGTCATCAAATGGGCTATTAGTTTTAATATTTATTATGTATTTTTCCTTTTATTGAGTATAGGAAAAATGTGAGATTGATCGGATCGGTACTGGCTTAGGTTTTTCTCAGTCCACAAACAAAAATAAGCCTACCTACTTATCCCAAAGATCCATAATTCCAAAAAGCCCAAAATCTATAAAAATTTGGTCCATTCCTTACTGTTTTGACCCAGCAGAACTCTGACAGAACTCTGACCGAGTTTGGTCCGAGTTCGGCCCGAGTTCGGTCTGGGTAAATTCGAAATATAGCTCCCACTAAATCTACATCCAACGTTTGTATGCGAAATCCTAGCATTCAAACTCTGCCCGAACTCCGCCCGAGTTCGGTCCCCCAAAAATACTATAAATAGAGTTAAGATTACCATTCATTTCAATCATCTAATTTTATCTCTTCTCTTCCCTATCTAAAGTATTCTGAGCTTTTTACTGTCATATCTAAGCCTTTACGACTCTTAGCCAAGCCAGTACAGTTTCTGTTTAATCTAGAGTTTATTGTTGAAGAGTTATATCGGAGGCTGTATTCAAAAAATGTTATAGTTTTCCAATTGCCTTCTGGAGCCTGTCGTAGCACAATGTTGTGAAGTCGGTCGTGCACTTGTCACCAAGCACGGTGTTGTAAGAGTTGCAAGTGCTCAGTTAAAGCTTGTGTCATAGTGGATTAATAGCAAGCAAGAGTACTCGCGACTGGACTAGTCCTCTCAGAGGGAAACCAGTATACATCGTGGTGTTCACTCAATTTGAATTCTTGACTCTTACTTTACCGCATTTATTTACCATCTTTTATATGCCATAATATATAATTGCTTAATATTTTTAATTGGTGATATTATTTTTTGCTGCACATGCACACACTCTATTCACCCCCTCTAGAGGTGCTCAATGCTCCTACAATTGGTATCAGAGCTAGGACTTTATTATTAGGCTTAACATCCTTAGAGTAGATCCTTATTATCAATTGTTAAACTCTGATTCCAATTGCCTATAATTGGTATCAGAGCAGGTGCTTGTTATATAGATATTACTGCTCATACCAATTGCTCCCATAATTGTTAATCAGAGAAGGTTATATTCATATATAACACTCTAGAGTATTTGCATATGGCAGCCGTGAATTCAATATTCACAGGTGAAGTACAATCCATAAATAGACTCCCACTATTTGATGGAACGAACTATAGTTATTGGAAAACACGGATGAGCTTGTACCTGAAGTCTCAAGACTTTGACTTATGGTCAATTGTTGTCAATGGCTACCAAAAGCCTACTATCACATCTATTCTCACATCCACTATAATCAACAAGCCTAATTATAGTTACAGCCTAATTATAGTTACACGGAGGAAGAGAAGTAGTTAGCTAGCCTTGATGCAAAAGCAAAGCATGCTTTCTATTGTACTGTAGACTTTAATGTATTCAATCTCATTACTACTTGCACAACATCTCATAAAATTTGGAAACCTCTTGAAGCTATTTATGAGTGCAGGTACGAAAACAGTGCTAGCGACTTCAGAGAGGAGGATAGGCTTCATAATGATGCAAATGTGTGCATGATGGCGTCGAGATTTAAGGTTCAACAGAACCCTATATATAAAGAAGAGCTTGTATGTGACAACTGCAAGAAGATAGGCCACATCAAAGAAGATTATAGTACTGCTAGAAAGGAGAGTCACTATGAACGATCAAACAAAGGAAGGTCGTCATCTTACAAGTACTCTACCACTAGCATATGGTGTGAAAGCGAGGCAAGCAAATCTGAAGAAGAAGAGAGACCTCGTCAAGCTACAAATATATGCTCAATGGCATTATCCAACGAGGTACAAGACAACTCTATTCTTGAAGAGAATAAATTCTCTTATGATGAGTTATCTGATGCTTTCAGTGATCTATTAAAATAACACAAGAAAGTATTAGATAAGTATAAGCAAGCTAGAAAGGATATTCTGTGCTATAAGCTTGAGAATGAAAGCTTACTTGCTTATTGAATGATGCAAGAAACACTTCTACTTCTGATAATTCTACTGAGATTTCTACACTTGAGTTTAGATTGCATGAGGCACTTGAATGAATTGAGAAAAGCACTCAAGAAAATGCTAAACTTAAGGAGGAATTAGAATCAGAAAAGAAGAAATATTCTATTGCTTCACGTAGAAGTGATGCTCTTTCTGTTAAATATGATGAGATCTGTGCTAACTCTAAAAGTTAGAGATTAGACTGGGAAAGCAGGTAGTATAACCTGTGACTCAGTCTAACACAAGACACGTGACACATCACAAAATCACACACGACAGATCTTTTATAAAGGAAGCATGCAAAGCTAAGGTTAAACATAACCATGCTTTTTATTATAGTCAATCGCGCAAGACATATCACACCTTGGAAGGGGCATTACGAGCAGACACGCACTTAAGTCCCGGCCTCCCAAGGTAACTCTTCGTCCCTTGCAAATATTATTAACCAGGATAATGCCTCCCCCGGTCATAATCTTGCAAGTCCTACCCAAAAATTCAGCAATGATGTTGTATCTAAGAGCAAAAGAAACATAAACAAAACTGTGTGTGGCACCAGAATTAAACAAAGCAAAAACAGGAAAGGAATCAAGGAGAACATGACCTGCCACAACATCTGACTCGGGCTCAAACTCCTCTACTGCTAGTGCAAAGGCTCTGCCCTGGGGTGCCCTCTGATGCTGGACGAATCGCTGCTGCTGTGTCTGGAGTGGCTGACCTTTCGGTTGAACTGTCGGTCCCGTCTGTGCCCTGTCCTGGCCTCCCTTGGCTGCTCGAACAGGGCAGCCCTTCAGCTGGTGGTCGGTCCCTCCGCAGAATCGGCAAGCGCCTAACCTCCTCCTGCATACGTCTCTTCTGTGTCCCGACTTTCCGCAAAAAGCACATTGCTGGGTCTGCCTCTGGCCCTGATCCTACTGCTGATGGGCACATACTGGTGCCTGAGGCTGTTCCTAAAATGGCCTCTGCTGATGCTGAATGTTGGGGCGCTTGGCCGGTCTCGTACTGGAACTCGCCCCCATGGTATCACCGCTCCTCTTCGGCTTGAGGTCGAAGTCCTCCTCTGCAATCTGCGCATCCATCAATATTTGATCGAATGTCGCATCACGGCAATCCGAGATACGGGTGCGCACTGCATGAATAAGTCCCCTACGGAACTTGCGAGCCTTCTGCCCCTCATCCTGGATCAGATCGGGAGTGAACCTGCTAAGGCGGAAGAACTCTGCTGCATACTCGTCCACCGACGAGTTCCCCTGCACTAGACCCACAAACTGGCCCCCTAACGCTGTGAGAGCTACGTCTGGGAAGAACTTCTCCTTGAAGTGCCTTCGAAAGTTCTCCCATGACAGCCCTCTCACCGACGCACGAGGATCCGTGCGGTACCATGTCAGCGCAATGTCAAAGAATCGGATGGCTGCGGCTGAAACCCGAAGTGCTCTCGGAAGCTCTGCCAGCTCCATACTCCGCTGTACGTCCTCTAATCAATTATCTGCATAAAGGATGCCCTCCGTGCCCGTGAAGTACCTGGAGCTCATCTTCCTGAAATCTAATACTGTCCCTGGCCTAGACTGCTGCTGGTACGGCTGCTGGCCGGTAGGGCCCTGTACCGTACCCGGTACCACTCTTTCCATGGCTGCCAGTGCAAGCTGATGTGAGTTCTCCATGCTCTGCCTCAGCATCTCAGTCTGACGGTATGATGCCTCCGTCTGGCGCTGTAATACCTCTGCCTGGGCTTGCGGAGTCTCTATCATCTGCTGAAGGAGAAGGAACATATGGTGTGTATCCATCAGTATCGGAGGTGGTGGCGACAGCATCTCTGGAACGACGACCGAAACACTCTGGGATGGAGGTGGTAGACCTTCCTGCGCAACTGCCACGGCCTCCGGGATAGTAGAAACACTGGGGGTAGTCTCTTGAACTTTTTCCTCTGCCTGGTCGGATCTCTCGTGCAAGCTACTCGATCTAGTGGCCTGCGGGTGCGTCTTCGTCATCCTGGAGACAAATTGAAACAAGGAGATCAATATGGCACATGTGAAGATATTATCAAAGAAGGACAGTAAATTTTAATACAAGGAGAGTCGTTATAATAATCGAAAGATCGAAAATTTTTCTAGGTGTGATTGAGAAATTCTAGTAGTAATAACTAAGACCAAATTTCTAATGGCAAGCTCGTAGCAGCACTCTAAGTCGAGCACCACTATGAAAATTGCACTAGTTACGACTCTAACTCGGAGACCTGCATGGGCCACCACAAAAATGTGTCACGATCCGTACCCTGATTAGGGGCACGAGAAGCGGTTACGTCCAGCCTAAGCCGCAGAATCGGCGGTAGAATGCTGTATAGGTCTCCTAAAAAGTATAACATCGGGACACAATATATAAAGACTTGTCATCTCCGCACAGAGGTATATAATCTCAACTCAATCACAAGACAACTAGGAAAGACAGGCACGAATATAAGATAGATATGATGAATATAGAATGCGAAAACAAAACAAGGTCACAACCAGAAATGAGTCGCAGACATAACATAAGGTACCGAATAAAAATATGTATCAAAAGTCTAACATAAGCTGGAACGCAGTCCAGACAAACCTAGCTAATAGATCTAGATAGAAGTACTGTCATCCACTGGCTCCGAGGGTGTCAGTTGGTCGCAGTCTATGTCCTGACCATACCCATAGTCGGTAGAGCAGTCCGCATCTATGTCATCTGGATATATCATAACGATATCCTGTCAGAAAAATGAACGAGTACAACGCTGGCAACAAATTCTATAGTAATGACAAATGCTCTAAGAGTCAATCATAATAGAGTACAAGATGAACATATCAAGATGTAAGTATAACAGGATATGTAAACTGGCAATCATGTCAAGATGAATCATGCAGGGAAAGTAAGCTAAACTGTAATATATGACTGATGTAATAAATGTAAAATGTACCTCGAATATTATAGCATAATGTGATCGGTAAGGGTCAAGATCAGGCTTCCAGCCGACCGGCTACAAGTACGTGGACTCGGCCCGACCGGAATGGCAAGCTATGGAGCAAGTAGTAGCACAGGTCAGGCTATACCCATCGTGAGGTGAAGGTATAGCTATGATACAAGTAGTAACTCAAGATGGGCATTGATCACACTATTTATAAAATTCTCCATTCCCCGAATAGTATACGGATCCGGACATAGCACGTTATGACGCAGGATTCCCTAAGAGGGGAGCAAGTCCTCTTCAAGAATCAGCGTCAATACAAGTACAAGAATCAAGGCCAAGCAAGTACCAGTATCCCAAGAAATCCAGGAATGACATCTCATGACAGGAATCTGACAATACTAGTCCGTACACCAATGTGTCGAGAATCAAGTAAACACAATAACTGAGCTGGTAGAGAAGATATCGAGACAAGTAACTGCTTTCAGAGAATGTACTCGCCTGCTGTCCTGAGCTGTAGGGCATATCAATGCTCAGAGTGGTAATCAGAGACCTAAAGATGAGATATTGCATGTTAATTTGGGTTTAACAAAGTTATGAATGATTTCTAATGTATGATATAAAATCTAGGTCAAACTAGGTCATGTGAAGTCAATCTAAGTCAAACTAAGTCATGTCAAGTCAATCTAAGTCAAACTAAGTCATGTCAAGTCAATCTAAGTCAAACTAAGTCAACTCTAGGTTATACTAGTCATAGCAAGTCAAAGCAAGTCAAACGGGGTCAAGAGTTGACTTACAGTTGACTTTTAGTCAACTGGTCAACTCTGGTCAACTCTAGGTCAATCCTAGGTCAAACTGGTCAAATGTTGACTAACAATTGACTTTTGGTCAACTGGTCAACTCTAGTTTGGATTCGGACCATTTTAAGGGTTGACTCGTTGTTGACTTTTGGGTAAAAAGTCAATTCTGGGTCAACCGAGTCGAAATTGGTTCAAATATGACATTTGTAGGGCGTTTCTATCAAGACACCTAAGTTTCAAGTTAAACCGACAACCCGTATCCCGTATTTTGAATTTACTCGTTTACCCTTTATATAATATTTACCCTTTACCGCTCTAACACTAAAGCCAAGTGGCCTTCCCTTAGGAGTTTCACTCCCGGCTTCCTAGGGTAGTAGGATACTAGCCAATACTAACATTACCTACCAAGTTTCCTATGTAAGGTGGACATCCAGTCCATATTACGACTCATGTTGTTCAACTACCCATTACCATGAGTATCGTAAGATACTCAATGGTATCATGAGATACCATTTTCTTCCACCTCAAACGCAACCCCTATTCTAACTTAGGAGTCTACCCACAAACTCTATTTCATATTAGCTAAGTCCTATTTCAATTTGGATACGTTTCGACACTCGTATCTCATTTTACCCCTTCACTCGCCCTCACACAAAACACTCACTCACTCTCACAAACTCACTCTCACACTCACACATAGGACTATTTAGGGGGGTTATTTAGAGGGTTTTGTGGGTATTTATATAGGGTATATAGGTATATATAGGTATATATATATGGGAGGTTTGTAGAGGTCAAATGGGTCATGGGGGGCTGCCACTGCTGCTGCTGCTATAGGCTACTGCTGCTACTGCTAAAGCTGCTGCTGCTGCTATAGGCTACTGCTGCTGCTGCTAAAGCTGCTGCTGCTGCTGTTTGCGAAAGGGGGGGGCAGCAGCCCCTAGTCCCCCTACTGCTGCTGCTATTTGCTCTTCTTCTCCTTCTCCTTCTCACCCTCTATTCTCCCCTCTATTCTCCCTTCTTCTAATCTCCAATCTTCTCCTCTATCTCACTCTATATATATATCACACCTCATATATTATATATAGACACACACATATATATATATATTTGGACACACACACAACTCATTCTAATTCATTCCCCCTCTTCTCTATATATATATATAAACACACACAATAATACAAATAACTCTCCACATCCCATTTCCCCCATCTCTATATATATATATAAAAGCCCACACACACACATATATATTTACACACACAACACTTATACAAAATATGAAATTAAAGTATCTAAAACACTTAGATGCAAAACTAAATATTCTTGGGGTGTCCAACTTAGGGGAAAATACTAGGACACAAGCAAAAATCCTAACTCTTCCTAGGACACACCAAATGGACTCAAACTTGACACAAATAGGGACACAACCATAGGGATCAATCCTACTTGGTCAAAACTACTCTACATGATGAAAGAATAGGAATAGAGGATAGTTTGTACCTATTAGAAGATGGATCCCAATGCAAAATCCTCCGACACGGCTTTGACACAAAGTGAATTGTTTAGGACACACCTCTTCTCCTCTTGCTCCCAAAAGTTTGTAGAAGCACCACTTGAGGTAGAGGGAGAGATTGATGGAAGAATATTTGGAAGGGAACCTTGATTTGGAGATGATTCCAAGGGGTTTGCTCTTCTTTTTTGAAGAACACTTGGAGAAGAAGCTGGAGAATTTTTTGAAGTGTGAATGGGTAAAAAGGGGGAGGGGGTGGCTGCCATATAAGGGAGATATTTGTCCCCTTATATAATTACAAGTTTGCCCCTCTCCTTTTCTTTATGGAGGTTTAAATGCTATTAGGGTTTGGGGGTTAGAAATGACCAAATAAATATCATAATTAGGTCTAACCACTCATGTGGGATTAGACCAAACTCCTAGACCTAAATGATAAGATTGGTGGGCCATGGCTAATTAATGTGTTAAGCACAACTTAAGTCAAAATTCCTCGGAATCTCGAAATAAGTCGGAATGAGATGAAATTCGAACCCGACTCCTATAATCATTAAATATTAACATTCATGAAATAAAAATCCCAAAATATTTTAAAATGGAAAATTACCATTTTATCCCTCCTTTGGAAAAGTGAGGGTGACAAGTCTATCCACCTTAAAAAAAAATTTCGTCCTCGAAATTGAAGACAACAAACACAAGAATCAGAAGCAGAAAGTAAAAAGAAATGGACTTATACCTTAGGGCTCGAAAAGATAAGGAAAACGCTCCCATATGTCGTCCTCCCTCTCCCAGGTAGACTCACCTGGAGAGTGATGTCTCCATGCAATACGAACCAAGGGTATGACCCGATTCTGGAGCACCTTCTTCCTGCGATCCAGAATCTCTACTGGCTATTCTGGATAGCTGAGAGTAGGTTCCACCTGTATCACTGAATGGTCCAATACATGGCTATGATCTGCCACGTACCGCCTCAGCTGAGATACATGGAATACGTTGTGCACTCCCTCAAGCGTAGGCGACAAGTCCAGTCGGTAGGCTACTGCACCGATCCTCTCTATGATGGTGAAAGGTCCGATGTAGCACGGACTAAGCTTCCCACCTCTACCAAAGTGAATCGTACCACGTGTCGGGGATATCCTCAGAAACACCATGTCACCAGCCTAGAGATAAGACAAAACTCAGTACATAAACTAAACAAACAATCACAAACAAACACGACAAGAAACTGAAACTAATCTCGAACTCTAACGGTCTCCGGTGACTATCAGCCCAATGCCGCTGCCTATCCTGAGCCACCCGAAGTCTGTCTCTAATCAACCTGACCTTCTCGACTGTATCCACAACCATCTCCAGCCCAAGAAGCGCCCTCTCGTCGACATCGTCCCAAGATAAAGGAGTACGGCATCTCCGTCCATATAGAGCCTCGAATGGCGACATCTCTATACTGGCCTGGTAGCTGTTGTTGTAAGCAAACTCTACCAGGTGAAGATGGTCCTCCCAAGAACCCCCGAGATCTAACACACATGTGCGAAGCATATCCTCCAGGGTCTGAATGGTCCTCTCTGACTGCCCGTTTGTCTGGGGGTAATAAGCTGTACTAAACTTGAGCTTGGTGCCCAAGCTAGTATGCAAACTCCTCCAAAAGTAGAAAGTGAAACGACTATCTCGATCCGAGACTATGCTCACCGAAACTCCGTACAATCTCATGATTTGACGAACATACAGCTCTGCCAGCCTCTCCGTAGACAAACCCACTTTGAAAGGCAAAAGGTGGGCCGATTTGGTCAATCTATCAACGATGACCCAAACCGCGTCTTTTCCTCCTGGAGATCGTGGAAGTCCAGATACAAAGTCTATGGTGATGTGCTCCCACTTCCACTCGTGAATGTGTAGCGGCTGTAGTATTCCATCTGGTCTCTGTCTCTCGGCCTTCACCTGCTGACATACAAGGCAACGAGATACAAACTGAGCTACCTCGTGCTTCATGCCATACCACCATACGTGCTTTCTTAGGTCTTTATACATCTTGTTGGATCCATGATGCATAGAATACTGAGAGCGATGTGCTTCCTAAAGAACCTCCTCCCGAAGCTCTCCATTCGGAACGCACAGCCTAGTACCGTGCCGAAACGACCCATCTTCGGCTAAAGAGAAATTGTCGAGCAAACCTGTCCGCACCTGCTCCCTGATGCTTCTCATGGCAACATCATCATACTGCACTGACCTGACTCTATCCATCAGCTCAGACTGAATCTGTAAACCCCACATCTGGATCTCTACACCTGGAACGATGACCTCGATACCCAAACTATCCAGGTCGGCCAAAAGATGACGATCTGTCGTCAAGAACATAGCTACTAGATACCTGCTCAAGGCATCTGCAACTACGTTGGCCTTCCCCGGATGGTACTGCAGTGAGATATCGAAGTCCTTCATCAGCTTTAACCACCGCCTCTGCCGCATGTTCATCTCCTTCTGAGTGAACACGTACTTCAAGCTCTTGTGATCTGTGAAGATCTCAACTCGCTCTCCGTACAGATAATGCTTCTATAACTTTAAAGCAAAAATAACTGCGGCCAACTCCAGATCATGAGTAGGATAATTCTTCTCATGAGAACGTAACTGCCTAGATGCATAAGCAATCACCTTCCCGTGCTGCTGAAGAACACAACCCAAGCCCTTTCCCGAAGCATCGCTGTAGATCGAGAAACCACCTGACCCAGATGGCAAACTCAAGATCGGAGCTGAGGTCAACCTCTTCTTCAGCTCATCGAATGCAGCCTGACACTCATCAGTCCAGACGAACTCCATGTCCTTCCTGGTGAGTCTAGTCATCGGCTCTACAATCCGCTAGAAGTCCTGGACGAACTTCCGATAATAGCCAGCCAAACCCAGAAAGCTCCGAACCTCGGCAACTGAACTGGGAGTAGACCAAGACTCAACTACTGAAATCTTCTTCTGGTCCACTGAGATCCCGTGCTCGGTCACAACATGACCTAAGAACTCAACCTGGTCCAAGAAGAACTCATATTTCGAAAGCTTTTCGTAGAGTTGCTCCCTCCTCAGTGTCTCTAACATAACTCTCAGATGCTCCTCATGCTCCTCCTGCGTCTTCGAATAGATCAAGATATCATCTATAAAGACCACCTCGAACTTGTCAAGGTACTGATGGAATACCTTGTTCATCAAGTTCATGAACACCGCTGGAGGATTGGTCAACCCAAATGGCATCACTGTAAACTCGTACTGGCCGTACCGAGTTTGAAATGTTGTCTTTGGAATGTCATCCCGCTTCACCCTCAGCTGGTGATACCCGGACCTCAAGTCTATCTTCGAAAATACCTTCGCCCCACTCAGCTGATCGAACAAATCGTTGATCCTCGGCAAAGGGTATCTATTCTTGATAGTGAGGTTGTTGAGCGCCCGGTAATCAATACACATGTAGGCCGTACCGTCTTTCTTCGGCACAAACAGGACTGGCGCTCCCCACGACGAAGAACTGGATCTGATAAACCCCTTGTCCTGCAGCTCGTCGACTTGCTTCTTCAACTCTATCAACTCGTTGTTGTTGACCCTATAGACGTGCTGTGAAATAGGCTCGGCACCCGGCACCAAGTCTATAGAGAAGTCAATATCTCTGTCTGGCGGCATCCACGGTAACTCTTCGGGAAAGATATCCGAGAACTCAGCTATCAACGAATATGGCAAGTCCTGCCCTGCCAACAAAGCTCCACAGAATCTAGCCTCCGGCTCCGCTGCTCCTCGAGCAAACTCGATCTCTGGCTCTCCCGGCAGCCTAAAAAGAACCCTACCTCCTCTACAATCTATATTAGCATGGTGCCTGCTCAACCAATCTATATCGAGTACCATATCGTACCTCGGAAGGGGTATTACAAGCAGATACGCACTCAAGTCCCGGCCTTCCAGGATAACTTTCCATCACTTGCAAATATTATTAACCAGGATAATGCCTCCTCCGATCATAATCTTGCAAGTCCTACCCAAAAATTCAGCAATGATGTTGTGTCTAAAAGAAAAAAAAAATAGACACAAAACTGTGCGCGGCACCAGAATCAAACAAAGCGAAAGCAGGAAAGGAATCAAGGAGAACATGACCTGCCACAACATCTGACTCGGGCTCAAACTCCTCCACTGCTAGTGCAAAGGCTCTGCCCTGGGGTGCCCTCCGATGCTGGACGAATCGCTGCTGCTGTGTCTAGAGTGGCTGACCCTTCGGTTGAACTGTCGGTCCCGTCAGTGCCCTGTCCTGGCCTTCCTTGGCTGCTCGAACAGGGCAGCCCTTCAGCTGGTGGTCGGTCCCTCCGCAGAATAGGCAAGCGCCTAACCTCCTCCTGTATACGTCTCTGCTGTGCCCTGACTTTTCGCAGAAAGCATACTGCTGGGTTTGCCTCTGGCCTTGACCCTACTGCTGATGGGCACGTGCTGGTGCCTGAGGCTGCTGCTGAAATGGCCTCTGCAGATGCTGAATGTGGGGGCGCTTGGCCGGTCCCGTACTGGAACTCGCCCCCATGGTATCACCGCTCCTCTTCGACTTGAGGCCGAAGTCCTCCTCTGCAATCTGTACGTCCATCAATATCTGATCGAACGTCGCATCACGACAACCCGAGGTGTGGGTGCGCACTTCATGAATAAGTCTCCTACGGAACTTGTAAGCCTTCTGCCCCTTATCCTGGATCAGATCGGGAGTGAACCTGCTAAGGCAGAAGAACTCTGCTGCATACTCGTCCACCGACGAGTTCCCCTGCACTAGACCCACAAACTGGCCCTCCAACGCTGTGAGAGCCACGTCTGGGAAGAACTTCTCTTTGAAGAGCCTCCAAAAGTTCTCCCATGACAGCCCTCTTACCGACGCACGAGGATCCGTGCGGTACCATGTCAGCACAATGTCAAAAAATCGGCTGGCTGCGACTGAAACCCAAAGTCCTCTCGGAAGCTCTGCCAGCTCCATACTCCGCTGCACGTCCTCCAGCCAATCGTCTGTATAAAGGATGTCCTCCGTGCCCGTGAAGTCCCTGGAGCTCATTTTCCTAAAATCTAATACTGTCCCTGGCCTAAACTGCTGCTGGTACGACTGCTGGCCGGTAGGGCCCTATACCGTACCCGGTGCTACTCTCTCTACGGCTGCCAGTACAAGCTGATGCGAGTTCTCCATACTATGCCTCAGCATCTCAGTCTGGCGGTGTGATGCCTCCGTCTGGCGCTGCGATGCCTCTACCTGGGCTCGCTGAGTCTCCATCATCTGCTGAAGGAGAAGGAACATATGGTGTGTATCTGTCGGTATCGGAGGTGGTGGCGGCAGCATCTCTGGAACGACGACCGAAACCCTCTGGGGTGGAGGTGGTAGACCTTCCTGTGCAACTGCCACGGCCTTCGGGATTGTAGAAACACTGGAGGCAGTCTCCTGAACTTCCTCCTTAGCATGGTCGGATCTCTCGTGCAAGCTACTCGATCCAGTGGCCTGCGGGTGCGTCTTCATCATCCTGGAGACGAATTGAAACAAGGAGATCAATATGGCACATGAGAAGATATTATCAAAGAAGGACAGTAAATTTTAATACAAGGAGAGTCGTTATAATAATCGAAAGATCGAAAATTTTCCTAGGTGTGATTGAGAAATTCTAGTAGTAATAACTAAGACCAAATTTCTAATGGCAGGCTCGTAGCAGCACTCTAAGTCGAGCACTACTACGAAAATTGTACTAGTTGTGACTCTAACTCTGAGACCTGCATGGGCCACCACAAAAACGTGTCACGACCGGTACCCTGATTAGGGGCACGAGAAGTGGTTACGTTCAGCCGTCGCAGAATCGACGGTAGAACGCTGTATAGGTCTCCTAGAAAGTATAGCATCTAGACACAATATATAAAGACATGTCATCTTCGTACGGAGGTGTATAATCTCAACTCAATCCAAGACAACTAGGAAAGATAGACACGAATATCAGATAGATATGGTGAATATAGAATACAGAAACAAAACAAGGTCACAACCAGAAATGAGTCGCAGACAAAACATAAGGTCCCGAATAAAAATATGTATCAAAAGTCTAACATAAGCTGGAATGCAGTCCAGACAAACCTAGCTAATAGATCTAGATAGAAGTACTGTCATCCACTGGCTCCGAGGGTGTCAGCTGGTCGCAGTCTATGTCCTGACCATACCCATAGTGGGTAGAGCAGTCCGCATCTATGTCATCTGGATATATCATAACGGTATCCTGTCAGGAAAATAAACGAGTATAACGCTGGCAATAAATTCCATAGTAATGACAAATGCTCTAACAGTCAATCATAATAGAGTACAAGATGAACATATCAAGATGTAAGTATAACAGGATATATAAATTAGAAATCATGTCAAGGTGAATCATGCAGGGAAAGTAAGCTAAACTGTAATATATGACTGATGTAATAAATGTAAAATGTGCCTCGAATATTATAGCATAATGTGATCGGTAAGGGTCAAGATCAGGCTTCCAGCCGACCGGCTACAAGTACGTGGACTCGGCCCGGCCGGGATGGCAAACTATGGAGCAAGTAGTAGCACAGGTCAAGCTATACCCATCAGGAGGTGAGGGTATAGCTATGATACAAGTAGCAACTCAAGATGGGCATTGACCACACTATCTATAAAATTCCCTATTTTCCGAATAGTATACGGATCCGGACATAGCACGTCTTGACGCGGGATTCTCTAAGAGGGGAGCAAGTCCTCTTCAAGAATTAGCGTCAATACAAGTACAAGAATCAAGGCCAAGCAAGTACCAGTATCCCAAGAAATCCAGGAATGACATCTCATGACAGGAATCCGACAATACTAGTCCATGCACCAATGTGTCGAGAATCAAGTAAACACTATAACTGAGCTGGTAGAGAAGATATCAAGACAAGTAACTGCTATCAGAGAATGTACTCGCCTGCTGTCCTGAGCTGTACGGTATATCAATGCTCAGAGTAGTAATCAGAGACCTAAAGATGAGATATTGCATGTTAATTTGGGTTTAACAAAGTTATGAATGATTTCTGATGTATGATATAAAATCTTGGTCAAACTAGGTCCTGTCAAGTCAATCTAAGTCAAACTAAGTCATGTCAAGTCAATCTAAGTCAAAATAAGTCATGTCAAGTCAATCTAAGTCAAACTAAGTCAACTCTAGGTCATACTAGTCATAGCAAGTCAAAGTAAGTCAAACGGGGTCAAATATTGACTTACAGTTGACTTTTAGTCAACTGGTCAACTCTGGTCAACTCTGGTCAACCCTAGGTTAAACTGATCAAATGTTGACTAATAATTGACTTTTGGTCAACTGGTCAAGTCTAGTTTGGATTCGAACCATTTTAGACGAAGGGTTGACTCGTTATTGACTTTTGGGTAAAAAGTCAACTCTGGGTCAACCGAGTCGAAATTGGTTCAAATATGACATTTGTAGGGTGTACCTATCAAGACACCTAAGTTTCAAGTTAAACCGACAACCCGTATCCCGTATTTTGAATTTACTCGTTTACTCTTTATATAATATTTACCTTTTACCACTCTAACACTAAAGCCAAGTGGCCTTCCCTTAGGAGTTTTACTCCCGGCTTCCTAGGGTAGTAGGATACTAGCCTATACTAACATTACCAACCAAATTTCCTAGGTAAGGTGGATATCCAGTCCATCTTACGACTCATGTTGTTCAACTACCCATTACCTTGAGTGTCGTAAGATACTCAATGGTATCATGAGATACCATTCTCTCCACCTCAAACGTAACCCCGATTCTAACTTAGGAGTCTACCCACAAACTATATTTCATATTAGCTAAGTCCTATTTCAATTTGGATACGTTTCGACACTCGTATCTCATTTCACCCCTTCACTCGCCCTCACACAAAACACTCACTCACTCTCACACTCACACATAGGACTATTTAAGGGGATTATTTAGAGGGTTATGTGGGTATTTATATAGGGTATATAGGTATATATATATGGGGGGTTTGTGGGGGTCAAATGGGTCATGGGGGGGCTGTCACTGCTGCTAAAGCTACTGCTGCTGCTATAGGCTGCTGCTGCTGCTGTTTGCAAAAGGGGGGGCAGTAGCCCCTAGTCCCCCCTACTGCTGCTGCTGCTATTTGCTCTTCTTCTCCTTCTCCTTCTCACCCTCTATTCTTCCCTCTATTCTCCCTTCTTCTAATCTCTAATCTTCTCCTCTATCTCACTCTATATATATATATCACACCATATATATATATATATATATATATATATATATATATATATATATATATATATATATATATATATATATACACACACACATATATATATATATATTTGGACACACACACAACTCATTCTAATTCATTCCCCCTCTTCTCTATATATATATAAACACACACACACTAATACAAATAACTCTCCACATCCTATTTCCCCCATCTCTTTATATATATATAAAAGCCCACACACACACACACATATATATATATATATATATATATTTACACACACACAACACTTATACAAAATATGAAATTAAAGTGTCAAAAACACTTAGATGCAAAACTAAATATTCTTGGGGTGTCCAACTTGGGGGAAAATACTAGGACACAAGCAAAAATCCTAACTCTTCCTAGGACACACCAAATGGACTCAAACTTGACACAAATAGGGACACAACCATAGGGATCAATCCTACTTGGTCAAAACTACTCTACATGATGAAAGAATAGGAATAGAGGATAGTTTGTACCTATTGGGAGATGGATCCCAATGCAAAATCCTCCGACACGGCTCCGACACAAAGTGAATTGTTTATGACACTCCTCTTCTCCTCTTGCTCCCAAAAGTTTGTAGAAGCACCACTTGAGGTAGAGGAAGAGATTAATGGAAGAATATTTAGAAGGGAACCTTGATTTGGAGATGATTCCAAGGGGTTTGCTCTTCTTTCTTTGAAGAACACGTGGAGAAGAAGATGGAGAATTTTTTGAAGTGTGAATGGATGAAAAGGGGGAGGGGTGGCTGCCATATATGGGGGATATTTGTCCCCTTTTAAAACTACAAGTTTGCCCCTCTCATTTTCTTTATGGAGGTTTAAATACTATTAGGGTTTGGGGGTTAGAAATGACCAAATAAATATCATAATTAGGTCTAACCACTCATGTGGGATTAGACCAAACTCCTAGACCTAAATGATGAGATTGGTGGGCCATGGCTAATTAATGTGTTAAGCACAACTTAAGTCGAAATTCCCCGAAATCCCGAAACAAGTCGGAATGAGATAAAATTCGAACCCGACTCCTATAATCATTAAATATTACATTCATGAAATAAAATTCCCAAAGTATTTTAAAATGAAAAATTACCATTTTATCTCTACCTTGGAAAAGTATATATATATATATATATATATATATATATATATATATATATATATTAGAAAAAGAGGGTAATGATTACATCCGACCTCATAGGTAACAAAGAAAAAGACAAGAAAAACAAGCAAAACACTACTCCAAAGCCCACTGCGGAATAGACGGAAGATGAAGACAACCCGAAAGCGACTTCCGAAACTGACGCTTCACCTCCCGAACCAAGAAATCAGAACCAGCACTACGTCCCTCGTAGCGATGCTTGTTCCGATTCTTCCACAGCACCCATATGATCGCACCGGCCAAGGATCTCCGATGGTGACTACCCGGGCCCCGCCACCACCTTTGAAGAAAGGCAAGAAACTCACTATGCATCCGTGCCTTGAAGAAACCCCGGAAGACAGTCCAAACCACCAAAACAAGATCCCCGTGGAAGAAAATATGCTGAAGAGTTTCCCCATGCCCAGCCTGACAGCAATGACACCTAGACGCCAAATGGAAGCCAATCTTTTGAATGTTATCATCAGTGGGAAGTCGGTTGTGGCAGACCCACCACATCAGAATGCTCCACTTTGTCGGAATACACTTGTCCCATATATTAGAAAATAAAGAAGAAGTTGGATGGGAGATCCGACACAACCTCCATGCCGATGCCAGAGAAAAAGATCCTTTCTGCTCACCCCAGATCAAAGAATCAGGAACCGAAGTGCAAGTCAGATTAGCCACACTAAGACGCGTCGCTGCCTCTTCCCCAAACTGCGCCAAGATCATAGACAAATTCCATCCATCAGCTGTCCAAAACGAACGGATAACTGGACCACCATTGTCAGAGTTCCTCGCCCTAGAATCTCGGATCTTCCTTCCCCTATCCGATAAGACCCTCACAGTCATCGGTCGATGAGGGTGAAGCACCATCCTCTCGGCCAATCTGGCCGACCTTCGAAGCTCCTCGGTGCCATCACCCTGCGGGACCCGCCCCGTGGGAAGCACCCTATGCCGCGGAAGGACCGCCGAGTCAGCGCTCTCCCCCCCGACATGGTCTCCCCTGCTGGCCGAAGGATGATCTGCCTGGCCATAGGCTGTAGGCGCCAGCGCCTGAGACCATACCCGTACCCTATTCCGTCTTCCCTTTCCTCGTGTGGTCCTAGAAGCCACTCCCATAGCCGACGGAACAGCAACGCTACCCAACCGAAGACCCCCCGGAATCTACGCTTCGTACCTCGCTGATCCCTCACCACGACCAAGTCTGAAGGAAATATACGGTTCCGCTAATTTCCTCCCCCGCAAAATCCGTCGCCAAATGGGAGAGCACTTGGAAGTCATAAACGCATCACATGGATGGCGCTTACAAAAATATTTCGATTTAAGAAACTCCACCCAAAGACCCTTCCCATGACGCAACTTCCACCATAATTTCATAGAAAAGGCATCCATAATACCATTAAGACATTTGATCCCAAGGCCTCCTTCGGACTTAGTCCGAGTAACAAAATGCCACGCCAACCAACTCCTCTTGGCAACCCCATCCTTGCTACCCCAAAAGAAAGCCGCAAACATCCTCTCAATCATCCTGATAACGGCCCGGGATGGGCAACATGCTGCCAAAGGATACATAGGGATAGATGAAAGAACATTCTTAATAAGGACCAGCTTACCCCAGGGGAGAGTATCTTATTCTGCCATCCCGTCAGCTTCGAACGGATTTTATCAATCAAATAACTAAACATCCCCGCATTACGTCTCCCACACGTTAGAGGACAGCCCAAATAAGAAAATGGCAGAGTACCGGTACAGAATCCAAAAAGAGTAGAAATAGTACGAATACGAACCTCCTCCAATAGAGACGCAGTATAAAAGACAGATTTAGAGTAATTAATCTTCTGACCAGATACAGCCTTATAACGATACAAAACCTGCTGTAGAGCACGCAAACCAGTAATATCCCCCGAAGTAAATATAAGAACATCATCCGCATAGGCCAGGTGCGAGATACGCGGTCCCCCATTCGGAGTATGGAAAGAAGATCTCCGATTAGTGTCTTGAAGAAGCTTGAGATTCTGAGAAAGTACCTCCGCGGCAATAATGAAGAGAGCTGGAGAAATAGGGTCCCCTTGACAGATCCCTCTAGACGCTGTGAAAAAATCAGTAGGGGCACCATTGAGAAGAACCGTATACCGGGTGTCCGCCAGGAGACGATAAATAAGATCACAGAAAACCTTATTGAAACCAAATCTCCGAATAACACGCAGGAGGAAATGCCAATTAACTCTGTCATAAGCCTTCTGCATGTCAAGCTTGATTGCAACGTTGCCACTATGATTGGATTCCCTCATAGATGCCACCATGTCCTGAGCAATGATGATATTGTCAACAATCTATCTCCCCTTAACAAAAGTACTTTGCTCCGGAGAAATAATTTTGGGAAGAAATTCCCGTAACCTGCAAGCAATAATCTTGGAAATTATATTGTTACAGAAATTGCAAAGACTAATAGGACGAAAATCTGAAAGATTCCTCAGGTGCTCGACTTTGGTGATAAGGAATAAGAAAGTATCAGATATGGAGACCGGAAGACGGCCACCCAAGAAAAAAGAACCAATGGCTTCCACCACGTCAGCAGCGATAATATCCCAACAAGATGAAAAAAATCTCCCAGAAAATCCATCCGGCCCGGCGCCACTAGCCAGGTCCATCCCCCGAACGATCTCCAATAACTCTGCTCTATCCGGACAACGGACAAGATCAGAATTATCCTCCATCGAGATGATATTGGGGATGACATCAAGGAAGGCGTCATCATCTGCAATAGGCTCAGCCCTGAACAGCTTAGAGTCGAATAAAGAAGCCTCCGATGCCACCTCCGCATGAGAACCTGTTTCTGAGCCATCAGTCTGAATAATTTTCTGAATACCCGTCTTTCTTTGCCTGCCCCTGGTGCATGCATGGAAAAAATGAGTATTCTTATCACCTTCCAAGTCCCACTTCAATCTGCCTTTTTGTTTTCAGAAAGACTCCTCAACTCGGACCTTTTGCTTCAGTCTGGCTACAGTCTCCATCCAGGAAGCCCTTCCTCTCTCCGAAGAATGAAGATCATAATCCTGCTCCGCCGCCAAGGCAACGTCCTCTGCCTGACGGGCCTCCTGAAAAACGTCTCCGAAAGTAGATCTACTCCAGCCAGCCAAGACATGCCCCGTCGTCCGTAAGCGCATGCCCAACCGCTCAAGTGCATCGTAATGCCAGCATGATTCCCACGCCCGAGCAACAACCGTATGGAAGTCAGGATGAGACGTCCAAAAGTCGAGGAAGCGGAAGCCTCGACGCTGAAGGGATGAA
>JANAVB010037020.1:15429579-15494579 GCA_029216955.1 Iris pallida
TATATATATATATAGATATATAATAATGTATATATATATATATATATAGATGTATATATAATAGATATTATATATATTATATAATATAATATATATATATATATATATATATATGAGTATTCATATAGTTGTATATTCATATAGTTGTATGTATAACGATTTATTCTCAGATTGTACCCCTAACAGCAGCTCTTCAGACACACACACACAATCTCTTTTCACAAGTTAGAATATGTGTGTAGGTATGTATATATATATATATATTATATATATATATATATATATTATTATATATATTATTAATATATATATATATATATATATATATTATATATATTATATATATATTTTAAAAAAAACCAAAGCCGGTGGACGACTCCACCTGACCTTGGCCGGAGGCCGTGGCCACGCCACCCAGCCACTCCGTGGGAGGGAGGGCTCGAACCCGGCCCTCATCTAGTGCACGGTGGTGTTACCAGTACACCACAGCTCGATGTGCATATATATATATATATATATATATATATATATATATATATATATATATGTAATTGTTTTCTTGTGAATGTAACCTACGGAGTATTGAGTCAGATTAGTATAGACCCAAGGAGCCTAGAATGGTCGAGTCGACCGGCAAGTTGACCAAGTTGACAAAAGTCAACTTTGGATCAAACTTGATCCAAATCGACTCAAACGAACTTAGAATGACTTGAAAACTTGTGCTTGACCTAAAAATTAGTAAATGGACTAGTTGACCTATAGTTGATCAGGTTTGACCAGAGTTGACCAGGTTTGACCAAAGTTGACCAAGGGTTGACTTTGACCTAGAATCATGCATTGTAGGCATTCCTTATGATATTTTAGACCTTGTTGTGACTTATGGTTATTTTAAATAGGATTACATCACTCCAGTTCAGTTGCACTTCCTCATCAGCAGCTTGGATTGCCAGGCGAGTATATTTTCTCTGACTGTTTCATTCTTGCTTGGACATATTTACTTGTTATAAACTAGTTTACTTGTTGCTGTCACGATGTTATCACAGATTAGTACTATATGGATCTCTTTATGCGATGTTATCCCCACGGATACATCGGGTATATTGTGCTCATGTACTTTATCGTGTGCATCGCCTACTCTTTGTATTCGTATTTATTCATGTATACTCATGTGACATTCATGCACACTCATGATCATGTGAGCCCTCATGTATAACCCAGTGTTTATGTGGACTAGCTATCCATGTGACATACTACTTTCGTATGCAATAACATAACCTGGACAGATCCTTGTGTACTGATTAGGGAAGGGGGAGTATTTATTCGGATATGTGATCTACACCCTTTTTATGTACAACTCCAAACTAGATTTAAGTCATGTATAACCTAGCCAGTTTATATAATCAGATTATGCTCTACACCACGTAGTTAGTTCAGTTCTCTTATTATATCATGTATATCTATTTCCATATATCATGTTCTCTTTTACAGTCTCCTTTCTTTATCAGCAGTTCATGTATATTATTTTATAGCTTGTTTCATATTTTCTTTCATGTTATGATCTGTGTGAGAGATATATATTCGTTCATATCCTGACTGGACCTGTTGAAATATTACAGATGATGAGGATTGTTGCGACACTTACTATAGAGCAGGCTTAGTTGACACGGGTGACCTGGACTCTCAGCAGGATCCAGTAGTCGCTGAGGACTTGCCATTAGTTTAGATTAGACTTATATCATTATCTAGTTGTTGAGACTTTGTGATTGTATTGAGATATTATTTATGGTGTGGTTTACACCGAGACTTGTTATTCATATTGTGACTCTTTGTTGAGATTATCTTATCTTCTTTTCTATCTTAGTTGTAATTGAGATTACTTATTGTATTGTTCTCCATTCGGAGCATATTCTATATTGTATTAGATGTTGGACCTAGGACAGCGTTCTACCACTGACACTGCGGCGTAGGCTGGACGTACCCACTTCTCGTGCCCTTACACCGGGTGTGGGTCGTGACACACCATCTTCCTACTTGGAGAGTCTGCCGAAACGACTGTAATTTACACCAAATTATCCAGAAGAACTGGTAATAGGTGATGTATCAAGAGGTGTAAGTACTCGCTCAAGCACAAGAGATATAGTTGCTAATGTTGCATTTATTAGCAAAATAGAACCTGAAAATATTTTATAAACATGTAATGATAAATTTTGGATTTCTGCAATACAAGAGGAATTAAACCAATTTGAACGAAATCAAGTTTGGAAACTTGTTCCCAGACCTATTGATCATCCGATCATTGGTACCAAGTGGGTGTTCCGAAATAAGTTAGATGAGAATGGTTCAGTCACACGCAACAAAGCATGTCGAGTAGCTCAAGGCTATAATCAAAAAGATGGCATTGACTATGATGAGATGTATGCTCCAGTTTCTAGACTAGAGTCCATTCGAATGCTTTATGCTTTTGCAAGTCTTCATAGTTTTAAACTTTTTAAAATGGATGTCAAAAGTGCCTTTCTAAATAGTTTTATAAAAGAAGAATTTTTTTGTAAAACAACCTCCTGGCTCTGAAGATTTTAAAAATCCTGATCACGTATTCAAGATTCGTAAGGCTCTCTACGGTCTCAAACAAGCACCTCATGCATGGTATGAGCGCCTTAGTTCCTTCTTGATTGAACACAATTTTTCAAAAGGGAAGGTTGACTATACTCTTTTTTATAAAATCTCTAGATAATTTTTTTACTAGTACAAATATATGTAGATGACATAATTTTTGGATCAACTAATAAGATGCTATTTAATGAGTTTGCTAAGTGTATGCAGAGTGAATTCAAAATGAGCATGATGGGATAACTATCATTCTTCCTTGGACTGCAACTCAAGCAAAGTTCACAAAGGATATTCATCAATCAAGCGAAGTATACGAAAGATCTGATGAAGAAATTTGACATGGATAATGTCAAACCGATCGGCACTCCTATGGCAACATCTACAAAGCTTGATATAGATGAAAGTGGTTCACCAACTGAAGTGCGTAAGTATAGAGATATGATTGGTAGTTTACTAAACTTATCTGCTAGTCGACCGGATATTATGTTTTCAGTATGATTATATGCTGGATATCAGGCTTGTCCTAAAGAATCACATGTAAGCGTCGTTAAGCGTATCCGACGATACCTTAAAGGTACTTTGATGACTGGTACATGTCATTTTCTATGTCATTAAGCACCGTTAAGCATATCCCATAATCGATTCATTTTACCTGATAGGTTACTCGGACGGAAATTTTGCTGGATGCAAGGTTGATCAAAAAAGTACCAGTGACACATGTCATTTTCTAGGAAGGTCATTAGTCTCCTAGTTTTCTAAGAAATAAAATTTTGTTGCATTATCAACAAACGATGCTGAATATATAGCCGCAGGACGTGATTGTGCTTAAATTTTATGGATGGAGCAAATTTTGAAAGATTATCAATTATCTTTTAACCACATCCCTATATACTGTGATAACAATAGTTCTATTAAACTCACGAAGAATCCTGTATGTCATTCTCGCACTAAACACATAGAAATCAGACATCACTTCCTTAGAGACCATGTTATGCAGGAAGATATTAGTTTAGAATTTGTTGACACTGATCATCAATTAGCTGACATCTTCACTAAGCCCATGGCTGAAGATCGTTTTAACTTCATACGAAGAGAACTAAGAATTTTGGATGTTGAAGTAATACAATTAAATGTTAATTAATTGAAATTCATAAATTTGTAGAAAATATTTTGGTTATAAGCCGAAATGGCCCTTCTGACAAAAAGACATAAAAGTCTAAGCGACACGGTGCCAAGTGTCTTCGGACTACTACTAGCTGGGATCTGGCCCCACAGCTAACCCGAAATATTCTATGCGGTTTGTGTCTTTTAGTTTATTAATATAAATTATACTTCTTCAATACAATTATTTCTAATCCTATTTCACATTTATGTTAAAACGTATATCACAAACTGCCCATTTCTGTCCTAATTATCCATAGATCGAACTCGGTCAGTGTTCTGGCCGAAGTCGGTCAGGGTAAATCAGAACATAAGCTGGACAGTCGAGTTTCCCTCTTTTTATAACCCTCAAATCATCATCTTCTTCACCGAGCCACCCGAAATTCTACGAGAACCCTAACCCTAACCTCCTAGTTCTTCTTCCTCCAAGCTTCTCAAACTCCAAAATCTCGGATTTAGAGCTTTCTCGAGGTTCTCTTCTATTGTTTACCTTCAATTTTAGTACATTTCTACTCTTTTCATCTTTTTAATTCAATGACACCCAAAAAATTTTATTGTTCCAAAAAGAAGAGGAAAGTTGATGAAGGTTCCTCCTCTACTGCTCAAGAGGCGGCCTCTTTTTCTTTGTTTTGTCCCTCCATACCGGATGGTGATTTCTTTGATGATTTCATATTTATGTCGCATGATGCATCCAATGATTGGTTTAGTGATTTTTATCAAAGAAAGATTTGTTCGGGATGTTCTATTAATTTTCACTTGTTTTCCGATCACACAACCGTTTTTGAACAATTCAAGTTACTAGATTTAGTTCAATCTAACTTTCCAATTTATTCTAATGCTATCCGCATGTTCTATTGCAATTTATCGGTTACTAATGGCACGGTTAAATCAAAAGTTGGCGGAATTGACATTAAGTTTGGTGCCGACGATTTGGCAATTATGCTTAACATTCCCAATGTTGGGAAAGCATTAGTTGATATCACCTCAGTGCAATTTCTGGATGGTACAACTTTTGACCCTTTTTGTGATTCCTTATGTGCTCCAAACCCTCGACCTCAAGGCACTCTTCGTCCTAGAAACTTGAACAACTACTTCTATGATCTACATCATATGATCTTTTCTGCTATTCTTTCGAAGAGTACATCTACTGTTGAGATTTCTTGCATGGAGCCTTCTGCTATTTATCATATTCACTTCTATGTCCCTTTCAGTCTGCCTAAGACTATTATCGCCGCTATGGGAAAGTGTGACAAGAAACTACGACGACTTCTTTATGTGATGTATCTGCCTTACATCTTTCAGTATTTTGAGGTTACCCTAGAGGATTATTTGAGAGATGCTGCTCCTACTTTTCTTTATGAGCATCATCGTACTGCTTACATTCCTGTAATTTAGGCTCCTCCTCCACCTCCAGTTGACCCATCAGCTGCTGTCTCCCATCCTTCTCATCATCCTGGTGGTGTTACTCTTGAGTCCCTTCAGGCTTTGATGATGGATCGGTTTGGGTCCATGGATTTTCGTACCACTGTTTAGCTTGAGGCCATATCCAACACTATGAGGGATGTTTCATACAGCTTTGCTCACAACCGTGGTGGTCCCATTCCTATGGTTCGTGATCCCTCGGTGCTTGGATATCGTATTAATGATCCAGAGGCTCAGGGATACTTTGATCATGCTGCTTCCTGTTATAATCCCAACCATTCTGCTGAGACGGATCCTTCTAGGACTGCAGGTGCTGATGATGATGATGCTGATGAGGGTGACAATTGAGGATGTTTCCTCGTGATAGAGCATCACTAGCTATGTTTTAATTTTTTTATGTATTAGTGCTAAATGCTTCTTTCAAGCATTATCAGTTTTTTTTGCTAGCTTGTATGCATTTTCTCCCATTTTAGTTTATATATATCAACATCCTTTTTAGTACTATGCTTTATGATGTGACTATTCTAAAAGTTGTTCTGTACATCTCTATTTGTGCTGAGTACTATTATTATTATTATTTCATTTTGCTTATGTGATAAAACGGGGGAGAAATGTGATGATACTTTACTTCATATTGTTGATTATTATGCTAAATGTACTTCATTATTATGCTACTAACAACTTTTGGCTCTAAGATTTTTGTTGTTGGAGTTTCTGTCTTTGTCTTTTAGACTTTACAGTTGTTCAGCCTACATGTTTTGTTATGGGGGAGTAACAGGACTTGATCGTATTTTACGGGGGAGCAAATGTATTGTACAAATTGTACCAATGATCCAAGCAAAGCTACTTTCGTACAACATCAAGTCTTCTTCCAAACCAACCTGAACTATTTCTTAAAGTATCAATCATAGTTTTATCAAATTATCAAAATGGGGGAGATTATTGTCCCATACAGCCATGGTCGAACCGATTTCGATAATTGACTTAAAACTTGGACCTTGATATGAAAATAAATAGAAGACCGCAGATTTCATCGAAACAAAGTCTATTATATTTTATTCTATATTTTTCTTTTATTGAGTCTAGAAAATTTGTGCGTCGAGATCATTAGCAAATTTAGAAGACCCTACTCACAAAATTCTTTTTTCTGACCCAAAATAAAAACCTAAACCTTTATTTTTTCAAAAATTCCACAAACCAAAATGATCTAGATTTGGCCTAACCGAACTCGGCTAGAGTTCTGCCCGAACTAGGACCGAACTCGGTCAAGTCAAATCACTCCTGGTCGGCTGCAAATTTCTACTCCTTTGGATCTACAACGTTCAAAATTCTGAACGTTAACCCTACCGAGTTCTGCCCGAACTCTGTCCTAGAAAGTCCTATAAAAGAGAAGAATTTCATATTTCTATTTACTCGTTCATTCTTCAACTTCTCTATCTATTCCAAAGCTTCATATCTACTTAAAGAGCTTTAATCTTTCTATTTCCAAGACAAATCCTATTCTTCTATGTGCCATTGGTTAGGAGTATTCGAATTGTACAAAACTAGGAGTATAACAGCTTTCTGTAAAAAGGTGTTAAAGTTTGATCGTGGGCTTCGGATAAAAATATGACGGTGTTAAAGTTGGCGTATTCTTCGGAGCAAAGCACACGGTATAATCTCTATTCAAAATAGTGGATTATAGCAAGCAAGAGTTCTCGTGAACTGGACTAGTCCTCTCAGTGAAAAACTAGTATAAACCTCGGGGTCTGCGTATTGCTTTCTTGCCTCCACTTACTTATTGCTTTATCTTATTACGTTAAAGTTTTATTTATATACTTGCCTCACTTGCTTAGTTTTTAGTTGGGAAATATTTTTTGCTGCACTCTATTCACCCTCCTCTAGAGGTGCCATCGATCCTACAAAGATGATCCAAGCAACTTCCATCAGGCCATAAATAGTTCAAATTCTTAAAAGTGTATTAATGCAATGAATGTGTATAAGTTTATGCAAAACATTAAAGTTTGAGAACCCGTCCCATTACCAAATGGTGAGAAGCCCATTTATTGCAAATGGATATTTAAAATAAAAAATGATTCGGAGGGTAATGTGGAGATATATAAAGCACTCTTGTAGCTAAAGGCTTTACACAAAAGGAATGTATTGATTTTAAGGATAAATTCTCCGATTTCTTTGAAAGACTCTTTTTGAACAATCATGTCACCTGTTGCACAATTTGACCATGAGTTATATCAAATGGATGCCAAAACAATATTTCACAACGGTACCTTTGATGAAACAATTTATATGGTATAACCAGAAATTTTGTGTCAAGAGATCCAAAAAATATGATTTGCAAACTGACAAAATCCATTTATGGACACGAGCAAGCTTCTCGTAAATGGTACTACAAATTTCACCAAGTGGTTATCTTGTTTGGTATTGAGGTAAATATTGTTGAAGATTTGTGTATAACAAATTCAGTGGGAGTAAACATATTTTCTGGTTTTGTACGTTAATGACACACTGCTTGCCACAAATGATATATGCATGTTACATTACACTAAAAAAATTCTATCATATAATTTTTAGATGAAAGATTTTGGTGACGCCACTTTTTTAGGAATCCAAATACATCGAGATCATTTCCGAGGTATTCTTGGATTATCACAAAGGAGCTATATCGATATTTGCTTAAAAGATTTGACATGCAGGAATACAAATAAGGTGACTCCACTATCGCTAAAGAATATAGGTTCAGTCTCAATCAGTACCCTAAGAATAGCTTTGGAATTTAAAAAATGCAATCGATTCCCTATTTATCAGTTGTAGGAAGTTTAATTTATGCTCAAATGTTTACGCATCCAGATATTATGTACATAGTTGAGATTCTAGGCTGATATTTAAGCAAATCTTGGATGGATCATTGGAAAGCAACCAAACGGATTATGAGATATTTATAGAGTACAAAGGATTACATGATCACTTATATAAGATCAGATCATTTAGTGATCATAGGATATTCCGACTCCAATTTTGCTTAATACCAAGAAAGTAGGAGATCCGCATCAGGTTATGTTTACCAGTTAGCTGGTGTGACTATATCTTGGAAAAGTGTCAAACAGACACTCATAGCTTCTTTCACCATAAGAACATAGTTTATAGCCTGCTTTGAGGCATCTAATCATGGAATATGGTTGCAAAATTTTGTCACTGGGCTGCGCATATTGGAGGTTTTGAAAGGCCACTCAAATTATATTGTGACAATAAATCTGTAGTACTGTATTCCAATAACAACAAGCCACGTATCTGTCAAAGCATATTGTCATAAAGTTCTGAGTTGTGAAGGAAAGCATTCAAAATGGTGAAGTGTCTATAGAGCACATAGGGACAAACTCTAACTCTATGTTAGCGTATCCGCTAACAAAAGAATTACCATCCAAGGTATTTCATGAGCCCACTGCTCATATGTGTATTATCATATTTGAAGATATGACAATATAGTGGGAGTTTGTGTTTTATATATTTTAGTGTTTGGACACATTTATGTATTTGGCTACTTTTCTGATTAGATATATGAAAAACTAAATTCATTCTGTTTTTATTATGTTGAAATATTGATCTCATTAAAGTAAAGGAGGATCAGTTGGAAATAGACATGTGTGATCATATTTCGTGTAATTTTTATGTTGCGCAACTATAATTGATCTATGTCATTAGCTATATTAGTATATTTGACCATTGATGGTTTAGTTAAGCTAATGTTAAGAAGGCTGCTTTGATCCTATGTTTATATGATTAATGTTCGAGAATGTCCGGATATACCTTAATGATAAGATAACAACTTTTGAGCTCATTAAGGTTAACATATTTGTAAGGTTGCATATGTGGCTAAGTGAAAGATTGTTGGAGTTATCTAATAATTAGAGACGATAAATGTAAAATTAACTGTTTTATGCTATCTAAATAGTTAAGCCAAATTAAAGTGGTCTATTTGAAAAATAGGCTTGAGGGTATAATTAACTGTTTTGTGGGACCCCCGTGCGTGCTCGCTCGATCCAACTATCGAGGGCATCGGGGCTCCTGTAGTGCTCCACCGACAGGACTCCGGATCTGGACCATATATAGATTTTTCTGAAGATGACTGGTTCAGCTATCAGAATAGCTTTCTGTCCCTCGGAGAACCTACATACCTATTTTCGTTGATCGAAAATCATGCATTGGATGGAGACAGATATAGGAAGTGAGCTGTGAAGCATCTTTATAGGCATCCAGTTTTTTACTTCACAAGCGAGAAAAATGATGAGGAAAGATCGCTCTCTGAATGCCAGTCAGATACTCTTGACTAGACTCAGAATCGACCGACCGATGCCCCCTCTTAACATGAAAACAAGTGCACAATACACATAGGAGTGAAGAAAATCCACTTTTTTTTACCACCAACAAAAGTACATGATAATTGAGTCAATTCCATTTTTGAGCAAATTGAATCATATATATATATATATATAATATATATATATATATATATAATATATATATATATATATATATATAATATTTGAGAAAATTAAGGTATTATAGAAGTATCAAGCGAAAAATGCCGAAGCCTATACAAGAAAGCGCGCCAACCGCCAAAAACAGAAAACAGCAAGAGCAAATGGAGCCAGGAGCCGAGCAAACTCGCAAGGCCGTATCGGGGTCGGAGTTAGGCCAGCGCCCTCCAGAAACTGTCCAAGGTGTGATGGCAGCGTCCGCTGACTTTGGATATCTATCTGATGATTTCTCTGATCAACGAGTTGTAGTTGTTTGGACGCCCTTCGTACCTGAATTTGTTTTTGTTCTTCCAAAGCACCCAGATACCTACAACTACGAAGATCTGATACCCGTGAGATCTTCCCCAGATTGCGAGAAGATCGTTGAAGCCGCCGGCCGGATGAGTACTTCTGCATTTTCTAGAGAGGCAGGACCAGATCTGCGAAGCGAGTTCCCCAGAAAGAAAGACGTGTTCGGTAGTTTCGGGCTTATGGGATTTACAGCAGTGGTAGTACGATACAAGGCTGAAACTAATGGAGGTAATCGAGTCGTCAGTGGGGAGCGTACGGCGAAGCGCTCTCCAGATTAGAATGGACCATTTATTGGGGATGTAAGTCTGCTAGAAGGGGGCGATAATAGGGTTCGGGGTGTCGATGCCTCTGGCCACAATCCTGGTAGTTGGAAGCGAGAAATCATCGCCGAAATTGGAGGACCATCTCAGGGTGTCCGGGCAGTCGCTGAGACGTACATCAGCGGCGGCAAGGCGGTTGGCGGCCTCCGTCCCTAGCCAGTTGGTTACCCGGTCCCATCTCCAGCCAGAGTCGATATCCCACAAATCGTGGATGGAACAGTTGGGGGGAGGTCAGGGTTGGCTGTAGGATGGCATCCCCAATCTACCTCTCGTGGCACATTGACGTGGTTCCGTTGCCTGGCTGCAGGCAGATGTGGGGTTCTGCAAGGATGCGGCCGTGAAGGATGCATCTCCAGGTTGCGGAGGATCTGGTATTGGCAATAGCAATCGAGGGGTGGGAGTATCGAAAGTATCTGGCCTTCATAAAATGATTCCAAAGCGAGTTGTCCGAGCGGAGTTTCCACCAAAGCTTCCTGGAGCAGGCTTCAACGATGTGCTGAAGACGGCAAAATCCCAGCCCACCCTCGTCGGTTGGTTTGGCCATCGAGTCCCAACTCGCCCAGTAGTGTCTGTCCTTTCCATCTTTGTGCCCCCATAAGAAGCGGGAGATGAGGGATTCTAATGAGGAGAGAACCTTCTTAGGGGGGAGCAAACGGCTAGGATATAGAGGGGGATGGAGAAGAGGACGTGTTTGATGAGGATCATCTTCCCATCCAGCAAAAGGGTCGTATTATGCCAATCCTCGATCTTTTTTCTGATTTTGCTCACTATGCCATCAAAGATTCCTGAATTTGATTTCCCGTACACCAGCGGGCACCCTAAATAGGTGAAAGGTGGATATACGGTTGAAAATAAGGTCAAGTTGGAGAGAGAAATAGAGTGGGTCATGTCGGCTTTGTGGTGGGTGTAGATGATGCTCTTGGAGGTATTGACTCGTTGACCTGAGCATTAGGTGTATCTTTGGAGCGTTCTATGGACAACCTCCACCGAACCGATATCTCCGGAGGAGAAGATGAGGATGTCATCGACGAAAGCGAGGTGAGTGATTAAGGAGCAACTGGTGGTGGTGTGGAATGGTGGTATCCGGGCGTGTTTGGCATAAAGTTGAGGTTTCTGCTAAGCGCCTCGGCTGCGATAATGAAGATGGTGGAGGATAGAGGGTCTCCTTGCCTGACTCCACGGCTAGACTTGAATAAACCCTCCGCTTGCCCGTTGATGACAGTGGAGAACCAACAGTCGCCGATGGATCGGAAGATGATGTCGATCCAAGGCTCTGAGAAGCCGAAGGCTCGGAGCAACCAGATCAAGAATTGCTAGCCCAGGCGGTCATAGGCTTTCTACATCACTACCAAAATACAGCCATTTGGCGACGGACATATAGCGACGGATTATGTCCGTCGCTATTAACGACCGACTACCGACAAAGTTTCGACTGATTGCCATCGAAAAGTCGATAATTTTTTATTTTATTTTAAGGGCGAGCAAAGGTCACCAATCTGTCGTTAAGTCGACGGAGATATAGTGACGGATGAAGATTCCGTCACTATGCTGTCGCTTAGCTGGTAAACGTTGGCGGGGAATGTTGAAAAAAAAATGCCACAAAATTTAACGACCATATTGCGACGGATATTCCGTCGGCCAGCTAGGGTGGTATAGCGACCACATAGCGACGAAATATATCCGTCGCCAGTCCGTCGCTAAATATCCAGCCCTAACTTAAATTTAGCCGCTGGGAGGAGAACTTTTCATTCCCTCCCCCCAATTTTCCCTCTCTCTCTCACTCTCGGTGGTCGGGGCGGCGGGGGTCGATGGTGGTGGGGGTGGGGGTGGGGGTCGCTGCAGGGGGTTAGGTCGGGGCGGCGGAGAGAGGCGGGGGCCGGTGGTGGTGGGGGTGGGGGTCGCGGTGGTGGGGATGGGGGTCGTTGGGGGGGTTTCGGTTTGGGGCAGTGGAGGGAGGCGGGGGCCGGTGGTGGTGGGGGTGGGGGTCGCGGTGCTGGGGGTGGAGGTCGCTGGGGGTGGGTTGGGTCGGGGCAGGGGGAGAGGCGGGGGCTGGTGGTGGTAGGGGTGGGGGTCGCGGTGGAGGGGTGGGGGTCGCGGGGGGGCGGGGGGTTTCGGGTCGGGGCGACGGGGGGAGGCGGGGGCTGGTGGTGGTGGGGGCGGGGGTAGGGGTCGCGGTGGTGGGGTGGTTCGGGTTGGGGCGGCGGGGGGAGGCAGGGGCCGGTGGTAGTGGGAGTGGGGGTCGCGGTGGTGGGGGTGGGGATCGCTGGTGGGGGGTTTGGGTCTGGGCGGCGGAAAGAGGCGGGGGCCGGTGGTGGTGGGGGTAGGGGTCGCGGTGGTGGGGGTGGGGTCGCTGGGGGGGTTCGGATCGGGGCGACGGAGGGAGGCGGAGGCCAGTGGTGGCGGGGGTGGGGGTCGTTGGGGGGGGTTTCAAGTCGGGTCGGCGGGGGGAGGCGAGGGCCGGTGGTGTTGGGGGTGGGGGTCGCGGTGGTGGGGGTGGGGGTCACTGGGGGGTTTCGGTGCAGGATGGTGGGGATGGCGGTCGGCGGTGGTGGGGGTCGGGGTTGGGGGCCGGGGCCGGTAGTAACACACACACACACACATACACACACACACTCACACGCACACACACACGTGCACACGCACGTACACACACGCACACACACAAAATATCGGTCTCGGAATTTAAACTTAGTATATAAATTAGTATATATATAAACTTAGTATCAAGGTTCAAAGTATCGTTATCGGAATCGGTATCGGACTATTCCTATGAGTATTGGTATCGGTATATAAATTAGTATATATATATATATATATATATATATATATATATATATATAAACTTAGTATCAAGGTTCAAAGTATCGGTATCGGAATCGGTATTGAACTATTCCTATGAGTATTGTTATCGGTGATATCGGAAGTATTGGCGGTTTCGGATCGGAGTATCATAGAATAGTATATAAATTAGTATATATATATATATATATATATATATATATATATATATATATATATATAAACTTAGTATCAAGGTTCAAAGTATCGGTATCGAAATCGGTATCGGACTATTCCTATGAGTATTGGTATCAGCGTTATCGGTAGTGTCGACGGTTTCGGATCGGAGTATCGTAGAATAGTATATAAATTAGTATATATATATAAACTTAGTATCAAGGTTCAAAGTATCGATATCGGAATCGGTATCGGACTATTCCTATGAGTATTTGTATCGACGATATCGGTAGTATCGACGATTTCGTATCAGAGTATCATAGAATTGTATATAAATTAGTATATATATATAAACTTAGTATCAAGGTTCAAAGTATCGGAATCGGTATCGGACTATTCCTATGAGTATTGGTTTCGGGGATATCGGTAGTATCGGCGGTTTCGGATCGGAGTATCGTAGAAGGATATATATATAAGATATCTTAGTAGTAGCTAGGTAAGTGTTGAAAATTAAATTTACTTATGCCAAGTCTTTTGGGCCTATTAGAGTTATAGATATTTTTGAAAATCTAGTATAATGCTGATTACCACAAAAGGCTTGCATAAGTAAGAGTGTATAGAGTGTATATCGTAGGCGGAATCGATATCACCATCAATCTCATGGCTTATTCTGCCAGAGTATAACATAAAACCAAAGTGTGAAGCAGAGCTTGACATTCACAATATTATAAGGAAAAAATTTGCGATAGGTGGTAGGGCGAGCTAGAATCCTTGTGATAGGTCATGTTCCCGGTCAAAAATATAGTGAAATCATCTTTCCTATTCTTTCCCCCGACCTCACTACGAAGAAAGACGTTCACTTCTTAAAATATCGAATGAGAAGCAGGGAAGTATAGTGGGGTCAGTGAAGGGGCCTTCTTGAGAAGCAGGGGAAGTAGAGCGACGAAGTATCGGTATCGGACTATTTCTATGAGTATCGGTATTGATCGTTTAGGAGGCGTCTAGGCTGTAGGGCGAGCCAGAATCCTTTACGATGGGTGGTAGGGCGAGCCAAAATCCTTTTAAAGGATTCTGGTTCGCCCTACTAACTGGTGAGGAGGTTGAGAGAGTCGAATGAGAAGCAGGAAAGTATCGGTATCTGACTATATATTTTTATTTGCAAATCTGTTTACTTTGTCTTACGAATCGGTATTGGTATCATTATCAGACTATTTCTATGAGTATCGATATTGATCGCTTAGGCGTCTAGGCGGTGTCTAGGTGGTAGGTAAGTGTTGAAAATTAAATTTAAGATATCGGTATAGAGTGAGTATCCTAGAAGGATATGTATAAGATATATTAGTAGTAGCTCGTTAAGTGTTGAAAATTAAATTTACTGATGCCAAGTCTTTTGGGCCTATCAGAGTTATAGATTTTTTTTGGAAATCTAGTATAATGCTGATTACCTCAAAAGGCTTGCATAAGTAAGAGTGTATAGAGTGTATATCGTAGGCGGATGAGTGTATAGAGTGAGCCGCCCTACTCCCCTTCTTCTCATTCGGGTCATGAGGTATCATATTCCGCATCATATGATATACATCTCAGCCAAAGCGTAAAGAAGTGTGAAAATATTAATATTAACCAAGGATCAGTATCAGAATCAGTATCACCATGAATCTCATAGTTTGTTCTAACTGAACATAATATAAAACCAAACGTGAAGCAGAGCTTCACATTCACAATATTAGAAGGAAAAAAATTCGATTGGTGGTAGGGCGAGCCAGAATACTTTTAAAGGATTTTGGCTCGCCCTATCACCTATCACAAATTGTTTTCCTTCTAATATTTTGAATGTGAAGCTCTGCTTCACACGTTTGGTTTTATATTATGCTCTGGTGGAACAAGCCATGAAATTCATGGTGATATCGATTCCGATACTGATCCTTGGTTAATATTAATATTTTCATACTTTTTTACTCTTCGGTTGAGATGGATATCATATGATGCAGAATAGGAGGCTGAGAGAGTCGAATGAGAAGCAAAAAAGTAGAGGAGGTCAGAGAGGGGGCCTTCTTGAGAAGCAGGGTCATTCACCGTTGGAGGTTGAAGTATCCGTAGAGGTTGAAGTATCCGAAAAGGAAAACAAAATAGATAAAAGCGAAGATGAGGAGGACGAGGAAGATGATGACGCAAAGGACATCTAATACAGTCATTTCCATACAACAATGAATCTTCCACATTACACGTCTAATATTATCATTTTTTTAATCCCTAATTAATCACCATGTTTCCATCAATCTTACCAGAAGGCACCCAAGACCCGAGGACGTCGCTTAAGAGAGGCACAGATGGCTGCTGAGTACCCCAACACGTTCAACCTATTCATCTACTTTTTAATCCACCCCCACCTAATGACCCCAACATGTTCAATGACCGAATTTTTGTTTCATTGGAAGCCTCCAATGAAAGGTTCAATGACTTTCGGTCAAGGAGTGTGTATGCGGGTCATCCCATCAACTTCACAATATTTTCTAGATACGACTCTTTGTTTCATGATCTTTGTCTCGTTGAGTTAGTGTCTACAAATTCACTTATATACTTGAATGTTATTCAAATATTTTACTACAATCTTACATTTGACGACACACGAATCTATTCTCGTGTCGCCGGCGTTGACATCTCTTTCGATGATTTTGAACTTGTGGAATATCTCGAGATTCCGGAACCCAACTCTTGGGAGAAACTTGTCGATGCACGCAAGTTTCAATTTTTCGATGGATCGTCCCTTGAGAGTTTCAAGGACGATTTGTGTACTCCTAACATACGTCTACGCCAGTTACTTATAAAATTCCTTAACCCATATTTCTACGAGCTTTATCGTAACGTTTTTCCAACGATCTTGCCCAAAGCGGGATCGAATGATGAAGTTTCTTATTTTGAGATTTCTGCTTTGTATCATCTTCATTTTCATGTCCCGTTCATCCTTTCGCGTACTATGATGGACTGGATGATTAGTGCACGAAAGAGGCCTAAGTCATTGGTCTATGCACTCTATTTGTCGATGGTCTTTCGTGTATTTCATGTTCCTCTAGATAAGTGTCAGTTCCTTCCATCCCCTGTCTTTTTGTCTAAGGCACGACGGCTTCTAGCAGCTGTCAAGCCTCCAGCTAAGTTCGAACATTCCGGGTCTGATGCTCAGGCTGATGCACCTGCTCTTGGGCAACCTGCGCCCGCACCTCCTACTACTCTCGAGTCTATCCAGACCAAGCTTTGCGATCGTTTCATGTTGGAGGACGATCGCTGGACCCAGCTTGCTTATCGTACCACCTTGCAGATGAGTGCCATCAGTAACTCGTTGCATGATATCCGGTACACCTTATCTCGGTATCCCACTATGCCCCTTCCTATGGAGCGGGATCCATCTCGTGCCGGTTACCGTATCGACGACCCCTGGGTCATACGATATCTAGATTCGGATGCAGCCTTTGTGGATCCTCGTCGTTCGAATACTGATCCATCTGACACCGCTGGACCATCTCGCGCTCCATGATGGATGTGGTTTCGTACCTGCTGCTGATGATCTTATTTAGTTTTATGCATTATGGACTTATGATTATGTAGTTTGATTTTCTTGTAAGAGCACATTTTTAGTTTCTGTGGATCTTTAGATTTTATCTGCAGTTATTATATCATTATTATTGTGTGCTTGACAGTTCATCTTTTCTAAAGTCTATTGCCTGTCTGTATTTGATATTCATATTTGATAAATGCCAAAAAGGGGGAGATCTATTTCATATTCATATTTCTATCATATCATATTGTGTGATATCTATGTTTTGGAGGAGATTATATATACCAGGATAAGGCAAATTGGTTTACAGAGAAGTTATGTTTATGGGAGAGCTACTATTACGGGGGAGCTACTGTATTCTATGCATGTCTACTCCTTTCAACTTGTGTCCAGGTATGAACATTGAATATACAAATATCATTTTTGTCAATTATCAATATGGGGGAGATTGTCGACCCAAATCACGGTCAACCAAATATTGACGAATTGACCATATGATACTTGTCATAATTCAATGTGACACAACAAGACAGAACTTAGTGCTAGACGGATGTCGTCTCTCTCCTGCAGTATACTCGTTTCGGAGTCTGTAATATTTTACATTTGTTGAGTCTAGCTAAATGTAAACTGAGTAGCACTGGGTATTCTTGGCTTAACCCTTATCCCCAAAAAAACTCAAAAGATCCACCAAGGCAAAACTAGCCCACATAGGCCCATTGAACTTTCTGTCAGCATGGAGACAGAGTTCGGGCCGAACTCTACCTCCACACAGAGTTCGGACCGAACTTTCTCCCCTAAATTATAGGACCCTAATTTTTAGGGTTTGATGTATGCTAGTTGTCCAACGGCTAAAATTTTGAATACTTGACAAAGAATTCTGGCCGAATTCTGTCTATGCCAACTAGTATAAATAGGCCTTGAATTCTCTCATTTTTAATCATCCAATTATCTTCTCTTCTCTTCTCTATAAGCCTCATACAAGCCTTAACCTTCTCATCTACTAGCTACAAGCTTCCTAAGCCTAAAAGTGCTCAGTGCTATTCAGTTAGGAGTTTGTGCAAGAGTCAAAAAAGTCGCTTGGAAAATTCCAAGCATCGCCACAGCGATCTTTGTAAGAAGTTGACATGCTCTTCTGAAAAAAAGGCGCGTGGTGTAACTACTATTTCACAAATAGTGGATTTAATCCTGAACTAGAGTTCTCAGGCCTGGACTAGTCCTCCACGAGGAAAATCAGGTTAAAAACGACTGTGTTTGCGTACGCACTTGATCTTTTTATTTTCGTATTTACTACTCTGATTATTTACTGTTGGTGAAAAGAGTTTAGTTTTTATTTGGCTATTATTGTTATAAACTCTATTCACCCCCTAGAGTTGCCTACCTGTTCTTTAATTGGTATCAGAGCTCTGTTCTCTTAACAAGGACTAACATCCTAGAGCTGATCCATGGCAACTACACAACCTATGTTTTCCAACCATAGTGAGGGACAGTCCACGCGTAGGCCACCCCTATTTGATGGAACCAACTACACCTATTGGAAAACTAGAATGAGTTTCTATCTCAAGTCTCTAGACTTTGACTTGTGGACCATTGTCACCGATGGTTACAAAAAGCCCGCCAGAATAGTTGTCGAGGGAGATCTCATCGAAAAATCCAACGACAAATATTCTGACGAGGAAAAGAAATAGGCGAGTCTAGATGTTAGAGCTAATAATGCTCTTTTCTGTGCAATAGACATGAGTGAATTTAACAGGGTCTCGACATGCACAACCTCGCACGAAGTATGGAGGCTTCTGGAAGTAACGCATGAAGGAACCACTCAAGTCAAGGAATCTAAGATCAGTCGTCTAACTTAAGAATACGAGACGTTCAAGATGAAATTAATGAGATGATCACCCAAATGTTCATAAGGTTCCTTGACGTCATCAATCCTCTGTCATCTCTTGGCAAACAATACTCCAACCATGAGAAGATCCACAAGTTACTTAGGCGGCTACCGAAGATCTGGAACCCTAAGATAACAGCAATTATAGAAGGCAATGATCTCACCAAAATGTATATGGAAACTTTGATGGGAAAGCTGATAACCCACGAGCTCGACCTCAAAGACTTCGACGAACCTGCTCCAAAGGCAAAAAAGATTGCCCTAAAAGCTCATCGTCGAAGGGCTGATCCTGAAGAGACTGACGACGATAATTCAGAAGGTGATGATCAAGCGCTTCTAGTCCGCAACTTCTAGAAGTTCCTTCGTTTCAATCGAAGGAAGAAGGAACAACAAGAAGACGACGAGGAGGAACCAACTTACTACGGCTGCAAAAAGACTAAACACATTCGAAAGGACTGTCCCTTCGCAAAGAAGGGTAACCGATATGAGAAGCCCTACAAGAAGCCTTTTTCGAAAAAGTATGCAACACTAGTATTTGGCACGAAAGCGAAGCCAGTAAATCTGAGGAAGAAGATGACTCTCCTCGAGACACTGCTAATGTCTGCCTAATGGCATCATCCGAGAAGGTAACTAGCGAAACTCTTGATGACTTTACATTTAATGAACTTGGCTATGCCTTTAATGACTTACTAAATGATCACAAGAAAGTCATTAGTAAATATAAGCATGCCAAGGAGAAAATCAAAGGCTATGAAATAGAGATTCATAATCTTTCGTTTTTACTTAATAATGTTAGAGACACTCCACCTACGAAAGTCACTGATGAGGTCTCCAAGCTTAAATTAAGCTTACATGATGCCGAAGCACTTATTGAAAAGTAAACATGCGAGATCTCAGCACTCAACAAAGAGCTTGCTGAAGAAAAAAACAAACATAAGATCTCTATTGCTAAGATTGATGGTCCGAATGCTAAGTGCAATGAACTGAATGCTGTCTCTAAGAAATTAGAGATCAGATTGGGGAAACAGGTTGCTCAACCTCAAACCCAACCACATAGTCACAAAACACCAGACCACTCATAATAGTAAAACACGTCACCCACATGCAGCACGTAACCATGTTTATATGTACACGTATTCCCATGCAGCACGTAAACCACATGCACGTAGACATCATTCTCAATCTAATCATAACTATTATCCTGCTGCTATATATAGTCACTATCCTGCTATTCACCATACTGCACATAGACATAACTACTATCCTGCTGCTATATATAGTTACTATCCTGCTGTTCCACATAACTATCACCATACTACATATCGACATCACTATCAACCTGCTCCTAACACAAATAGGCATGCTACTTGCACATACTATAGATTACATGGTCATATCTCACCACAGTGTAGAATTAGGAAATTAGTTGATATTAATCTATATTCATGGATACCGAAGACTAACATTTCAGGACCCACAAGAACTTGCGTACCAAAGGTCACATCTACTCGTGATGTATGTGGACCTTCCTCCCTCAACTAAAAGCAAGTGGATTCTCGATAGTGGATGCTCGCGACATTTGACGGAAGACGCAAATCTTTTCGCAACACTATCGATGAAGAGGGAATGATATGTATCCTTCGGTAACAATTTAAAGGGCTACATCATAGGTAATGGTACTATTGGTTATCCTCCTTCTCCTGAAATAAAGGATGTCTGCTTAGTGACCGAGTTAAAGCATAACCTGCTCAGCATAAGTCATCTTGCTGATCATGGATATGATATTAACTTTCGAAAGGATACATGCTACATTTATGATAGGTCAACGGAAGATATTGCTTTTGAAGGGATAAGAGAAGATAACATTTATATTTTCTATCTATCTAGAAATAATAACAGTGCAGGAAGATGCCTCTACGCCCACAAGGATAAAAGACTGTTGTGGCACCTGAGTCTTGGTCATGCCAATATGGATACTATATCCAGGCTATCGACAAAGAAGCTAGTAAGAGGTCTGCCCGACATCACATTCAAGAAGGACACGGTATGTGCCGAATGTGAACTAAATAAGGCAACTAAATCTTCATCTAAATCCAAAAACACTGTAAGTACTACTAGACCCTTGTAATTACTGTATATGGACTTATTTGGTCCCAGTAGAGTAGCCAGTCTTGGTGGAAAACTCTATGCTTTTATTATTGTAGATGATTTTTCAAGATTTACTTGGGTTTTCTTCCTTTCAAACAAAAGCAACGCTATTTCAGTTTTCAAAATCTTTGCCAAAAAGGTCCAAAACGAAAAAGACTACATGATTACTCGAATCCTAAGTGATCATGGAGGCAAATTTGAAACTTTTGATTTTGAAAAGTTTTGCAAAACAAATGGTTTTGATCATGAGTTTTTTTGTCCTAGAACTCCTCAACAAAATAGTGTTGTGGAGCGGAAGAATAGAACTCTTGGCGATATGGCTAAAGTCATGTTGAATAAATTTTTACTTCTGAAATATTTTTGGGCAGAAGCTGTCAGTACAGCTTGCCATATTTTAAATAGGGTGCTTATTCGACCTATTTCGAATAAAACACCCTTTGAGCTTTGGTTTGGTAGGACTCCTAATGTCTCATACTTTAGAGTGTTCGGTTGTCGCTGTTTTATCCTAAATACCAAAGACAACTTAGGCAAGTTTGATGCCAAAGCTGACGATAGTATTTTTCTTGGCTATGCTGCCAAGAGTAAGGGATATAGAGTGTTCAACAAGCGCTCAATGATTGTAGAATGATCTATTAATATGACTTTTGATGAAGAAAATAGTACAGCAGATATCTCCGATGATGATGTTGAACCATCAACTTCCACGCCGATGAATACCACCCCTGAACCAATTCTCTGGAGGGCTTGCCGAAGAAGTTCGAGTTCAAGCCATCACACCCAGAAAACTTGGTAATAGGTGAGGTATCACACGGAGTAAGTACTCGATCATCGTCAAGAGATTCCATTGCTAGCACTGCTTTCATTTTACAAATTGAGTCTGAAACTGTTTTAGAAGCTTTTAATGATAAATTTTGGATTTTTGCTATGCAAGAAGAACTCAACCAATTCGAAAGAAGCCAGGTCTGGGAACTTGTTCCTAAACAAGCTAACCATTCGATTATTGGTACTAAATGTGTTTTTTATAACAAAGTAAATGAAGATGGTTCAGTCACTCACAACAAAGCTCGTCTAGTAGCTCAAGGATACAACCAAGAGGAAGGTATCGACTATGATGGGACATACGCTCCTGTTGCAAGACTTGAATCCATTCGGATGCTTTGTGTCTTTGCAAACTTTCAGAATTTTAAACTTTTCCAAATGGATGTCAAAAGTGCTTTTCTGAATAGTTTTATTAAGGAGAAAGTTTTTCTAAAACAATTCCCTGGTTTTGAAAATCATAAATTTTCTGACCATGTTTTCAAGCTTAAGAAAGCGCTATATGGCCTCAAACAAGCCCCCAGAGCTTGGTATGAACGCCTAAGCAATTTATTACTAGATAAAGGTTTTTAAAAAGGGAAGATTGACACTACACTTTTTATCAAAAGTTTTCGAGACACCATTCTTTTAGTCCAAATTTATGTTTATGATATCATATTTGGGTCCACTAATGAAAATCTATGCCAAGCTTTCACTAAGTGTATGCAAAACGAATTTGAGATGAGTATGATGGGGGAGCTCACCTACTTCCTTGGATTACAAGTCAAACAAACTTCGCAAGCAACATTAATCAGCCAGTCAAAATACACAAAGGATATGCTGAAGATGTTTGATCTTGACAACGTCAAACCAATCAGCATGCCCATGGCTACTACGACCAAGCTGGAACCTGATGAAAGCGGCAAACCTGTTGACCAACGTAAGTAATGAGGTATGATTGGTAGTCTACTTTACCTTACTGCTAGTTGTCCCGATATCATGTTTTGTGTTTTTCTGTGTGCTCGCTATCAAGCTAGTCCTAAGGAATCACACATGTCCGCCGTTAAGCGTATCTTTCGATACCTTAAAGGTACTATTACAGTTGGCTTGTGGTATCCCAAATCCACATCCTTTGACCTTATTGGTTATTCGGATGGTGATTTTGCGGGATACAAAGTCGACCGTAAAAGTACGAGCGACACGTGTCATTATTAGGCAAGGCTCTAGTCTCATAGTTTAGCAAGAAGCAGAATTCTGTCGCACTATCCACAACAGAGGCTGAATACATCGCAGCTGGTCATTGTTGTACACAAATTCTGTAGATAAAGCAAACCCTTACAGATTATAACCTATCTTTTATGCACATTCCTATATTCTGTGATAACACTAGTGCTATGAACCTTACTAAAAACCCTATATGTCACTCACGCACGAAACACATTGAAATTCGTTACCATTTTCTGTGTGATCATCAACAACAGGATACTATAAATTTAGAATTTATTGACACCGATCATCCGTTGGCAGATTTCTTTACAAAACTACTATCCGAAGAGCGTTTCAACTTTCTCTGTCGTGAATTAAGAATTTTGGATGAAACAGTTATTCATTAAATTGGCCAGCATAAATATCGATTATGTCATGTTTCTTTATGATGACTTTGCTATGGGTACAAGCCGAAAGGGTCCTTCTGACAACAAGGCGTAAAAACCTAAGCGACATGGTGCACTAGTCTTCGGACTACCGCTAGCTGGGATCCGGTCCCTACAGCTTCCCCATGGCAGTTTTCTTGTAATGATTTGTGTCATAAATCCTTGCTTATTACATAGTTCAATTTCATTTATAACTTGCTTAATTCAAATTTTCTAACTTCATTTACATTTACTCCATTCAATTTACATTTGTAATTTTCTAACTTGGCCATTTACATTTGAAAATTTTCAATCTTTATCACCCCCTTCAATTTTCTCCAACTTGGCAATTTTTTAAACTATTTTTAGTTCTGGTCCCAGAACTTGGGCCGAACTCTGCCTCACACAGAGTTCGGGCCGAATTAGGTCTGGTCATTCCATAACTACAGATTGCTCTCATCCATCCTACTTTTTTTGATCCAATGGTCCAGGATCAACCCGACCAGTCGAACCCCCTTTCATATTTTCGGGTTCTCCCTCTCTCTCCTCTTCTTTGCCTCCTTTAAAACCTCTCCAACTTCATCTTCTCCAAACCCTAACCCTAGAATTCTCTATCTAGTATGGTTTTTTCCCCAAACTCAAGGAGCATAGCTTGTGCATCATTCTCTTCCATATTCCACTAATCTCTTGAGGTATAACTCTCTCTTTTTCTCCATCTCAAATTTTAAATTTCTATCATTCTCAATGGCACCTAGGTTGTTCAATAGGAGAAAGAGGGCTAGAACCGAGGGTACCTCCTCATCTAAACCCTCCTCCTCAAGATGTTCAACCTATTCATCCACTTTTTAATCCACCACCACCTAATAACCCCAACACGTTCAATGACCGAATTTTTGTTTCATTGGAAGCCTCCAATGAACGGTTCAATAACTTTAAGTCAAGGAGTGTGTACACGGGTCATCCCATCAACTTCACAATATTTTCTAGATACGACTCTTTGTTTCATGATCTTTGTCTCGATGAGTTAGTGTCTACAAATTCACTTATATACTTGAATATTATTCAAATATTTTACTGCAATCTTATATTTGACGACACACGAATCTATTCTCGTGTCGCCGACATTGACATCTCTTTCGATGATTTTGAACTAGCGAAATATCTCGAGATTCCGGAACCCAACTCTTGGGAGAAACTTGTCGACGCACGCAAGTTTCAATTTCCCAATGGGTCGTCCCGTGAGAGTTTTAAGGACAATTTGTGTACTCCTAACACATGTCCACGCAAGTTACTTGCAAAGTTCCTTAACCTATATTTCTACGAGCTTCATCGTATCATTTTCTCAACGATCTTGCCCAAAGCGGGATCGACTGATAAAGTTTCTTATTTTGAGATTTTTGCTTTGTATCATCTTCATTTCCATGTCCCGTTCAACCTTCTGCGCACTATGATGGACTGGATGATTAGTGCACGAAAGAGGCCTAAGTCATTGGTCTATGCACTCTATTTGTCGATGGTCTTTTGTGTATTTTATGTTCCTCTAGATGAGTGCCAGTTCCTTCCAGCCCCTGCCTTTTTGTCTAAGGTACGGCGGCTTCTAGCAGCTGTCGAGCCTCCTGCTGAGTTCAAGCTTCCGGGTCTGATGCTCAGGCTAATGCACCTGCTCTTGGGCAACCTACGCCAGCACCTCCTGCTACTCTCGAGTCTGTCTAGACCATGCTTCACGGTCGTTTCATGTTGGAGGACGATCGCTGGACCCAGCTCGATTATCGTACCACCTTGCAGATGAGTGCCATCAGCAACTCGTTGCATGATATCCGGTACACCTTATCTCGGCATCCCACTATACCCCTTCCTATGGAGCAGGATCCATCTCGCGCCTGTTACCGTATCGACGACCCCTGGGTCATGCGATATCTGGATCCGAATGCAGCTTTTGTGGATTCTCGTCGTTCGGATACTGATCCATCTGACACTGCTGGACCATCTCGCGCACCATGATGGATGTGGTTCCGTACCTGCTACTACTGATGATCTTATTTAGTTTTATGTATTATGGACTTCTGATTATGTAGTTTAATTTTCTTATATGAGCATATTTTCAGTTTCTGTGGATCTTTATATTTTATCTGCAGTTATTATATCATTATTATTGTGTGCTTGCCAGTTCATCTTTTCTAAAGTCTATTGCCTGTCTGTGTTTGATATTCATATTTGATATCATATTTGATAAATGCCAAAAAGGGGGAGATCTATTTGATATTCATATTTCTATCATATCATATTGTGTGATATCTATACTTTGGAGGAGATTATGTATATCAGGATAAGGCAAATTAGTTTACAGAGAAGCTATGTTTATAGGGGAGCTACTATTACGGGGTAGCTACTGCATTCTATGCCTGTCTACTCCTTTCAACTTGTGTCCAGGTATGAATATTGAATATACAAATATTATTTTTGTCAATTATCAATATAGGGGAGATTGTTGACCCAAATCACAGTCAACCAAATATTGACGAATTGACAATATGATACTTATCATAATTCAATATGACGCAACAAGACAGAACTTAGTGCTAGACGGATGTCGTCTCTCTCCTGCAGCATACTCATTTCGGAGTCTGTAATATTTTACATTTGTTGAGTCTAGCTAAATGAAAACTGTGTAGCACTGGGTATTCTTGGCTTAACCCTTATCCCCAAAACAAACCCAAAAGATCTACCAAGCCAAAGCTAGCCCACATAGGCCCATTGAACTTTCTGTCAGCATGGAGACAGAGTTCGGGCCGAACTCTGCCTCCACACAGAGTTCGGGCCGAACTCTGTCCCCTAAATTATAGGACCCTAATTTTTAGGGTTTGTTGTATGCTAGTTGTCCAACGGCCAAAAATTTGAATTCTTGACAAAAAATTCTGGCCGAATTCTGCCTATCCCAACTAGTATAAATAGGCCTTGAATTCTCTCATTTTTAATCATCTAATTATCTTCTCTCCTCTTCTCTATAAGCCTCATACAAGCCTTAACCTTCTCATCTACTAGCCACAAGCTTTCTAAGCCTAAAAGTGCTCAGCGCTATTCAGTTATGAGTTTGTGCAAGAGTCAAGAAAGTCGCTTGGAAAATTCTAAGCATCGCCACAGCGATCTTTGTAAGAAGTTGATGTGCTCTTCTGAAGAAAAGGCACGGGATGTAACTACGATTTCACAAATAGTGAATTTAATCCTGAGCTAGAGTTCTCAGGCCTGGACTAGTCCTCAATGAGGGAAACCAGGTTTAAAATGACTGTGTTTGCGTATGCTCTCTTGGTCTTTTTATTTCTGCATTTACTACTCTGATTATTTACAGATGGTGAAAAGAGTTTAATTTTTATTTGGCTATTATTGTTATAAACTCTATTCACCCCCTCTAGAGTTGCCTACATGTTCTTTATTCTTTGGAGAACAATTTGGCATAGAAGTTCGCCGGGCCGCTTGGATGCCCCGATGGTCTTTGAGGACTAAATTATTTTCGTCGGTGATTTGGTACAGATGTAGCTGTTGTTTGCGGCCGTTAACGCAGGAATGGAAGAAGCAGGAGTTCTTGTCTCCATCAGTGTGCCAAGTGAGTCTAGTTTTTTTGCTTCCAAAATTTGGTTTGTACTTTCAGTCGGGACTAGAGAAGAGCGCGGGTGAGGTTGAGCGCCGCCCTGGATTCCGGCGTTAGGTCAGTGGCATAAAGGACCTCGGCGCGGGTGACATCGTCTTCAGCATCGCGGATAGCCTGGAAGATGTTGCCGAAGGCTTGCTTGCTCCAAGTCGATAAGACACTCCTGATTGCTTTAAGTTTGGCCGCCACGCGGGTGAGGGGGTCGGGGTCATCGACGGTCGCCAGGTACAGGCCACGATGTTTCTAAATTGAGGGTAATGTTGCCAAAGTCGAGGAATCTGAATGCTTTCTTGATGTGGTTAGTGTTGCTGTTGATCTCAATCAGAAGGAGGGAATAATCTGATTCGGTGGTATTCAGGTGAGAGAGGTTGGAGATAAGACCCATGTCGGACCACCGATTATTGACCAGTGCTCAGTCCAGACGGGAGTATTGTCGGCGCTCGCCTTCCTGCATGTTGCACCAGGTGAAAGCGTTATCGGTGAAAGGGAGGGGTGACAAGTGGGCGTTGAAGATAAAGGTGTTGAAATCGTTCATGGCCAGCTGGAGGGGTGGGCGACCCCTGGATTTCTCTTCTCTGCACGTGATTGTGTTGAAATCACCAATGCATATCCACGGAAGATTGATGAGTTGATGATGGGTGTCTAGTAGAGTGTCCCAAAGGAACCTGCGCCCAAGGATGTCACAACCGTCGTAGACAGCTGAAAGCAGGCAGCGGGAGCTGGAAGTGGGGTGCTCGACCCAACGAGAGAGCGCCTGACTTGAGTCGTAAATTGAACCAAACTGGATGTCGACAGCAAAAAGGGTCCAGATGTTATTACAGTTGACGATGCCATATGGGAAGCCCAGCTGAAGTTGGATGGATTTGAGTTTTTTTGAGGGATTTTGGGTTCGATGGTGACTAATATGTCTATACGGTATAGTTACTGAGGCTTTTAATTCTGCTCATGGTAGGTTTATTCGCTAACCCTCTCACATTCCACGCGAGGATGTTAATCATTAGGAGGGGACGGGGGGGAGGGTTGTTGAGTTTCGTGGCTGACCGTGTGGTCATGACCGATAGCTCTTGGTTGGATTTCTCCTTCTTTATATAGGATTTTTTGGGTGCTTCCGGGTTGCAACGGTGTAAGTGTCTGCCGCACCTGTCGGCCTCTTAGCTGAGGATCATGTGGCTTTCGAAGTGGGAGAGACCGCCTCTTTCGCTGTATCTGCTAGAGCACACAGGGGGTTGAGGGGGTCCAGGAAACCTGTTTCCATGGCTTGCTCGAGTCTACTGACCGCTGCCGGGCCGAAGATGGCCAGGTGGTCAGTGATGAGGCGCTGGGGATGGTAGGAAAAGCAACCATCTGCGAATTGGTTTCGGAATTCTGTTGCGGATCCCGGTCGCTTTTTGAGGGGTCTTCGACGAAATGAGGATTTGTAGTGCTCTGCTCGCACTCTGTGAGGGAGGAAGGGGGAGGGCTCGCCAGGTTGTTTTCTGGTAGAAGATTTAGCAGGGTGTCGAATTGGTTGTTGATGAGAATAGTTAGGGGCTTATAGGGGACCATCGCCGAGCTCAGCGGTGGTCGTTTGTCAGGTCTGGGGGGGTATCATTGTTTTCAAAATGGACGTGAGAGCTAGAGGGAGTTTTGGGGCTATGGGGGTAGATTGGTTCGCCTTCGGTTGTTACGGCTTTCTGATAGCTTTTTTCTTGAGTTTCAGGTGTGCATGGAAGCAGAAATGAGTGGTGTGGCCTCTCATCTGACAGTGCTAGCAGAATATAATGTTGTTGTCATACACCAGCGTCTGGGAGATCGTCTGTCCCCCGAGCTCGAGCTGAATTTGGGTGGGGGTGTCTGTGGATAGATCTAGTTCCACGTAGATCTTCGCGTAGTTATCCTTGGAAAGGTTGCGGGTTTCTTCTACGATAGCTAAAAGTGTCCTGATCGAGCTGGCTATCCTCTTGAGCGCTATCGGGGCGAAACAGACAAGGGGGAGGTTGGAAAGTGTGATCCAAGCTGAAATGATCGACGAGTCGACTTTGGGGTTGAAGAGGGGGGACCATTTGACGATTTTGACGCCTTGGCCGTCTATGCTGGAGGTGCCTTTCGCCCAGACTTTATTGAAGTTCGAGTCGGTCGAAAGGTAAAGGTACATGTGCTTAGGATCGAAAGGCACGACCCTGTAAACCGATGAGAGACCCCAGCCTGCGATGGCTTCTAGCGCTTTGGCAATCTTCGGACATCCCGAGGAGAACTTAAGCACGAGAGTCTTCGCGAAGGTACAGGAGAGGGAGAAGATCTCTTCTTCGGAGAACGGAACTCATAAAGGTAGGCCTTCGCGCACGGTCGGTAGCAAGATGTCAGGAAGGATGATATCCTTACCTGGGAGGGGACGGGCTGCCCTCCTGTCTGGCCACAGGATCTCTGCGAAGGTAGGGCCTGTGGGGGGGTCATCGCTGGCGGAGGCAGGGAGGTGGTGTGTTGTCCCAGCTACGAGGGTGGAGAGGAGAGGGTGGGGGAGGTGTGAGAGGGAGAAGCCAGCGAGAAGCATATCAAGGACGACAGGACCAAACGCTGGGGGGCAGAGAGGGGCACGGAGGGTGCCGAACAGCTAGCTCCGACTCCCACGGCTGCTGATGGCCGGAGGTTGCCAAAGGTGGAAGAAGGGGATCCCACTGGGAGGCCGAGAGCGCACGGATGGGCCGAGGAGGGCGCATAGCTCATGAAGGGGGCGCATGGCCGCTCGTATTGGGTGCATGACCGCTCGCGGTGGGTGGGCACATAAGACAGGAGCGTCCGAGGGAGGGCTCCAGCGGGGGGGTGGGGTGGGCGCATAGCCGAGGCAGGGTGGCGCAGGAAACTGGCTTAGGCACACAGCCCGCCGAGTCCTGGGCTGGCGACCGCTGTGGGTGCATACAAGCGGCTGCGTTGGGAGAGCGCATGCCCGCTTCGAGAAATGACTTGCTAGCGGCTTCGCGAGGAGGGCGCATACTCTCGCCGAGATAGCGATCGTTATGCGCCCATGATCTCGCCACCACTTGGGTGCGCAGGATTTTCGAAATTGAATCAGGCTTTAGGCGGGATCTAGGGGTTGGCCAAGCTAAGGCCCCAAGCGCCGGGGGCAGGTGCTGACGAGCAAGTGGGCGCATCATCGGCTCGCGTCTAGAGGGGGGCGGGGTCGAGGGAGACCGGCGGAGACCGCGGCCAACGGAGCGGCGGGGCAAGAAGGGGGGTGGATCCAGAAAGGGGCTACTCGCCTCCTTGGGCTGGAGATGGTCGGACGCCGCACGATCACCGGGGGAGGGCGGGCGGGGGCCCAGCTTAGCTTGGGAGCTACACCGGGGAGGGCGAGGCCGACCAAGGACAGCTGGGCTGTCGTCCAGTCGGGCACCGACAGAGAGGGGCGGGGCACGTCGCGATGTGCGAGGGGGCAACGATGGGAGGCGAGAGGACGAAGGGCGGCCTGGGGCGCTAGGCTCCGCCGCCGGGGGCGCGCGAGGGAGGGGGTGTCATCCAGACATCGGGAGGCAGGGGGAGAAGAGAGAGTTTTTGTTTATATATATATATATATATATATATATATATATATATATATTAAGGAAAGTACGAACTTTATTGATGTATTAGGCACAAAATGCCGAAGCCTATACAAGTAAGCGCGCCAAACGCCAAAATACAAAAAACATCTCATGCAAAGAAGGCCAGGAGCCAGACATGCTCGCTAGTCCAGACCTGGGGTTAGGACAGTGCCCTCCAGAAACTCTCCGTGATGTGATGGCAGCGCCTGTTGATTTTGGCTATCTGCCTGAGGACTTCCCTGTTCAGAGAGTTGGAGTTGTATGGTTGCCCTTCGTACCTGAATTTGTTTTGGTTCTTCCAAAGAACCCAAATACCAGCGACTGCGACGATCTGATGCCCGTGAGACCTTCCCTAGTTGGCGAGAAGATCGTTGAAGCCCCCGGCCGGATGAGCTTGTCTGCATTTGCTTGAAAGACTGGTCCAGATCTCCAAGGCGAGGTCCCCGGATAGCAAGATGTGTTCAGCTGTTTCGGACTGGTGAGATGTGCAGTAGCGGCAGCACGAAGCAAGGCTGAAGCCAATAGAGGTAATAGAGTCATCGGTGGGGATCTTTCGACGTTGTGCTCTCCAAATTAGAACTGACCATTTGTTGGGGATGTAAGACTGCCAGAAGGGGGCGGTAAATGGGGCCGGAGTGCCGATGCCTCTGGCCACAATCCTGGCGGAAGCCAGCGAGAATACTCCACCGGAGTTGGGGGACCACCTCAGAGTGTCTGAGCCATCACTGATTCGCACATCTGCGGCCGCCAGGCCGTTGGCTGCCTCCGACCCAAGCCTGTCTGCCACCCTGTCCCATCTCCAGCCAGAGTCGCTATCCCATAATTTACGGATTTGTCACGACCCGCACCCTAGAGTAAGGGCACGAGACGTGGGTACGTCCAGCCTACACCGCAGTGTCGGCGGTAGAACGTTGTCCTAGGTCAAACATCTAACAATATAAAGGTACCTGTACAGTATATACACTCCGAATGGAGGTGACATATCAAATACAGTCTCAATCACATCTAAGGTAGAGCATGATAAAGATAGATAAAACATGAAATCCAAAAGAGATACAACAGATAGAAGTCTAAGTGTCTAAGATACACAAACCCAGAAATATATCTCAAACCTCAAATACAGTAATCCATAAAGAAAATACAACTCCAGACAACTGAAATAACTATCTATACAACTTCTACTGTGTCTTCTCTAGGCTAGCAGGCAATCTCCGAGCTATCTGTAAAATTTATCAACAGGTCCAGTCAGGACGGGAACGAGCACAGTACATCTCAACAAATCATAGCAGGTTAGAAAATATAATCATGCAGTAAAGTAAGATACAGGATCTGAAGAAGTACAAAATGTAAACAGAGGGAGAACTGTAATAGAAATATCTACTATAAATAGAGAACTAACAGTGGCTAGTGAGTCAGAGTACAATATAGACATGTAAATGGCATAGGAGATTCTGATGAGATACTACGGAGTGATTCCGATGAGATACTACTTGGGTATTATTCACATGTCTACTTCTACTCTCCCGTACCCCCAATCAATACACAAGGATCCAGCCAGGTTATGTTATGATTCCATGCAATGGCCCACAAGGGGTGATACATGGTAGGCCCAAAAATGGGTGATTCTAAGAATGCCCATAAATTGGTGATTCAAGGAAGACTCTGTGATCATGAGAGTACATATCACAAGTGATTCAATGAACCATGAAGCATAGTGATACACAATGTAAGTGAAACGCACAGAACATGTAGTATCCGATGCTCCCTGAGGGGATAACATCTCAAGAAAGGATCCATATAGTACTAATCCGTGTGACCAACGTGACAGCATCAAGTAAAATAATTTAAAGCAGGAGAATAATTCTAACAGGATATGAAATGATCAGAGAATGTACTCGTCTGATAACCTGAACATCTGATAGATATAGGGGTCCAACTGAAGCCACAGAGTCCTATTTAAAGCAACACAGGTTACAAGGTGTTCAAGTTGTAATAAATTAATCTCTACAAGCAATCTATATTATTCTAGGCTCTTCTAAGTCAAGTCAACTCTAGGTCAACTCCGGTCAACAATCTAGTCAAACTAGGTCAAGTGTTGACTTACAGTTGACCTTGGTCAACTGGTCAACTCTGGTCAAACAGGGTCAATTCTAGTCTAATTATTAAAGATATAAAGTGTACTTCGTCATTCGTACGTCGAAACCTACGACACGTAAATCGAGGTAAGATGATCAACGGTAAAATTAATAATCTTATTATAGTGATCCACGTGTCCGTCTTGCCAATTTCAGTGATGTGAGATCACTAGAATTGACCAATCTCAGTTTCGTTGTACTAATCCCGAAATACGAACATTATAAGAATTAATTATTAATTAATTATAAAAAGGTTAAACTCAGAGAAATTATCAACAAACATTGTCGGACGATGAAATAAACATCGCCAACGCATCCAGGATGGTCAAATTAGCTAGGATAGCCTACCCATCGGTCCAATTTGGACACAAGGGCAAAAAGGTAATTTCGGGTCAAAACGGTATCCGTGTCGGAGCCGTTTTGCACCGAAAAATATGCAAGAAAATAAGTCTATAAAATATAACAAATTATATGTCCATGAAACCAGAATGACGATACGAACCCAACGGTATATCCAGAATTGGATTCCGTTGACCCGATCTCAATTTGGTCCGTTGACCAGAACATTGGAATTCCGGTTTGCACAAAAATGCGTGCCGGAGCCAACGTTCTCAAAACTCAGCAAACTATATGTCAACGAGTCCAGAATGACGATAGGAACTCAATGGTATATCCGGAATTGGATTCCGATAAGCCGATCTCAAAATGACTCGTTGACCCGGATATTGGTATCCGACTTGCACCGAAATGCGTGCCGGAACTAATGTCCACTAAAACTTAGCAAATTATATGTCAACGAGTCCAGAATGACGATACGAACTCAACGGTATATCCGAAATTGGATTCCGATGAGCCGACGTCAAAAAGTCCCGTTAACCCGAACTGTGGGACCCACTTTGCACCAAAATACGTGCCAGGGCCCACGTCCTCCAAATCTTACAAATTTTATATGAAAACATGCCAGAATGATGCCACGAGTCTAATGGTAGTGTCAGAAATGAAATCTGGAGTCCCGTTTTCAAAAATAGAATTTTACTAGTTGGAAATTACGAATTCGGACGGCCAACTTTGGCGTCGAATTCAACCAATCAAACAAGCTCACAATGAAACGAAACTGGAGGGGTAGTAAGAGGGCTTTACCAGCTTTGCACAGGAACTGGTAGCACGCCAAATGGAGCTGCGGTGGAGGAGGTACAAGCCGACGAAGTTGACTCCGCAAAACTATCCAAAATTTATACAATTTAAACGGTCAACTTGGTGGCCGGTTTTGATGTATCAAACGATAAAATTAACGGACAAAAATTGACAGGAGTGAAGGTGGATATACCGAGATTGTGACGGAGTGAAAAATTGTCGATCCAATGGTCGGATTTCTCGAAAATTGTGCATAAAGTTGCTGCGACGGGATGCCAAAATGGACTTGATTCCGCGCGCGTCACGGCGGGAATTCGTACGAAATGCAAGAATCGCCTATACGTCGCGCCGGAGAGGGAGATGGCGGACCCAGGGGGGTCGCCGGTGTTCGTCCACCACGGAGGGCACGGCCACGGCGACGGCGGCCGGCGACGTGGCCTGCGCGCGCGGCCACAGGCCGTTTCCCGGCCGGCCAACTGCTGCAAACACAGCTGCTCTGCTGCTGTGCGACGGCGCGCAGCCTGGTGCGGCGGTGCCAGGCAAATGCGACGGTCTGGCGCACAGGCACGGCGAGGGTCGGGGCTATGCTGGTTGGTGGTGACGATGGTCGAAAATGAATGGATGTAGTGGTGGTGGTGGTGGTGGTGGTGGTGGTGTGATGATGGAGGTGGTCGGAATGGTGGTGATGGTAATGGAAAGAAGGAGAAGAAAAGAAGGAGAGGAGGCTGGTTGTGGCCGACGGCCAGGGGGAGTGGTCGACGGCGTCGGCCATGCCGGAGGGTCGACCATGGGGCTGGGCTTGGCATAGGGAAGCTACTGTGTGTGTGTGCAATGGGAGTTGGAGAGAGAGAGAGAGAGAGAGAAATAATTGTTGTGTGGGAAAATTAATGAGAGTGGGAAAAGGAGATAGAAAAGGGGATTCCCTCAAAGTTAGGGCCGGCCGCTAGGCTAGGAGTTTGTGGGAGTTGTCATGAGGGGATTTGAATGGCTATGATTAATTAGGAGGATCAAATGGCTTGGATTAATTAGGAATTGGATTCATTTTTGGGATTTAAAAATCAATAGAATTTACACTCAATATTTGAAGTAGAAAACTAGGTATTGAATATTATTTTTGGGCAAGAAAAAATGAGGGCGTCATGATGGAGAGTAACATGGAGCTGGGGTTGGGTTCAGTAGAGCCGGGTTGGATCAAAATCGGACATGGCAAAATAATCGAATTAAAATAGGTGTTGATAATCATGGATAAATAAGTAGCACGTGGGGATTCCAATAAATGGGACACAAGTGTCATGCAGATAGTAGGCTCAATGTGGGCCATGTCCATATTTGGGGTTGACAGGTTTTGGTCGACAGGGTACCCACAAATCAAGTTGAAAAATAAATGTGACACCGTGGGGTGAAATAAAATCGGGTCACGTGTCAGAAAAGTTATGTGAAGCAAACGGAGCACAAGATGGTGTGTCTGAGTGGGACACGAAGGTCATGAGTGAAGAGCGTCTCGAGTAGATCATGCATAAGAAGTTGGTTTCAAGGAAATGACTGGTCTTGTGCTCCCAAATTAAAAGTCACGGTAATGTGCTAATAATGATCAAGGAAAAGAGTGGGAAAATTAATTAATAATCGGATGGTCTAAATCGACCCGAAGTTCTGCGAAGCCAAAAGAGTACAAGGGAACAAGTTTGGATGGGACATTATATACCATCATGAAGGTAATCCTGTCCACTACAAAACTCGCGAAGAAGGTTTCCAAAGTTGAACATCCCTGACACTCCAAATATCAAAGGCACGGGAAAGTACACTTAAGGATAATTAAACAGAATAATTTATTTATTGAAACTAAATCAATCAGAAAATAAAATAAAATAAAAATCAACCCAAAATTTAGGGTGCTCACATCCTACCCACCTTATAAAAATTTCGTCCTCAAAATTAAAATATTCGTACTCCTTCTAGGTCAAACCCGATTAAAAGGACGGCATACAAGGTCATGGCATACGGTGGTAGCGAAAGTCTCATCTAGGTATACTAGTCATGCTAACCAAAACGGTTATAGGGTATCAAAACACACAAGCAATCTAGGGTGCTAAACTAGAAAAGTTACAGAAATAATAAATTATCAAAACTGTAAGGCAGTCTACTATCCTACATGAAAACTGGTACTCATCAAAAAAAAAAAAAAAGATAACTACCAATTATCTATAAAGGGGTACTATTCAAGAAAAAATCACAATCAAAAGTTAAAGAATGAAAGTCAATTGCATTGAAATCCAATCACAATATATTTATATATATAGCGTTAGAGAGGGAAAAGCTAGCATTATGTAAATGTTATGTGGTTCATGTGTGTATGGGTGTATGTGGACATGTTCATATGGTTAGATAGCAGACATGTGTGTATATGAAATATACATGAAAGTGTATAGGAGGATTTGTGTTTCAAAACAATAGCTATCAAGTTACACTACTCATGGCATATTGGTTAAACAATCTACAATACACAACCTATTACTCATAACATGCATGGCTAACCATATATATATATATATATATATATATATATATATATATATATATATATATAAAGAGGTAGAGATTTAGTTATGTATCTATATACATTATAACATGTATGCATAAACTCTATATATATATATCTATATAGATATATGAACATAACATAGAGAGGAAGGATTAGGTTTACATGGAAGTGTATACTAAGTTAGGGTGTGTGTGTCCTTGTACATGGTTATAGCTTAGTATTGAAAGGTTAAACCCAGTTTTAGTTCAGCATTTACATACAAAATCTGAAAATAAGCTAACATTTGAAATATCACAACTAACTCAATGCTCCCAACACATCCTAACATGATGGAGATGAAACCCTAACATACTATCCATACATTTATCTATGCATACAGTTCAATATTACAATTAAATCTGAAATCGAACTAAACATTGAAATCAATGTAAAAATGTTAACATGTATTCAGTTTTAGGATTTTGAAGAAATTCGAACATCAAACCAACCCAATGTTCATCACAACCACAACCGAACATGTGAGAGTATGAACCCTAACATTATATCCCTACATACAATAATGTATATAGCTCTAAATATTACATTAAAAAAATGGTAAATTGAACTAAACATTTGGAATCCAGTATTAAGGTAATATGCACACAGTCTCAGATTTGACAAGTTCAAACACAAAACTCAACCAATTTTTTTAAGAATTAAAACCTTGTGTATAAGATACATGTGCAGTGATGTAAACAAAACTAATAACATGAAATTTATATTTGAATTACGAATTTAAACTGGAAAAGCAGAGAACCAGTCTCTGATACTGTACTGTATCAGAAATATTGGGGTTCTGAGAATTTAAACATCAACAACATATTAATATATATTTAGATAGGTTGGTAATCAAAGTGTAGCATGCATACGTATCAGGTAAGTGTCTGTGTCCACTATATATATTCTCATGTCCCGATATACAAATCAAATTCTATATCAACACCAACATTTAGATTCCTACCAAGATTGCAAAATAGGTGACTAGTGTAATCAAGACAATTTTATTATTATTATTATTTAATACAAGAATAATAGCAAGAAAGAAATAACGATAAAATCTATTTTGCTTATCTATTTAAAGAAGGAACCATTTTGAAACCCAGAGCTATAATATCAAATACAAGGTAAGGTCTAGCAAAATCATCGATTCATTGTATTATGAAGAAACTCAAAGCAAAGTTACACAAGGTTTATAAAAGCAGCTAAAGCTACTCCTAAGTTAAATAATGAGAAGCAAAACAAAACAAAACAAACAATAATTCTTTTTTTTCTTTTTTTCTTTTTTTGAGAATAACTGAAACAAAAGTAGAGAAAACAAGTTCAAGAACATTTAAGGTACAATCTGATAATCATATGCGTCTATCCAAAATCATGGTACTCTAAATCCTCGTCATACTAGTAAGCAAGGCTACGATAATCACAAAGTCCTCGACTTAGGCACATACCTCTAGAATCGTGGTATTTAACATTTTCGCGATACCGCTAGCTTGGCTGCGAAAACCTTAAATTCCCACACCCGAGAAATATATCCAAAATCAGACTATATGTCCTCACCATGCTGGCTAATGTGACTATAGAAGACTAGATTCCAAAACTTAGATGACCTAGCCCATATAATTTCATCTTGACAAAAATTAAATTAAATCAACAATGAATACCCAAAAAATCAAATTTATCAACGAACATCAAGATTCAAAAATGAACAAAAATCCATCAAGTCATATAAATACAAACTCGGATGCAACAGCTAACATCAAGATTCAAAACTCAACAATCATCATCAAAATCAATAAATACAAACTCAATTCAACAATAATCTATCAAAATCAAGTTCAACAACAGAAAGTAAAGATAAATCAAACCAAGGGAAGAAGAGTTTTCAAATTAAAGTTAAAATAAGATTCTCAAGTGTCATCCCAAGATTCTCTCAAGAAATCCTAACTGTGATTGAGTACCTTCAAAAAATATCCTAATCCTACTGCAGGCTGTAGTGGTACTCTAGTTCGAATACCACTACACAAACTCGACCTGCATGGGCCACCACTAAAAATGTGTCACGACCCGCACCCTAGAGTAAGGGCACGAGACGTGGGTACGTCCAGCCTACACCGCAGTGTCGGCGGTAGAACGTTGTCCTAAGTCAAACATCTAACAATATAAAGGTACCTGTACAGTATATACACTCCGAATGGAGGTGACATAGCAAATACAGTCTCAATCACATCTAAGGTAGAGCATGATAAAGATAGATAAAACATGAAATCCAAAAGAGATACAGCAGATAGAAGTCTAAGTGTCTAAGATACACAAACCCAGAAATACATCTCAAACCTCAAATACAGTAATCCATAAAGTAAATACAACTCCAGACAACTGAAATAACTATCTATACAACCTCTACTGTGTCTTCTCTAGGCTAGCAGGTAATCTCCAGGCTATCTATAAAATTTATCAACAGGTCCAGTCAGGACGGGAGCGAGCACAGTACATCTCAACAAATCATAGCATGTTAGAAAATATAATCATGCAGTAAAGTAAGATACAGGATCTGAAGAAGTACAAAATATAAACAGAGAGAGAACTGTAATAGAAATATCTACTATAAATAGAGAACTAACAGTGGCTAGTGAGTCAGAGTACAATATAGACATGTAAATGGCATAGGAGATTCTGATGAGATACTACGGAGTGATTCTGATGAGATACTACTTGGGTATTATTCACATGTCTACTTCTACTCCCCCGTATCCCTAATCAATACACAAGGATCCAGCCAGGTTATGGTATGATTCCATGCAATGGCCCACAAAGGGTGATACATGGTAGGCCCAAAAATGGGTGATTCTAGGAATGCCCATAAATGGGTGATTCAAGGAAGACTCTGTGATCATGAGAGTACATGTCACAAGTGATTCAATGAACCATAAAGCATAGTGATTCACAATGTAAGTGAAACGCACAGAACATGTAGTATCCGATGCTCCCTGAGGGGATAACATCTCAAGAAAGGATCCATATAGTACTAATCCGTGTGACCAACGTGACAGCATCAAGTAAAGTAATTTAAAGCAGGAGAATAATTCTAACAGGATATGAAATGATCAGAGAATGTACTCGCCTGATAACCTGAACAACTGATAGATATAAGGGTCCAACTGAAGCCACAGAGTCCTATTTAAAGCAACACAGGTTACAAGGTGTTCAAGTTGTAATAAATGAATCTCTACAAGCAATCTATATTATTCTAGGCACTTCTAAGTCAAGTCAACTCTAGGTCAACTCCGGTCAACAATCTAGTCAAACTAGGTCAAGTGTTGACTTACAGTTTACTTTGGTCAACTGGTCAACTCTGGTCAAACAGGGTCAATTCTAGTCTAATTATTAAAGATATAAAGTGTACTTCGTCATTCGTACGTCGAAACCTACGACACGTAAATCGAGGTAAGATGATCAACGGTAAAGTTAATAATCTTATTATAGTGATCCACGTGTCCGTCTTGCCAATTTCAGCGATGTGAGATTACTGGAATTGACCAATCTCAGTTTCGTTGTACTAATCCCAAAATACGAACATTATAAGAATTAATTATTAATTAATTATAAAAAGGTTAAACTCAGAGAAATTATCAACAAACATTATCGGACGATGAAGTAAACATCGCCAACGTGTCCAGGATGGTCAAATTAGCTAGGATAGCCTATCCATCGGTCCAATTTGGACACAAGGGCAAAAAGGTAATTTCGGGTCAAAACGGTATCCGTGTCGGAGCCATTTTGCACCGAAAAACGTGCAAGAAAATAAGTTTATAAAATATAACAAATTATATGTCTACGAAACCAGAATGACGATACGAACCCAACGGTATATCCAGAATTGGATTTCGTTGACCCGATCTCAATTTGGTCCGTTGACCAGAACATTAGAATTCCGATTTGCACGAAAATGCGTGCCGGAGCCAACGTTCTCAAAAATCAGCAAACTATATGTCAACGAGTCCAGAATAACGATACAAACTCAACGGTATATCCCAAATTGGATTCCGATGAGCCGATCTCAAAATGACCCGTTGACCCGGATATTGGTATCCGACTTGTACCGAAATACGTGCCAAAACTAATGTCCACTAAAACCTAGCAAATTATATGTCAACGAGTCCAGAATGACGATACGAACTCAACGGTATATCCGGAATTGGATTCCGATGAGCCGACGTCAAAAAGTCCTGTTGACCCGAATTGTGGGACCCACTTTGTACCAAAATACGTGCCAGGGCCCACGTCCTCCAAATCTAACAAATTTTATATGAAAATATGCCAGAACGACGCCACGAGTCTAATGGTGGTGTCAGAAATGAAATCTGGAGTCCCGTGTTCAAAAATAGAATTTTACAAGTTGGAAATTATGAATTCGGACGGCCAACTTTGGCGTCGAATTCAACCAATCAAACAAGCTCACAATGAAATAAAACAGGAGGGGTAGTAAGAGGCCTATACCAGCTTTGTATAGGAACTGGTAGTACGCCAAATGGAGCTGTGGTGGAGGTGGTACAAGCCGACGAAGTTGACTCCGCGAAACTGTCTAAAATTTATACAATTTAAACGGTCAACTTGGTGGCCGGTTTTGATGTATCAAACGAAAAAATTAACGGACAAAAATTGACAGGAGTGAAGGTGGATATACCGAGATTGTGACGGAGCGAAGAAATTGCCGATCCAACGGTCGACTTTCTCAAAAATTGCGCACGAAGTTGCTGCGACGGGGCGCCAAAACGGACTTGATTCCGCGCGCGTCACGGTGGGAATTCGTGCGAAATGCACGAATCGCCTATACGTCGTGCCGGAGAGGGAGATGGCGGACCCAGGGGGGTCGCCGGTGTTCGCCCACCACGGGGGGCACGGCCACGGCGGCGGCGGCCGGCGGCAGGGCCTGCGCACGCGGCCACAGGCCATTTTTCGGCCGGCCAACTGCTACAAACACAGCTGCACTGCTGCTATACGGCCGCGCGCAGCCTGGTACGGCGGTGCCCGGCCAAAACGAGGGTCAGGTGCGCGGGCACGGTGAGGGTTCGGGCTGTGCTGGATGGTGGTGGCGATGGTCGAAAATGAATGGATGTGGTGGTGTGATGATGGAGGTGATCGGAATGGTGGTGATGGTAATGGAAAGAAGGAGGAGAAGAGAAGGAGAGGAGGCTAGTGGTGGCCGACGGCTAGGGGGTAGTCGACGGCGTCGGCCACGCCGGAGGGTCGACCATAGGGCTGGGCTTGGCATGGGGAAGCTACTGTGTGTGTGTGCAATGGGAGTTGGAGAGAGAGAGAGAGAAATAATTGTTGTGTGGGAAAATTAATGAGAGTGGGAAAAAGAGAGAAAAAGGGATTCCCTCAAAGTTAGGGCTGGCCACTAGGCTAGGAATTTGTGGGAGTTGTCATGAGGGGATTTGAATGGCTAGGATTAATTAGGAGGATCGAATGGCTAGGATTAATTGGGAATTGGATTCATTTTGGGATTTAAAAATCAATGGAATTTCTACTCAATATTTGAAGTGGAAAACTAGGTATTGAATATTATTTTTGGACAAGGAAAAATGAGGGCGTCATGATGGAGAGTAACATGGAGCTGGGGTTGGGTTCAGTGGAGCCGGGTTGGATCAAAATCGGACATAGCAAAATAATTAAATTAAAATAGGTGTTGATAATCATGGGTAAATAAGTAGCACGTGGGGATTCCAATAAATGGGACACAAGTGTCATGCGGATAGTAGGCTCAATGTGGGCCATGTCCATATTTGGGGTTGACAGGTTTTGGTCGACAGGGTACCCACAAATCAAGTTGAAAAATGAATGTGACACTGTGGGGCGAAATAAAATCAGGTCACGTGTCAGGAAAGTTGTATGAAGCAAACGGAGCACAAGATGGTGTGTCTGAGTGGGACACGAAGGTCATGAGTGAAGAGCGTCTCGAGTAGATCATGTATGAGAATTTGGTTTCAAGGCAATGACTGGTCTTGTTCTCCCAAATTAAAAGTCACCGTAACGTGCTAATAATGATCAAAGAAAAGAGTAGAAAAATTAATTAATAATCGGATGGTCTAAATCGACCCGAAGTTCTGCGAAGCAAAAAGAGTACAAGGGAACAGGTTTGGATGGGACATTATATACCATCATGAAGGTAATCCTGTCCACTATAAAACTCGTGAAGAAGGTTTCCAGAGTTGAACATCCCTGATACTCCAAATATCAAAGGCACAGGAAAGTACACTTAAGGATAATTAAACAGAATAATTTATTTATTGTAACTAAATCAATCAGAAAATAAAATAAAAAGAAAAAAATCAACTCGAAATTCAGGGTGCTCACAGGATTGTGCAGTTGAGGGAGAGGTCAAGGTTGGCTGAAGGATGGCCTCTCCAAGCCACCGTTCGTGGCTCATCGACGAGCTTTCATTGCCAAGCTGCAGGCGGAGGTAGGGTTCTGCGAGGAGACGGCCGTGAAGGATGCGTCGCCAAGTCGCGAAGGATCTGGTATTAGCGACGGCAATCGTGGGGTGGGAGTATCGGTAGTATCTGGCCTTCATGAAACGGTTCCAGAGAAAGTTTCCCGAGCGTAGTTTCCACCACAGCTTCATGGAGTGGGCGTCAACAATGTGATGTAATCGGCTAAATCCCAGCCCTCCCTCCTCGGTCGGCTTGGCCATCGAGTCCCAACTGGCCCAGTGGTGCTTGTCCTTTCCTTCATTGTATCCCCAAAAGAAGTTGGAAAGAAGGGACTCTAATGAGGATAACACCTTCTTAGGGGAGGCACAAACTGCCAGGGTATAGGTGGGGATAGAGGAGAGGATGTGCTTGATGAGGATCATCTTCCCTTCCGGAGATAGGGTTGTGTTAAGCCAACTCGCGAACTTTTTCTAATTTTGCTCACAATGCCGTCGACGATACCCGAATTAGATTTCTCGTACACCAGCGGGCATCCTAAATAGTTGAACGGCGGGTATGCGATGGAGACGAAGGTCAGTTTGGAGAGAGTAGCCGTGTGGATCCTATCTGCTTAGTAGTGGGTGTAAATTACGCTTTTAGAGGTGTTTACTCGTTGACCCAAGCATCTGTTGTATCTCTCAAGGGTTCTGTGGACCACCTCCACAGAACCAATGTCTCCAGAGGAGAAGATGAAGATGTCATCAGTGTAGGCTAGGTGAGTGATTAAAGGGAATCCGGTGGTGGCGTAAAAATGGTAGAATCCGGGCGTGTTCGGTATATTGTTGAGATTTTTGTTAAGCGCTTCGGCCGCGATGATGAAGATGGTAGAGGATGGAGGGTCTCCCTGTCTGACACCGCGACTGGAGTTGAAGAACCCCTCCGCTTGTCTATTGATGACTGTAGAGAACCATGAGTTGCTAATAGATCGGAAGATGATGTCGATCCAAAGCTCAGAGAAGCCGAAGGCCCTGAACACCCAGATCATGAATTGCCAGTCCATACGGTCATAGGCTGTCTCCATGTCCAGTTTGATGGTGACATTCCCGCCTCTGTACGGAAATTTCATACATGTGATCATTTCTTGAGCTAGGAGGATGTTGTCTGTGATGTTCCTCCCTGGGACAAAGTCGCTTTGCTCTACGGAGATGATCTTGGGGAGGAGAGTAGACATGCGGCTAGCGATGATCTTTGATATGATTTTATTGGTGAAGGTGCATAAGCTGATAGGGCGGAAGTCTTTGAAGGTCTTCAGGTTGTCTTTTTTGGGGATGAGGATGAGGTTGGCGCAGGAGATGGATTTGGGGTAGCTCGACCCCCGAAAGAAGGCGAACGCGACCTCGTGGAAGTCAGATTCGATGATATCCAAACAAGATCGGAAGAAGATGTCGGAGAAACCATCTGGCCCGGGGGCGTTGTGTTCGTCGAATGCCCAAACAGCAGACTTGCCTTCCTCTGCGGATGGTGGTGATAGTAGCTGTTTGTTCTCTCTATCGTTGATCAAGCTGGGGATTTGGCGAGGAGCTCAACATCCTCGACGATGACTTCTTTGGAGAATAGTTTGGAATAGAAGTTCTCTACGGCCGCTTGTTTGCCTTGCTGATCTTTAATGACAAGGTCGTGTTCGTCGGAGATTTGGTGCAGATGGAGTTGTTGTCTGCGGCCTTTGACGCAGGAGTAGAAGAAGCTTGAGTTCTTGCCTCCTTCGACGTCCCAGGTCAGTCTGGCTTTTTCCTTCCATAATTCTGTCTCCACCTTAAGCCAGAATTTGAGGAGAGCTCTGGTGAGGTTGAGTGCCACTCGGGCCTTCGACGATCTGTCTGTGGCGTACAGAGCCTCGTGCGGTTGACGTCGTCTTTCGCCTCTCTAATAGCCTGGAAAATGTTGCCGAAAGTGCTCTTGCTCTAAGACGATAAGGCTTTCCTGAAAGCTTTGAGTTTGGCTGCCATTTGAGTGAGGGGGTCGGGTTCATTAATGGATCTCCAGACAGAGGCCACGTTGTTTCTAAATTGAAGATGATGTTGCCAGAAGTCCAGGAATCTGAAGGCTTTCTAGATGCGGTTGGAGTTGTTGTTAATCTCAATAAGGAGAGGGGAATGATCCGACTCGGTAGTGTTCAGGTGGGCGAGGTTGGAGATGAGACCCATGTCGGACCAGTGTTTGTTGACCAGGGCTCGGTCCAGGTGGGAGTATTGTCGGCGATCACCTTCCTGCATGTTACACCAGGCGAAAGCGTTACCAGAGAACGAGTAGGGTATCATGTGGGCATTGAAGATAAAGGTGTTGAAGTCGTTCATGGCCGACTTGGGGGGCGGGCGACCCCCTGACTTCTCTTCTCTGCACGTGATCGTGTTAAAATCACCAATGCAAATCTACGGGAGATTGATGAGTTGAAGATGGGTATCCAGCAAGGTGTCCCAGAGAAGCTTGCACTCAGGGATGTCGCAGCTACCGTAGACAGCAAAAAGCAGACAGCGGGACCTGAGAGTGGGATGCTCTACCCAGCAGGAGAGCGTCTAGTTCGAGTCATGGATGGTTCCAAACTGGATCCCGACGGCGAAGACGATCCAGATGTCGTTATACCTGATGACACTGGATGGGAAGCCGAGCTGGAGCTGGAGCTGGATGGTTTGATTTTTTTGAAGGATTTTGGGTTCAATGATAACTAAGATGTCAATTCAGTAGATTTTTTTGAGGCTTTTGATTCTTCTCAGCGTAGGTTTATTGGCCAGCCCTCTCACATTCTACACGAGGATATTTATCATTGGGATGGTGATAGAGTGGGGGTTGTTGAGTTTTGCGGCTGACCGCGTGGTCATGACCGAAAGCTCTTGGTTGAATTTATTTTTCTTACGGTAAGAGTTTTTGGTGGTTCTTCGGGTCGCTACGGTGGGGTCATCCATCGCATCTGTCGAGCTCTGTGCTCTGATTCCTGTGTCTTCCGACGGAAGAGAGATCGCCTCTTCCTCTGTATCTGCTAGCGCGCAAAGTGGATTGAAGGGGTCCAGGAAACCTGCTTCCTTGGCTTGGTCAAGCCTACTTACCGCATCTGGGCCAAAGATGGCCAAGTCGCCTACGATGGGGCTGTTGGAGTTGATGGGTGAGGATACCACTCTCGAAGGGGTTTCCGGAGTCTGTTGCTGCTCCCGGTCGCTGCCGAAAGGAACTACAGCTAACTGGGAATCTGGGCGATCTTCTTGTACTTTGTCGGAGGGGGAGGGTTCGTTTGGTTGTCTTCAGATGGGATTGTTGAGAGGGTGCTGAACCTGTTGTTGAGGAGAATGGTTGGGGGCCTATAGGCGATAATAGCTATGCTCGGCGGGGGGTGATCGTCGGGGCTAGGAGAGATGTCGCTGTCATCGAAGTGTGTGTGAGAGTTAGGGAGTAGGAGAATTGGGTCTTTGGGAGCAGTTTGGTCAACCTTCGAGAGTTGTGACTTTCTTGGTGCTTTTTACTGGAGCTCTGGGTGTGCTCTGAAGCAGTGTTGTGTGGTGTGGCCACTCATCTGACAGTACTTGCAAAAAATAATATTGTTTTCATATACCGGTGTCTGGAAGATCGTCTGTCCCCCGAGCTCAAGCTGAATTTGGGCCAGAGGGTTTGTAGACAGATCGAGTTCCAAAGGAGCTGGAGATCCTCTTGAGCACGGCCGGGGCGAAGCAGACAAGGGGAAGGTTGGGGAGGGTGATCCAAGCTGACATAATCGTAGAGTCGACTTTCGAGTTGAATTCGGGGTCCATTTGACGATTTTGACGCCTTGGCCGTCTATACTGGTGGTGCCTTTCGCCCAGACTTTAATGTAGTCTGGGTCGGAAGAAAGGTAAAGGAACATGTGCTTAGGGTCCAAGGGCTCGATCCTATAAACGGATGAGAGGCCCCATCCGGCGATAGCTTCTCGCACTTTGGCAATTTCGGACACCTCGAGGAGAACTTTAGCATGAACGTCTTCGTGAAGGTGGAAGAGAGGGAGGAAATCTCTTCAGAGGAGAAGGGGACACGTAAAGAATGACCACCGCTAGCGGTCGGGAATTCGATGTCAAGGAGCTCGATGCTCGCAGCCGGGAGAGGACGGAGTGGCTCGTGGTACGGACGCAGGATCTTCGCAAATGTGGAGCATATGGAGGGGTTGTCGCGATAGAGGGAAGGGAGGGTGGGGGGAGCTGTCTCAGCTGCAAGGGAGGGAGAGGAGAGAGGGTATGGGGGGAGGAGAAGGCTGGCATGCCGCTCGTCAAGGACGATAAAATCGAGCACAAGGGGGTGGAAACGGGCGCAGAGGGTGCCGAGCAACTAGCCTCGGCTCTGCCTGCTACCGGGAACTGAGGTCGCCAAGGGCGAAGAAAGAGGGGCCCAACGGAAGACCTTGGGCGCATGTGCGAGAAGAAGGGGGTGTATAACCAAGAATAGGGGGCGCATGGCCGCCGACAGAGGGCGCATATGCCAGGGGCATCCGTGGGGGGTACATAAGACTGGCGCGGGCGCATAGCATTCAGCTGCGGGAGCTTACGGCCCCAGTGGGCGTATAGCCTCCCGAGAGGCCACGTCATGAGGGTGCATATCTTCTCCAATAGCCGAGGAGGCATGCGCACAAGCTTCCACCACCACGTGGGTACGAAATGTAGCGCCCCGCTTTCGATAGGCGACAGACTTCATAATATGCTTGCGCCGAGTCAGATCGGTCAGGAACTTAGATGGCCATCTGATTCGATCGCTGAGCTTGGCAAACGATAACATCTTGCGACATCAATCAAATTGATTTGGACGGTTGTTACGAGAATCGATCCAACTAATAGAACGACTTCTGTTGGAATAAGTCCTAGATGCAGCGGGCTACGTCTCGGCGAGTGAGCTCTATATAAGAGTCCCTTCGACGGGACCGGACTGCTGTATGGTTTTTTTGGAGCTTTTGCCGCTTGGTTTTGATGAAAGTGCTTTCGTGTCATTTTCTGAATACAATCTACGAATTTCGATGCAAAGGAATAAAGAAGGAATCCTAACTAAGTGTTAGTGCCATTGTAGGAGCTCGCATAACTAAAGCTTGAACGTTGCGAAGCGCTTCGATGGTTGGCACGATCAAAGTACTTGGAGGGTGATTCGGTCCCTTCTTTTCTACTCTGTCCCGTAAACGAAATTCCTTTGCCTCGAATTCATTCAAATTGACGATGTCAAGTTAAATGCATGCCAATCCACTAAGGTCAAGAACTCAGGAAAAAACGTATCAATTCAGAGTAATCTACTCTAAAAATATAAGTTTAACACAAAAATTGGAAAGTTTAAGGTTCTAGTAAAAAGATAGACTATTTTACGTACTGTAAAATAATATGAAACGTTGATCGTTGCTTATGATACCTCCGGCAATTTGGTGCCTACGGGATGCTAAATCGGGAGTACGGCTTTGGGAAAATGAATCGTTGCATGAGTTGGGAGAAATGATAATGTCGTTCAATACTGTTTGTGCTATACAAATCTGTTTGCATATACTAAACTGTTCACGCATTGGCATGGTCATGGACAGCTTGTACACAAGATTGATTTTGAATCGGTATTCGGGGCATCGGTATCAAATCGACCTAGAGGGAATGATAATCTGTTGGCCCATTCCATGGTCACACCCGATTTTGATAATCGACATGAACTTAAGTCAATACACAAAATATACGAACTACTGCTAATCATTTCAGGACATGTGAAATCAATATCAACAAGCGTACTACTGCATCATCAAGCAAGTAAATCATCAGTCTGAAGCTTACTCTCATTGGAATCTAGTTCGAGTCATTTTATAATTTATTATGTATTTTATCTTTATTGAGTCTAGGATATAAATTGTAAGATCGACTAGGTAATACTGGCTTAGGTTAATCTTAGTCCACTTTTCTATAAAGCCTACTTATTCATATTCCATCCACCAAAAAGTTTAATTTTATTTTTGCAACAGAATTTGACAAGTGTTCAATATTTTCCTAGATAAAACGCAAACCGAGTTCGACCCGAGTTTGGCCCGAGTTTGGTTCGAACTCTGCCCGAGTTTGGTCTATTTAAATTCAAATATTTGTTGCCTCCAAATCTGCATGCAACGTTCATATGCGAAATCTTTGCATCAGAACTCTGCCCGAGTTCAGTTTCAGAAAACACTTATAAATAGAAGAGTTTTTCATTTCAAATCACTCATTCATTCTTCATCTTCTCTTCTCTATTCAATAAGTGTTTTCACCCGATTAAAAGTTTTTATATCACACCTACACTCCTCTTAGCCAAAAGCCAGTAATATCTATTTCGATCTAGAGTCTTTTGGTTCTCAAGAGTTGTAAAGAGGTTGTTCAAAGTACAAAAATTATCTCTGTTGTGGAGCCGATCGTGCGCTCGTCACCAAGCACGGTATTGTGAAGTTGGTCATGCACTTGTCACCAAGCACGGTATTGTAAGAGACTGCAAGCTCTCAATTAGCTTGTGCCTTAGTGGATTAACATCGAGCAAGAGTACTCGAGACTGGATTAGTCCTCTCAGAGGGATACCAGTATACATCGCTATGTCACTGAGTTTGATCTCTTTATCTCTTGCTTTATTTATTTATTGTCTCTTATTTACTGTCATAGTTATCTGTTTATAATTTTTAAATTGGTGATTATTTATCGCTGCACTCACACTCACTCTATTTACCCCCCCTCTAGAGGTGCTCAACGGTCCTACAATTGGTATAAGAGTAGGTTATATTCTAATATAACAAACCTCAGAGATTATATATGGCAGCCGTGAAATCAATATTCAACGGTAAAGGGCAATCCACAAATAGACCCCCACTATTTGATGGTACAAATTATACCTACTGGAAAACACGAATGACTTTCTTCTTAAAGTCTCTTGACTTTGATCTTTGGTCTATAGTTGTTGACCGTTATAAGAAACCGGCACCTACAGTAGTTGATGGCCAGCTTGTAGACAAGCCTCATGACAAATATACAGAGGCTAAAAAAGCAATGGCTAGTCTAGATGCTCATGCCATCAACGTACTGTTCTGTGCAATTGACAAAATAAAATTCAACAGAGTTTCAACCTGTAAAACGTCTCACGAGATTTGGAACCTTCTTGAGGTAACTCATGAAGGTACTTCCCAAGTGAAGGAATCCAAAATCAGTAGACTAACACTGGAGTATGAATCTTTTAAGATGAAATTCGGTGAGTGAATTACATAGATGTTCATACGTTTCCTTGATATAACTAATCCTTTGCAATATCTTGGTAAGAATTACAGTAATCATAAGAAGATCAGAAAAGTGCTATGGGCTCTAACCAAGAACTGGAACCCGAAGGCAACAGCAATCATTGAAGGAAACGATCTCACCACCATGTCTCTGGAAACACTGATGGGCAAGCTCATGACCCATGAGCTTGATCTGCAAGAGTTTAAAGAAGCAACCCCAAAAGAAAAGTCTATTGCCTTCAAAGCTCAAGCCAGAAAATCTACATGCAATGATTCTGAGGAAGAATCATCAAGTGGTGATGAACAAGCCCTACTAGTGAAGAACTTCAGAAAATTTCTAAAGTTTGAGAAATCAAACAGAAGGAAGAGAGATATCCAAGAAAGCAATGAAGATGAAACAATATGCTTTGGATGCAAGAAGTCAGGGTACATAAAAATGGACTGTCCAACCTCGAAGAAAAGCCGTCCATACGATAGATCAAGATCAAGCAGAAAAGCAACAACCAGTCGAAAGTGTGCTAACACAAGTATCTGGCATAAAAGTGGTACCAGTGACACAGAGGAAGAAGACAGACCCTACGGAAATGTCAATGTCTGTCTTATGGCTTTTGATAAGGTATCCTCAAACCCTTTGTATGATGACTTTACTTTCGATGAATTAGAAAATGCCTTTAGCGAATTACTTGAAGAACACAGAACTCTGCTTGACAAGTATAAGCAATCTCGAAAAGAGATTAAGGCATACACAACAGAGATAGCTAGACTGTCCAGTCTTATTCAAGATATTAAAGAGACGTCTACTACTGGTAACACGGAAGAGATAGCCAAACTCAAAGTAGACTATCATGAGGCTATCCTTAAAGTTGATAAGAAAGAAAGAGACTATGTCAAAATACAAGAGTTATATGACATAGAGAAGAAGAAGCACTTAGTCACAGAACAAAGACTCTCAGACATGACTGTTAAATATGAAGAGTCTGTTACGATTTCTAAAAAGTTAGAAATTAAGTTAGGCAAACAGGGAATACCTGTGACACAGCCTAAGTTTAGTCCTAATGGTGAGCATACACCTAAGAGGACTTAAAATCAGAAAGCACGAAAGAAATACGACTATCACCATACTTTCACTCATAGGTTTTCCAAGAAACCAAATAAGCATGTCAATACAGTTTCTACTACCACTGGTTCTAAACACACTTGCACATATTGTGGTACTCATGGACACATATCACAGTATTGCTTAGCAAGAAAACTTGTTGACAATTGCACTTTATTTTGGAGACCTAAGAGTAATCAATATGGACCCTTCAGTAAATGGGTACCAAAAGATTCATCTACTTATTTTGTAGGTGGACCCTCAACCCTCTCATACTAAAAGCAAGTGGATCCTCGATAGCGGATGTTCGCGGCACATGACTGGTGATGCATCTTTGTTCGCTACGCAATCGATGAAGAAAGAAGCATACATCTCCTTCAAAAATAACCTGAGAGGTGATGTAACTGGTAATGGCACTGTTGGTATATCTCCTTATCCCGTAATAAAGGATGTTTGTCTAGTCACAGAATTGAAACATAACCTACTAAGCATAAGTCATTTGGCTGATAATGGTTATGGTATCAACTTTATAAAAGACAAATGTACCATATATGATATGTCATCTGGTAATCCCGTATATGAAGGGATTAGAGAAGACAATATTTATGTTTTCTTTTTGGAGAGTACTAATAATGTAGGAAGATGCCTACTAGCTAATTTAGATGAAAGCTGTCTATGGCATATGAGACTAGGGCATACAAATATGGATACTATCTCACGACTAAGCACCAAGAAGTTAGTAAAAGGACTCCCCGAGATTCCATTCAAGAGAGATATGGTATGTGCTGACTGTGAAAAGAACAAAGCACATAGGTCTACATTTAAATCCATCAACGCTGTAAGTACTTCTAGACCTTTCCAGTTGATACATATGGATTTATTTGGTCCTAGTAGAGTCGCTAGTCTTGGCGGTAAGCTCTATGCTTTTGTTATTGTTGATGATTTCTTTCGTTTTACTTGGGTTACTTTTTATCAAACAAAAGTAATGCTATTTTTGAATTTTAGATATTTTATAAAAAGGTACAAAATGAAAAAGGCTTCATGATTACTCGTATCCGAAGTGATCATGGTGGCGAATTCGTAAATACTGATTTCAAAAAGTTTTGTGATGATAGTGGGTACTACCACGAATTTTCTTGTCCTAGAACTCCTCAACAGAATGGTGTTGTGGAGCGGAAGAACCGTACTCTAAGCAAAATAGCTAGAGTCACGCTGAATCGGCATAATCTTCCTAAATAATTTTGGGCAGAAGCTGTTAGCACAGCCTGTCATATTTTAAATAGGGTGTTAATTCGACCTATCTCGAAGAAAATACCATATGAACTTTGGTTTGGAAGGATTCCAAACATTTCTTATTTTAAAGTTTTTGGATGTCGCTGTTTTATCTTGAACACCAAGGACAACTTGGGTAACTTCGACTCTAAAGCAGATGAAGGGATATGTCTCGGATATGCTGCTAAGAGTAAGGGATATAGAATTTTCAATAAAAGGTCTATGATTGTTGAAGAATCTATTAACGTTACTTTTGATGAGCTCAATAGTCACAGATCTAGCGACAGTGATGGTGAAGGTGTACTAGCAAAAACCGATAAGAGTCATGTGGAAGATTTGGCTCATAAATTTGAATCATTAAAGTTATTACCTGATCATCCAGAGACACTCATCATAGGTGATGTATCAAAAGGTGTAAGTACACGCTCCTCTCTTAAAGATTCTGAAATAGCAGCAAATGTAGCTTTCATTTCTCAAATAGAACCTAAGAATATAGAAGATGCCTTTTCTGATGAGTTTTGGATTAATGCCATGTAAGAGGAACTAAATCAATTTGAGAGAAACCAAGTTTGGGAACTCGTTCCTAAACCAATTGGTCAATCGATAATTGGTACCAAATGGGTGTTCCGAAATAAATTTAGTGAAGATGGTCAAGTTCTATGCAACAAAGCACGTCTAGTGGCACAAGGTTATAATCAAAAAGAAGGTATTGATTATGACGAGACATATGCTCCTGTTGCTAGACTAGAAGCTATCCGCATGTTTTGTGCATTTGCATATTTTAATAATTTTAAATTATTTCAAATGGACGTAAAAAGTGCATTTTTGAACGGATTTCTAAAAGAAGAGGTTTTTGTGAAACAACCCCCTAGTTTTGAAGAATTTCAAAAACCTGATCACGTCTTCAAGCTTAAGAAAGCACTCTATGGACTCAAACAGGCATCTCGTGCTTGGTATGAACGCCTAAGTGCCTTCTTACTTGATAATGGTTTTTCTAAAGGAAGAGTTGATACAACTTTGTTTATCAAATCTTTAAATGATGACATTCTTCTTGTGCAAATATATGTTGATGACATTATATTCGGTTCTACTAATAAAAAACTTTGTTAAGAGTTTGCTAAGTCATGTATGCAGAGTAAATTTGAGATGAGTATGATAGGAGAGCTGAACTTCTTCCTAGGACTCCAGATCAAATAACACTCAAAGGAAACATTCATCAATCAAGCCAAGTATACGAAAGACATACTAAAAAAGTATGACTTCGATAATGTAAAGCCTATCCGAACTCCAATGGCTACATCCACAAAGCTTGATACTGATGAAAGTGGCAAACCTGTCGACCAGCGTAAGGATCGAGGTATGATTGGTAGCTTATTATATTTAACTGCTAGTCGTCCTGATATTATGTTCAGTGTTTGCATCTGTGCACGATACCAGGCAAATCCTAAGGAATCACACCTAAGTGCCATTAAGCGTATCTTCCGATACCTTAAGGGAACTTCTACAGTGGTATCCTAAAACCAAATCCTTTGACCTGATAGGTTACTCGGATACAGATTTTGCAGGATGCAAAGTAGACCGTAAAAGTACCAGCGGTACGTGTCATTTTCTAAGAAAGGTCTTAGTCTCTTGGTTTAGCAAGAAGCAAAATTTTGTAGCATTATCAACTACTGAGGCTGAATATATCGCCGCGGGACATTGTTGTGCTCAAATTTTGTGGATAAAGCAAACCCTAGAAGAATACAATCTGCACTACACTAAGATTCCCATTTATTGTGATAATACCAGCACTATTAATCTGACTAAGAACCCTGTATGTCACTCACGCACAAAACATATTAAAATTCGTCATCATTTTTTACGTGATCACCAACAACACAGGGATATCTGCCTAGAGTTTATTGACACAGATCATCAACTAGTAGACATTTTCATAAAACCACTGGCTCAAGACCGATTTAACATAATGAGGCGAGAGCTCGACATACTTGAATTTTTGGATTCATAGTGTAGTATGTTAATTAAATTTATTTTTATGACTCGAAACTTCATAATTTATTTAACGGAAATTATTTTGGGTACAAGCCGAAAGGGCCCTTCTGTCATACAGGTGTCAATAGCCTGAAGCGACACGGTGCACTAGTCTTCGGACTACCGCTAGCTGGGATCCGGCCCCTACAGCTAACCCAAAATAATAGAAGTTATTAAATATAGAAGTCAACAGTCATAAATTCAATATTTAACACCAATACAACATTTATGCCATTGGAAATACAAGCAGCCGAACTCGGACCGAACTCTGACCGAGTTCGGACCGAGTTCGATCGGCGATGTTCAGCTTCCAGAACCGAACAGCCGGCCCTAGCACTATTTAAACCCCTTCTTCCTCCTTCTTTTTCACTCATCCAAACCGAGAATTACTCTCTATTACTCCCAATATCACTTCCTCCTCCTTCCTTTCAAAGCTTCTCAGGAGTTTTAGTGGGCTACTCTACTCCATCTTCTTCCTCCTTTCTAAGGTACTTCATTTTTCCTTTCCTCTCATCTATGGCACCCAAGAGTCAGAAAAAAAAAGATTGATTCCTCACATGCAGGATCTTCCTCTTTTGATTACGTCCCCACTAATATTTTCAATCCAGCTAGACCCGTAGGTTCCGATGATTTTGATTCCAGTCTATTACCTGACAAGGAATTTTTGGACCTTTTGTTTGATTCCTTTTCTGGTCGCAGAATATGTGCTGGAGCACGTGTGAACTTTAATATATTTTCTGAATACGCTCCCACATTTGACCGTCTCAGCTTTTGTGACTTCTTCGAAGTAGCTGAGAATATCTAGGATAACGCTGTCCGTATGTTTTACTGCAACTTGCAAGTAAAACCTAACGAAAATTTCTATTCTTGCGTTGCTGGGCTAGAATTAGAATTCAGCGCCACCGACATCAGTGAATATTTCCATGTTTCTGATGTAGATGAAGCATTAGTGGATATCCATCACATCCAATTTCCTGAAGGTATCACTCTCGACTCCTTCAAAGAACTTTTTTGCCATCCCAGACCTGTTCCTAGAAGAGTCTATTCTAAAAATCTTAACCAAAACTTCTATGAACTACATAGGTTCATTTTCTCTGTTCTTCTTCCGAAGAAAGGATCCTCTGATGAGATCACTTTCTTGGAATTATCTGCCATGTATCATATCCACTTTGCATTCCATTTTATGTTTCCAAGACCATGATGGCTTGGATGCTGAATTGCAGAAATGTAGGACGCAACCTCGTCTATCCCATACACTTGGCCTCTATCTTTCGAAGGTTTGAAATCGATCTTCAAACATGTTCTTATTCCTCCACAGCCATAGAACACAATAGGTCTAGACTATACCCTACTCCTCCTCTACCTCCTGGAGCTGAGCCTGCTCCAGATGCTGACCCTGAGGCTCCTCCTCCTGATGCTGCTGCTCCAGCCCCTGCTCCGGGTTTTGACCCTGGATTTTATCAGCATTTTGATGACTTTGTTGTCCTCTCCGCGCAACATCATCAGAGCTATCTTGACTCAGAGTTCTACCACATCACCCAGGCTCAGGTGTTGCGGAATGGCATTGCTGATCTCCACTGGAGTCTCTCCCATGACCCATCACATCTAGTGACCATACTTCCTCACCCCAACTTCCCAGGACCGAGGTTCGGAGATGAGACGATTTTCCCTCACTTCGATCCTACTGCTGCATATTTTTCTCCGGATGCTCCTGGCGGTGATGACACTCCTATGTGATGCAGACTTGAGCTGGTGGATTGTAGATAGGACTGTTAGATGATGATCTTTTGATGTAGTTTTCTCTTATGTCTAAACTTTTCAGTTAGACATTTTATTAGCACTTTATGATGATGATGATTGTATCTTCCTTTTTATGTATGACTTTTTTAGTCTTTTCAGTACTAGTTATTTTTTATGCACTTTGTGGAACTGTTGTTATTTGGTTATCTCTTTAGTATCACTTTGCCTGTTTGATGAACGTTGTTGGCTTCAAACATTACGGGGGAGCCAAAACCATTTTTTTATTGACAAAGGGGAAAAAAAGAGTATAATACCAAAAATCAATCGAAGAAAAAGTACAATACCAAAAATCAACAATCAAAGAGAAAGACAACCAAAACCATTTCTTTCAGGTAATTTTATTTGTTCTATTTTAGATATATTTTGGTATAGACTCAAGTTTTTCAATTATCAAAATGGGGGAGATTGTTGGCCCATTCCATGGTCACACCCGATTTTAATAATCGACATGAACTTAAGTCAATACACAAAATATACGAACTGCTGCTAATCATTTCAGGACGTGTGAAACCAATATCAACAAGCGTACTACTGCATCATCAAGCAAGTAAATCATAAGTCTGAAGCTTACTCTTATTGGAATCCAGTCCGAGTTATTTTACAATTTATTATGTATTTTATCTCTATTGAGTCTAGGATATAAATTGTAAGATCGACTAGGTAATAGTGGCTTAGGTTAATCTTAGTCCACTTTTCTATAAAGCCTACCTATTCATATTCCATCGACCAAAAAGTTCAATTTCATTTTTGCAACAGAATTTGACAAATGTTTAATATTTTTCTAGACAGAACTCAAACCGAGTTCGGCCCGAGTTCGGTCCAAACTCTGTCCGAGTTCGGTCTGTTTAAATTTAAATATTTGTTGCCTCCAAATCTGCATGCAACGTTCATATGCGAAATCTTTGCATCAGAACTCTGTCCGAGTTCGATTTCAGAAAACACATATAAATAGAAGAGAGTTTTTCATTTCAAATCACTCATTCATTCTTCATCTTCTCTTCTCTATTCAATAAGTGTTTTCACCCGATCAAAAGTTTTCATATCACACCTACACTCCTCTTAGCCAAAAGCCAGTAATATCTATTTCAATCTAGAGTCTATTGGTTCTCAAGAGTTGTAAAGAGGTTGTTCAAAGTACAGAAATTATCTATGTTGTGGAGCCGGTCGTGCACTCGTCACCAAACACGGTGTTATGAAGTTGGTCGTGTACTTGTCACCAAGCACGGTGTTGTAAGAGACCGCAAGCTCTCAATTAGCTTGTGCCTTAGTGGATTAACATCGAGCAAGAGTACTCGAGACTGGATTAGTCCTCTTAAAGGGATACCAGTATACATCGTTGTGTCACTGAGTTTGATCTCTCTATCTCTTGTTTTATTTATTTACTGTCTCTTATTTACTGCCATAGTTATCTGTTTATAATTTTTAAATTGGTGATTATTTTCTGCTGCACTCGCACTCACTCTATTCATCTCCCCCTCCTCTAGAGGTGCTCAACGGTCCTACATAATCGTGCTTCGACATTGATGCATTGGGCGACCGTCAGTCAGGATTGCAACCTTGATTGAACGGGCCGAAATGCCGTTGAGATAGTCCCAAGTGGTGTGTAACACCAGTGACCGCACATATAAGATAGTAGCATGATCACCTATTGTCTTATGTAGGTAGTAAGTATTATCTCTATTTTTATGCAGGGACGAGCATGGTCGTGGTAAGAACTGTGATAAATTGCTATGTTTTACTGTATGCTTTATTACTTCAAAGATGGCTATCGATATGAACTGAATTTATTTAGTTCTAAATAGAAAAAAACTCTAAAGCATGCCTACCTTAACAATCAGAGTCAGTTTAGACGATTGGTTTAGTCTCATCCACTTAGTAAGTGTGCTAACCCCCTCTCCCAACTCTCCAGGTGCGGTGGGAGCTCTAAACTGAAGCTGAAGTACGGAGAGGCATTTTGAAGCTCTTCCTATACTGAAGTATTTTGAAGCTAATTCAATCGAAGGCTTACGTATAAAGGGGCAAATATATGGAACGGCAAGTGTTAGTTCAGGCAACTTGTCGAGTATATTTCTTTTGTTTCAATCAATATAGCCGTAACGGCATCCAATGTAATTACGACTTGCACTTCGTTGCAAGCTATGAATGAAAAGAATATTTCTATCTTTCTAAACTGCGTCTTATATTCTGATTTGATTTGTGAAGTTTCAACTTGGTGTTTCAATATAATAATCAACGTAACGTTCTTGCCTTATACGAGTGCAATTCCAGACTCGTACGACATCACGCCTTAGCGAGGACGATCGATTCAGCATAATAACATCGGGGACGAAGGGTTTGTCGACTTCGGGCATGACAAATTGGTATCAGAGCACAGTTATGTTTCCTCAGATTTTTGAAAGATGTTTTATTGTTGGAATGTTCATTGCAATTGCTCGATTGAATGCTTGTCGACATGCTGCGTAAAATAAAAGTTCCATACAGGTAAGCCCGTAGATATTTTGAAAAATACTAACAGGTTTAATTTGTTTTGTAGGAATGACTAAAAAAAATAAGAATAATCCCGGCACAACAACCCAAACCGTAGATAGTACGTCGAGTTCAAAGAGTACAGGCCCTAGCAAGACAACAATGGAGAAAATGCTACAGTTGATAGAGCTGTACCAGCAACAGCTTCAGATGCAAATTAAAGCCCAATTTGATGTACAGCAGAAGTAAATGGGCGACCTAACGCAGATCGTAAGCAAGATGGTGGGCAATACAAAAGCAACGGTCGTGGTATCCAAAGAGACGCAAGATGTTCAAGATGAAGTCGAGGAAGAAGCTCAACCGCAAATGATAAACTCTTCTTCCTTGTTCAAAGCAAAGGAGTTCCGCAAGATGAATCCACCTAAATTCAATGGCCGAGCAGAGCCTGATGTGATAGTGGAGTGGCTCGCGGAGGTTGAGGACTTATTTAATCTGCTTAGTATTGAACCCAGAGGGTAATATATGCGACGTTACAACTACAACTAAGGGCTTACGACCGATAGGCAGCTAAGAATCAGGAAATCTACGAAGCCGATACCGACACCACAATTTCTTAGAAAATGTTCAAGGAAGCATTTCTTGAGTAGTACGTTCCTCGTACCATCTGTCATAAAAAAGAAGACGAGTTCATGATGTTATGACAAGGGAATATGACTGTTGATGATTATGACTCAAGCTTCTCGAAACTAGCAAAATTTGCCGACGCCTTCCTGTCCAACAAGGAAGCATGGTACGAACGCTTCCAACAAGGCCTAAATGACGAACTGCGAAGGGACGCCATGAACCAAAGGTGTCGAACCTACCACGAATCCTACGATGTCACTCTCGATAGTGAGCGTATCTTTGGCCATATGTCGCAAAGAGCCGTGCATGTCATTCTAACAACTTCAACAAGCGTCCCAACGACGCCGAAGGATCGGGAGTATCAAAACGTCCAAACACATTTGATAACAGGGGCCATGGCGGACAACACTATAGCAGATGCGGTAGGCATGGGCACCGAACAATCGATTGCGTCACGAGATCCTGCTACAAGTGTGGCAAGGTAGGCCATATAGCTACACATTGTCCGAAAAATGTTCCGAATCAACACAACCCACCAAGGAACGTTCCGAATCAATATAAAGCGCCTACACTACAAGGTACAAATACGGAGCCCGTGAACCCGCAGAATCAACGCCATGGAGCTCAAGGCCAAGTTTATGCATTAACTCGGGACGCGGCGTTCACGTACGATACTGTCGTAACAGGTATATTACTCTACAAAAATATACCTGCTCGGGTTCTATTCGATTTGGGTGCAACGTATAGTTTTATATCTGCTGATTATGTGAAAGAAAATAAAATAACCATGCAATCACTAGATATGAACATTAGCATTAGCACTCCATCGGGAGTCGATATGCCTGCAAACTTTATTTGTAAGAATGGCCACATTTGCATCGGGGGAAGAAATCTATCATTGGATGTCGTCTTACTAGACATCAAAGAGTACGACATAATCCTGGACATGGATTGGTTGGGCGCTTGTCATGCAAGAATCTAGTACACGGAGAAGAGAGTGGTGTTTCGTCTTCCTAGCAAGGCAGAGTTCTCATATTCGTATGGTACAGTCTCGAAGATGGCAATAATGGTATCGGCAATCTCGGCGAGGCGTATGTTGCGTTTCGGCTCTGTGGGATACTTGGCATCAGTTCGAAATACGAGGAAGGATATTCCAGACATAATGCAGACTGATGTTGTGGCAGATTTCCCTGACGTTTTCCCTGATGAGATGCCCGGGATGTCGCCGGATCGAAAAATAGAATTCAGCATCGATACCTTTCTGAATACACGGCCGATATCAAAAGCGCCTTACCGAATGGCTCAAACAGAACTGAAGGAGCTAAAGGTACAATTACAAGAGTTGCTAGACCGTAAATTTATTCTCCCTAGTGCCTCTCACAAATAGTACGGGAGCTCGTAGGGAGCTCCCGTACTATTTGTGAAAAAGAAGGATGGATCGATACGGCTATGCATCGACTATCGGGAACTCAATAAGGTAACCGTGCGGAACAAGTATCCCTTGCCACAAATCGACGACTTGTTTGACCAACTGCAAGGCACGTCAATATTTTCAAAAATCGATCTTCGTTCAGGCTATCATCAGTTGACGATCAAGTCCGACGACATATCGAAGTCTGCCTTCTGCACTCAATATTGTCATTATGAATTCCTAGTCATATCGTTCGGTTTGACGAATGCCCCAGCCATTTTCATGGATCTAATGAACCGAGTCTTCCGACCCCAAATCGATAAATTTGTAGTCGTGTTCATCGATGATATCCTTATCTACTCAAAGAATCGAGAAGAGCACGCAGAACACTTGAAGATGGTATTGCAGACTCTGTGTGAAAACAAATTGTATGCCAAATGGAGTAAATACGAGTTATGGATGAGTAGTGTGACATTCCTCGGACATGTAATCTCTGCCGAAGGTGTCGCGGTGGACCCAAAGAAGATTGAAGCGGTGGTAGATTAGAAACGACCTACCTCGGCTAGCGATATTCGGAGTTTCCTGGGCTTAGCAGGCTACTACCGAAGATTCGTGCAGAGCTTTTCAAAACTAGCGTCGCCTCTGACTAGCCTCACCCAGAAGGGAGTGGTATTTGAATGGAGTGACGACTATGAATCCAGCTTTCAAGAGTTGAAGCAATGGCTCATCTCAGCTCCAATCCTTACACTTCCAGATGGTCCAGAAGGCTTCCAGATATTCAGCGATGTATCGAGAACTGGCCTCGGGTGCGTACTCATGCAGAGAGATAAAGTCATCTCCTACGCTTTACGGCAGTTGAAGTAGCACGAGAAAAACTATCCGACGTATGACCTAGAATTGGCGACGATCGTATTAGCATTGAAGCTCTGGCGACACTACCTCTATGATGTAGCTTGCAGAATCTACACAGATCATAAAAACCTGAAATACTTGTTTACGCAACGAAAACTCAACTTACGGCATCGATGTTAGCTCGAACTCATAAAAGATTACGAGCTAACGATCGAGTATACGCCGGGCAAGGGAAACATTATAGCCGACGCGCTTACAAAATGTTTATGGGATCACTGGCCATAAATAATAAGATTCGGCGAGACCTTGAAGCGATGGGTATCGAACTCGGGATTGATTATCGACACCTGCACCTAGCTCAGTCGAAGCTAGGGTCGAGCCTGCTTAGCAAAATAAAGACCGCAAAGAAAGACGATTCATTCATGAAGAAGATGTGCGAGCTGATTTCAATAGGAAGGGTGACTGACTTTGAGAAAGACGGAGACGGGACAATACGACTAAAAGGAAGGCTCTGTATTCTTGAAACTGTCAAACTCAGAAAAGAAATTCTGACAGAGGCACATTATGCGAAGCACTCGTTACATCCTGGAAGCACCAAGATGTACAAGGACTTGCGTAAAAACTTTTGGTGGCACGGTATGAAGAAAGACGTGGCTACTTTCGTGTCGCAATGCATGGCATGTCAGAAAGTGAAGGCAGAACACCAAAGGCCAGGCGTAGAGTTGCAGAACCTCGCCATTCCCGAGTGGAAGTGGGACAACATCTCGATGGATTTCATTGTGGGATTTCCGAAGATGCCGCAGGGGAATGATGATATTTGGGTCATTGTTGATAGATTGACCAAGCTGGCTCACTTTATCGCAATTAAAATAGGATGTAGCGTCGATCGGTTAGCGTAAATCTAAATCGATGAGATTGTTCGACTGTACGGGATATCGGCCTCAATAATTTCGGACAGAGACGGGTGATTCCTATCGCATTTTTGGACGAGCCTGCAAGCGGCGATAGAGACCAAACTAAATTTTAGTTCTATGTACCACCCCCAGACAGATGGTCAGATGGAGAGGGTAAATCAAATCTTAGAGGATATATTGCGTCCGTGTGCGATCGATTTAAAGACTAGTTGGGATACGCATTTGCCGCTTGCGGAGTTTACGTATAACAACAGTTATCAGTCGAGCATTCAGATGGCTCCATATGAAGCGCTCTATGGGAGGACGTATCGTCTCCAATAGGCTGGGACAAAGTCGAAGAGCGATAAGTGCTCGGACCAAAACTGGTGGAGCAGGCCGTCGAGAAGGTTCGCTTGATCTGAGATAGACTCCGTATCGCACAAAGTTGACAAAAGAGCTACGTAGATCTTCGTCGACGACCGCTAGAATTTTTGGTCGGGGACCATGTGTTTCTGAAAGTAATGCCCATGTGTGGTGTGATGCGGTTCGGCGTTAAAGACAAATTGAGCCCGAGATTTGTAGTCCCCTTCGAGATCATCGAACGAGTTACAACGGTTGCTTATCGGATCGTACTACCTCCTGTCTTGGCTGATGTGCACAATGTTTTTCACGTCTCACAACTTCAAAAATACGTGCACGATCCAAGCCATGTGGTTAGCTTCAATCAGTTGGAGCTACGTACTGACTTATCTTACTTGGAGGAGCCTATTCAAATTTTGGACCGTAAGGAGAAGGTATTACGAAATCGATCGATGTCCTTGGTCCGCGTGCTTTGGCGCAACCATTCAGTTGAAGAGTCGACGTGGGAAATGGAGGCAGAGATGAAGGAGAAGTACCCTTCGTTGTTTGCCTAATTAAAGGTCAGACCCTTGTTCTTAAGTTTCGGGATGAAATTTTTTCTTAGTGGTATATTATGTAGTGTCCCGCTTTCGATAGGCGACAGACTTCATAATATGCTTGCGCCGAGTCAGATCGATCGGGAACTTAGATGGCCATCTGATTCGATCGGTGAGCTTGGTAAACGATAACACCTTACGGCATCAATCAAATCGATTTTGACGGATGTTACGAGAATCGATCCAACTAATGGAACGACTTCTGTTGGAATAAGTCATAGATGCAGCGGGCTGCATCTCGGCGAGTGAGCTCTATATAAAAGTCCCTTCGACGGGATCGGACTGTTGTATGGTTTTCTTGGAGCTTTTACCGCTTGGTTTTGATGAAAGTACTTTCGCTTTGTTTTTTGAATACAATCTACGAATTTCGAAGCGAAAGAATAAAGAAGGAATCCTAACTAAGTGTTGGTGCCATTGCAGGAGCTCACGTAACTAAAGCTTGAACGTTGCGAAGCGCTTCGACGGTCGGCACGATCAAAGTACTTGGTGGGTGATTCGGCCCCTTTTTTTCTACTATGTCTCGCAAACAAAATTATTTTGCCTCGAATTCATTCAAATTAACGATGCCAAGTTAAATGTATGCCAATCCACTAAGGTCAAGAACTCGGGAAAAATGTATCGATTCAGAGTAATCTACTCTAAAAATATAAGTTTTGCACCAAAATCGAAAAGTTTACGGTTCTAGTAAAAAGATAGACTATTTTACGTGCTGCAAAATAATATGAAACGTCGATCATGACTTATGATGCCTCGGGCAATTTGGTGCCTACGGGACGCTAAATCGGGAGTACAACTTTGGGAAAAATGAATCGGTACATGAGTTGGAAGAAATGATAATGGCGTTCAATGCTGTCCGCGCTATACAAATATGTTTGCATATACTAAACTGTTCACGCATTGGCATGGTCATGGACAGCTTGTGCACAAGTTTGATTTTCCTCGAATCGGTATCCGGGGCATCAATATCGAATCGACCTAGGGGGAATGAATAATCGTGCTTCAGGACTGATGCATTGCGGGACCGTCAGTCAGGCTTGCAACCTAGACTGAACGGACCGAAATACTGTTGAGATAGTTCCAAGTGGTGTGTAACACCAGTGACCGCACATATAAGATAGTAGCATGCTCACCTATTGTCTTATGCAGGTAGTAAGTATTACATCTGTTTTTACGCAGGGATGAGCACGGACGTGGTAAGAACTATGATAAATCGCTATATTTTACTGTATGCTTTATTACTTCAAAGATGGCTATCGATATGAACTGAATTCATTTAGTTCTAAATAAAAAGAAAACTCTAAAACATGCTTACCTTAACAATCAGAGTCGGTTTAGACGAGTGGGTTAGTATCTTTCACTTAGCAAGTGTGCTAACCCCCTCCCCCAACTCTCAGGTGCGACGGGAGCTCTAAACTGAAGCTGAAGTGCGGAGAGGTATTTTGAAGCTCTTCCTATACAAAAGTATTTTGAAGTCAATTCAATCGAAGGCTTATGTATAAAGGGGCGAATGTATGGAACGGCAAGTGTTAGTTTAGGCAGCTTGTCGAGTATATTTCTTTTCTTTCAATCAATGTAGCCGCAACGGCA